>CM038675.1:816869477-817311512 GCA_021605145.1 Aegilops bicornis
GATCGGCGCCGCTGACGCCAACGCTTTGGAGGTGCGTCAGCAGGCATGTCCTCCACCGGATCCTTCTTGCCGTCTTTGTCACCCTCTTTGGGTGTGTCCACCATATACACGTCATATGTGCAGGTGGCCGTCCAACGTCCGGTAACCGGCGGGTCTTGGCCTTGTTCGTCTCCGGCATCATCGTCCATGTCGGCGATGTCTTCGGAGGCGTAGTCCAGCATGTCAGTTAAATCTCTGACAGTGGCTATGAAGTGGGTGGTGGGTGGGATGTAAATTTCCCCGCTCTCAGCCCCTAGTCTGGGCTAGGCGTAGTTCGGAAGTGATTCCTCTGTAATGGCAAGGGATCGCATTAAGTCCAGAGCCTCGTTTAGGAGCGAGGTTTGGATAGAGAAGTAAGAGTCCACAGGGCTGACCGGGGTGACAGCCTCGTCGCCGCGCCCGCTCGACGCAGACCTCGAGAGTTCGGATTGAGAGTCTGAGGGAGAGTCTGGCACTTTAGCGACAAGAGGAGCTCGGTTCGTCTTTGGGCATGCCGATGATGCCATCCCCTCCCGATCTCCGGTAGCAAGTTCCATAGTTGCAGGGAGTCCGGCGGGCTCTAAACACCTGTCTTCAGACCTGGTAGTCTGCTCTGGATCTAAGGCCAGAGCAGCGATCGTGGCCGCTAACCCTACTAAGATCAAGTCTCCTCGAATATCGGTGACATAATTAGGTTCCCAAAACTGATCTGATGACCAGGGGCGTAGCTGTCAATCTGCTCAAGGTGGCCAATCGAGTTGGCACACAGTGCGAAGCCGCCGCATACAAAAATTTGACCGGGGAGGAAAGTCTCCCGCGAAACATCATCATTGTAGATGATCGAACGAGCCATCGAACCTTCTATCGAAGACATAGTGGAACTCTCAATGAAAGCACCAATGTCGGTTTCAAAACCGGCCGATCTCGGGTAGGGGGTCCCGCACTGTGCGTCTGAGGATCGAAGGTTACAGGAGGCGGGGGGCACGATGTTTACCCAGGTTCGGGCCCTCTTGATGGAGGTAATACCCTACTTCCTGTTTGATTGACTTTGATGAGTATAGGGGTTACAAAAGTTGATCTACCTCGAGATCATAATGGCTAAACCCTAGATGTCTGGCCTGTATGATTGTGATTGCCTCTACGGACTAAACCTTCCGGTTTATATAGACACCGGAGGGGCCTAGGGTTGTACAGAGTCGGTTTACAGAGAAAGGAATCTTCATATCCCAATACCAAGCTTGCCACCTACGCAAAGGAGAGTCCCATCCGGACACGTGGGAAGGCCTTCTATCTTGTATCTTCACGACCCATCAGTCCGGCCCATACGACTTAGCCCGGTCGCCCGGGGACCCCCCTAATCCAGGACTCCCTCACCCCCAGCTTTCTCGTATTATGTTGTACTTTGAGATTGTGTTGCCCTTGTTGCCCTTGTGGCAACTTGTTTTCTTTTTCTTTGGCTGGACCTCTGTCGTGGCCTTTGTTGTCGAATGATGTTGTGGTGGTTGCTTTATAATCTAAAGTGGGGGAACCCTTTTTCGTTAAATACGGCTTGTCAGGCTGGCACGATTGTAATAGATTGTGTAAGAATACAATAATATGGTGGTATGTGTGTTGCCATTTAAAGTTTAAACATCTATCTATCTATCTATCTATCTATATATACTGATACTAATTTGTGACTCCCTAGAAATTCCCATAATAATTGGAATTTACGAGCCGTTAATCTGGTGGGACCAAATTATTACGGTGTAGATCGAATCATCAAATACTGCATTAAAAAATATCTATTGTATAATTCTATCTATCTGTCTATCTATCTATCTATCTATCTATCTATCTATCTATCTATCTATCTATACCTATACTAATTTGTGACTCCCTAAAAATTCCCATAATAATTAGAATTTATGAGCCGTTAATTTGGTGGGACCAAATTATTACGGTGTAGATCGACTCATCAAATACTGCATTAAAAAAAATCTCTATTGTATAATTCTTAAAAAAAACTATTAAAAGGCCCACGAACCTTTCTGTTAACTAGAATAAAATCCTAACAACATACGCAGCCCTCCATATTCCTTAATTCTCCCACTCCCCATGGAAACACACGTTCCTTTATCTCTCCGTTCTCTCACGTTTCTTTAATTATCTGTTTTCTCTCTTCCCATATGCTCCTCTCTCTTTGTTCTCTCTCTCCCCCGCATGTTTCTCTCCACGAGCCCTTCCTCTCTCCAATCTCTCTCTCTTTCTTGATGAAAAAGGAAAGTATCATCTCTCTCCAACTTGAAGAAAACGAGTTTGGCGGCATCGATCTAATTGATCAACACCTTACTGCCTCAAATTTGAGTTCCTCATCTAGAACGGCCACACTACATGGAGATCCCACAGTATGTTCTGCAGCTATTTCTTTCTTTCCCCTTTACTCCACCCCGACACAAATATTGCTGATCTCAGGTAACCATGCTCTCCTCTTTAAAGTCAAATCATGCGCTGCTTTGATCTAGAACATCTGACAGACTAGGAGTACATAGATGGCTACTTATAGGTTTTCCATACATGGATGCATTGATGCGATCCTCTTGTTGGTTCTAAACCGTTCAATCATACCAAGATTTGTTGGAGGCCTCCGATCGAATCTCCCCATCAACGTCTAACATGTCTACCGCTTTCCGGGATGTCTTTGGTTGACGAAGAAGGATTCCAAATTCTGACTGATGTCCTGGTGGCACAGCCCGACCTAGCCGATGCAACAAGCAGCGTTCTTTCCAGCGATCATGCACCTATGGAAGCTAATTCGACTACTTTTGGAACTGACTGGATGCCGAAAGCAGGCAAGTACATGGCAGCTAGCTGATTGATTCACGTACAGTGCATGCTTGTACACATATCGTTATTTGTTATCGGCCATAGATAGATTCTGGCATTATGTATTTTGGCGTGTGTTATTGCAGGTTAATTAATTTATTTTTCACCAGTTAGCTGTATACTTGGGGATCGATTTAGGCAACATCGCAACAGGGAGCAAATGGAGCCAGTTTTTACATATCTCTTTCACCATAAAGTACATCGCAACTCGACGGATCATCTCAGTTAAACAAGAGCCCAGTCCGGACCAACACGTGAATCATTTTATAAGCATTCAACGGATCAGTATTCGCATTTGGGGAGATCCAAGAGTACAGGCTTCAACACTTTAAGCAAACTTCACAAGTGCTCTGTACCGCTCCTCTCCAATTCTACCCAAGTGTGTACTTCTTTCTCCCTGTTTGCATAAGTTTTTCTTATTCTGACTTCTTATGGTTCTTAAATTATACCCAGTCGTGGTTACGGTAGTTGTTTGTTCGCTAGAAGGTTGTAATAGGCCTTTCTGTCATCAATAAAATGAATTGATTATGATCAATCTTACTGACAAAAAGATTATTCCCCTTTTGGTGACATGGAAGAAAACTGAGTGTGTAATGTGTGAGATGAGAGAGGCAATGCTATGGCTCTTTATCGTGCCATGCCTGTCGCAACCATGTGTTAAAAAAAATAAGTTCAGATATTTTATTCTTTTCCTGATTTATACTTGAATCCATCACAACTTTACCATTGGATTCGGATTAGCGAAACATCATCTGTCCAATTATTTTCTATCGATTTTCTGTACCGTTTTTGAATCATGTTGTGAGAGTATGCATGCAGTTTGTATTGCTTACAGTAACAGGAAAACCAAGATTTGATTCAATTTTCGTACTCCTTACTTTTTGATTTGCGCCTTGAATAATCTTCAAAATTCATGTTCCTTTTATCTGTTATATAAAAGTTTCACTTTCTTCGTTTTCTGTAATTTCTGTAAAAAAAAGTGCCATGCGATTATATCTATAAAAAAATCTATATAAAAAAGAGTCCCGTAGCTTCAAAAAAGAAAAAGAGTCCCATACGATCCCTGTGAAGTCGTGAGGTATCCCAACCCTGCATCTTTCCTTTGTACAGCCCTTAGGTTCTCCGATTCGTGGCGTGGGTCTAGCCGCCGCTGTTCTCCTCTTTCCACCGCAGCGCCGTTTGGCTCTTCATCAAAGCAGGATTGTTTACCCTATGTCCATTCGCTGGCGTACACATCACTCATCAGGATGCATCCATCCGTCAAGGAAGTAAGATTTACTTTAGCCTCCCTGCTCCATGCCATGGATTCACCATTGCTGTACCGATGGATTCTCCATCAAAGCAAGATTGTTTAGTTGAGCAGTAACCGTATACATGTCTCAACCCCAATGGGGACAGTTTAGTGCAGCCGCCTAGCTCACTTGAGCATATATTGTTGCCCTTGGTGATTACTATCCAACGAGGGCTACTACTACTTGCCGGCTAGGGCTACTACTACTTGCCGGCTGCACAACTTGAACAGGTATACAATATTAGTTGATGGCAGGTGCTTCAGTCAGCAGCAATACGCACATGTACATGTATATACAAGCCGGATGTGCAAGCATGCAGATGGATTATTTCCACTATAAAGAAGGAGCATCAGCAGCGAATGTGTAGGGCAGCCAACTGACTGTTTGCTATGTTGATTCTATATATTCACCCTCATCTTCTCTCCTTTTGGTTATTTCGTTCTTCCGTAAAGTCTAACAGGTATGTGTCGTGCATACATTGATCCTTTGTATAGAAGTAAATCTGAAAAAAATAATAAGTATCTTTGGCTAAATACCGGATTAGATTTACTGTTATGCTCTGTTCAGTCAACAGAGATTTGAATAATTTAATTTACAACAATGCTAAAATCAGAATTTAGTTCGTTATGTCAACCCTCTTTTAGGTTAAAAGGTATTTATTTTCAGCAGCTTAGCACTGACTTCATCTATATAAATAAACTAATTCATACAAGAGTTGATTTGATTTTCTCATGCTGCATTGAGATATTTGTAGACTTCAAACCACTCTAAGAATGATCACATTGGTCGACAACACAGAGCATTTTCTTTTCTTCCAGTTAGCATCTACTGACTATTGCTTTATTTGGTTCTCTTCATCTTACCTTTTTCTCGCTTTGTCATCACTTATGCAGATGAATTGGACCAGTCTGTGCAGCTTATCCAATAACTTTAGATGCAAGAATATGGTGAACTGTTACTGATTTACTAAAAGGTAAGGAAATATTAAAGCAACGATTACACTGTTTTCACATTTACCGTTGTATTATTATCCCCATGTCGACATGCCAAAGCGTACTTGGAAGCGACATGATAGTACTAAATTTCTATACAACACTGAACGTTTAGTTGAGCAGTAGCCGTTAGAGTTTAAGATGTGTTCTTACCTTTTCAGTTTCCTGGAACAATGATGTGATATGCTTACACTGGATTTTATCTGATGCAAACATATTTTTTTTTTGAAAAGGGGGGTCTCCCCTGCCTCTGCATCAGAGTGATGCATACGGCCATCTTATAAACCAAATAAAAAGGTTCCAACAAGGTTCCAAAGTCTCCAAATATAAAAACTGAAAAGAAAGCTCACACAAAGCCAAAATGGGCTAGAAACACAAACTAGCCAAGAAAAGACGCCACAACCGGCTGGCTAAAGATAGATAAGTAAACTAATTGCCTATCTTATTACATGACCGCATTCCAAACCGGTTGAAGATATCCCGAGTTACCATCTCCTAGCGGATAGATCCAGTGACCAAATGCTCCCTGGCCTCTATCGGAGTGAGTAGCGACCACGAACGGATCACTGCCGTGGCTCGGAAAATAACCTGCAAAAAGTGAATACGTGATGTTCTGTTAAAAACCAAATCATTTCTGCAATTCCAGATAGTCCACAACAAAGCGCAAACTCCAACACGAATATGTCTCGCTAAGTCAGGCTCAATCCCATTAAGCCATGTCCCAAATAACGTGTTGACAGAATTCGGTGGAGTAATATTAAAAACAATGTGGACCGTCCACCAAAGGACTTTGGCTAACGGGCAATCAAGAAAGAGGTGTTTGATCGTCTCATCCCGATCACAGAAACTACACCTAGGAGGTCCTGTCCAATTACGCTTTATCAAGTTGTCCTTGGTTAAAATAACTTGTTTATGGACAAACCACATAAACAATTTTATTTTCAATGGAAGTTTGAGAGCCCAAACATGCTTGGAGGTAGGAATGGAGTTCGAATTAATAACATCAATATACATTGATTTAACTGTGAGTACTCCAGACCTAGTCAGTTTCCAGCGTAATTCATCGGATTGTTGAGAAAGCTGAACCTCCATCAGTCTCCTAACTAGACGGAGCCATTCTTCCCAACGATTGCCCTCCAGCAACCGTCTGAACTGAATATTAAGGGGGATAGATTGAAATACCGTTGCAACGAACACCTCATGTCGTTGAACAATACAATATAAAGAGCGATATTGAATGGCCAAGGGTGTCTCGCCGAGCCAAGTATCCTCCCAGAAACGTGTACTAGCGCCGTTGCCAATAACAAACTTTGTCCTATTAAACAAGGATTGTTTGACTTTCATCAGTCCTTTCCAGAAAGGCGAGTCAGTCGGCCTGACTGTGGCTTGGGAAAAGGATTTTGTCTGTAGGTACTTGCTGCGAAGGATTTGCGCCCACGTGGCATCAGTCTCAGATGACAGCTTCTACAACCACTTACTAAGAAGGCATCTATTCTTTACTTCAAGATTCTCAACACCAAGACCCCCTTAGTCTTTCGGTCCACAGATGATATCCCATTTAGCAAGCCGGTATTTTCTTTTTAGTTCATCACCCTGCCGAAAGAAACGCGATCAATAAAAGTCTAGTCTTTTCCTGACACCAACTGGGACTTCAAAGAACGATAAGAGAAACATAGGCATACTCGTGAGCACCGAATTTATCAGAATTAATGGGTCTCCGTATGACATGAGCTTGCCCTTCCAGCAACTCAGTTTATTCTCAAATCAGTTTTTGATGCACTTCCATTCTCTGTTTGTCAGCTTACAATGGTGGATTGGAATATCTAGGTAAGAGAAAGGTAAATCCTCCAACTCGCACCCAAACAATTGCCTATAAGCCTCCTGTTCGTCTTTGTCTCTACCAAAGCAGAACAACTCGCTCTTATGAAAGTTAATCTTTAACCCGGTCAATTGTTCGAAAAGGCATAACACCAGCTTCATATTTCTCGCCTTGGCCAAGTCATGCTCCATAAAGATGATTGTATCATCAGCGTACTGAAGGATGGATACACCTCCATCAACAAGATGAGGTACCAAGCCACCTACTTGACCATTCTCCTTACCCCTTCCTATCAAAATTGCTAACATATCAACCACAATGTTAAACAGGATAGGGGACATCGGATCTCCTTGTCTTAGGCCTTTATGTGTCTGGAAGTAATGACCAATATCGTCATTCACTTTAATTCCCACACTCCCTTTTTGCGTAAATGATTCAACCTGGCGGCGCCAGGCTTCATCAAAACCTTTCATACGCAATGCCTGTTGGAGGAAAGGCCATTTGACCTTATCGTACACTTTCTCGAAATCCACCTTAAAAACTACTCCATTTAATTTTTTGGAATGGATTTCATGGAGCGTTTCATGAAGGACGACCACCCCTTCAAGGATGTTTCTGTCCGGCATGAAAGCAGTTTGGGATTGTCGCACCACAGAATACGCAATCTGTGTGAGCCTATTAGTCCCGACCTTGGTGAAGATTTTGAAACTAACATTGAGAAGGCAGATCGGCCTGAACTGCTCAATTCTCACAGCATCCGTTTTCTTAGGAAGCAGTGTGATAGTTCCAAAATTCAAGTGAAATAAGTGAAGCTGTCCAGAGAACAGATCATGAAACATAGGTAGCAAATCCCCCTTAATAATGTGCCAGCACTTTTTGTAGAACTCGACCGGGAATCCATCCGGTCCGGGAGCCTTATTGTTTTTCATCTGTGCAATAGCATCAAACACCTCCTTCTCTGAGAACGGGGCAACCAGAATATCATTATCAGCAGCCGATAGTTGCGGCACATCCTCAGTCCTGGACTCATCGAGGGACACACAATTATCCTCCGGAGGTCCAAATAACTGCCTATAATACTCGGTTATATAGGTTTTTAGGTTGTCCTGTCCTAAAATAGTGCCCTCATCTTGTTTAAGTTGAAAGATTATCTTCTCTCAGTGCTTACCATTAGCAATCAAGTGAAAGAATTGAGTATTCGCGTCCCCTTGGACCACTTTGCGGACCTTAGCCCTCAATGCCCACTTCAATTCTTCTTCGCGGAGAAGTTCTTTCAACCTCTTCTCTACCTCAGTTTAACCTGAAGCTTAGCTGGAAACAAAATCGTGGATTTGGCCTTTATGTCTAGGGTCTGTATAAGAGAAAGGAGCCTATCCTTTTCAATCTTATACACCGCACTAAGGTGCTTAGCCCAACCCCGTAAGAAACTTCTCAAATTCCTAATCTTATTCTGCCAACGCTCGACCGTAGTCCTATCTCCTGCACCCTTAGCCCATTCCCTGGCAATCTGGTCCAAGAACCCTTCGCGTTCGAACCAGGCCATCTCGAATGAAAAGGTGTTTTTGTTTCCCACGTGGTTCGGCTCCCCTGAGTCCACGAACAAGGGTGTGTGATCGGATATGCCCCGCGAGAGAGCTTGAACCGTAACAAGAGGGAACTTCTGTTCCCACTCCACGCTCGCGAGAACTCGATCAAGCTTTTCGTAAGTCGGGTTTGGCATAGCATTAGCCCAGGTAAACTTTCTACCAGAAAGCTCTATCTCCCTCAGATCCAAGCTTTCAATAATGGTATTGAACATAAACGACCACCTGCCATCAAAGTTATCATTATTCTTCTCCTCTCTCCTCCTAATGATATTGAAATCACCCCCAACTAAAATTGGAAGCTGCTCGGACCCACAGATTCGAACAAGGTCCGCTAGAAACTCCGGTTTAAGCTCAGGCTATGCGGCACCATAAACCGCCACCAAAGCCCAGTTGAAACCATCAACTTTAGACCTGACTCGAAACTTAACCGCGAAGTCGCCCATCACTACACTTCGGACTTCAAGCGAATCACATCTCACACCCAGCAAGATACCACCCGATCTTCCTCGCGGAGGGAGGCAATGCCAATAGAAATCAACACCACCCGCAAGAGAGGAAAGAAACTGGTGCGCAAAGTTATCTCTACCAGTTTCCGATAGAGCAATAAAATCTAAACGATGCTCCAGAGATGCCTCAGCAAGAAACCTTCTTTTAGCCAAGTCTTTCAGACCTCTGCTATTCCAAAAGATTCCTTTCATAATTCATCATGAAATTTTTTAGTAGTCCGAATCCTAGCACTCCTACGAACTACAGAGTCGGGATAGATCTTCCGTTTCCACTTGTGCTTTGGTTTACTAGGTTCTGTCTCCCGGTCCTCATAACCGGGCTCGGCGGTACTAACAACTACATTATCTAGGGGCACATCATCGTCCTCGGACTCATGATTGGAGGGTGCTACATCCGCACACAGATTATCGAGCACTCTGACCCCTAATGCATCAATCTCATCATCATTCATGGGTTTTACCGCTGCGAGATTACGAATAGTCTCTAAGGCACGCTCCGCCTCCAAATCTAACAGATCATTCACCGAATTGGAAATCTCACTATCAGTAGCCCCTAGTGAAACTCCTAATTGGTTTGCATTATTTATAATCTCCTCATTAGAAAAATGCAATAAAGAATTAGATATGTTGACGGACATACCAGTAGAGATCTCAGCATCATGAAGCTTGGCCTCCCTCATAGCGCACCTCTGCTGCATGTCATCAACCTCCGGAAGCTCCTGAATGCGGGCACTCATCCGTCTCCCCGTCGAGACCGGGTCAGGGATCCCGCCAAAAGCAATGACCTCCTCCCGAGTAAAGCCTCGCGCGGAATCCCGCAAAGGGTCAACCAAGATTACCGGAGGAGGCGGCTGAGGGCTCCCATGCCCCTCGGACAAGTGCCCCACATCGAGGCCCAGGGCCACGGGCACGTCGAGAGAGAGGATGGCAGGGGCCGCCTGCCCGAGCCCTCCTCCCGCCCCACCCCTCGGCGTAGAGTGGAGCGTCGTCGTGGACGGAGACGCGGTCCTCCTGACTGCCGAAGAGGAAGGAGAAGCCAGGGCCACCTGCCCTAGACCCCCCCCCCCCAGCGCCACTGGAAGCGCGGGCGCCGTCGCCACGACCGGAGGAGAAAGAGCCGAGGTTGCCTTCCTCGGGCCACCTCTCCCAGCACCAGCCGACGTCATCGTGACCGGCGTCGCCGGCGCCAGGATAGGGAGGAGAGAAGTCGAGGCGAGCTGCCCCGAACCCCCTCCCCCAAGCCCCACCTTGGACGCAGTCGTCATCTCCGGAGCCTCGACCACAGGTGAAGCAAGGGAAATAGAAGCAACCACCGGCTCCACCTCCCCAACTCCATCCAAAGTCCTCGCCGATGATGCCCTCACCAAGCGTCCAGCCAAGGATCCGCCAGCACACTCGAACTCCAACAAAGGGAGTGTATGTTCAAACACATCATCAGAATCTACCCGGTCACTCCAAAAGTCTGGGAGGGGCAGAGGCTGGCTCAAAGGACCCAAAACGCAACGAAATCATAGGCACTGATGGTGAGGGTGCCGGCTCAACCCCGGTCCCATCCCCGGGCAACTGAGCATCAGGGCGAGAGCCGTTAGACCCCTCTCGTGTCGATTCATCAGTCGGCGCCCCTTGGCACCCGCACTGTCGTCACCCTCGTGCATATCAACATCATTCCCATTAATCGCCTCAGCAAACAGATCAGTGTCCTCAAACTCGATCTCGAGCGGAAACACCTCTCCCCTATAAGTCCAGTTGACCACATCAGGCACGAACTCAATATCCAGAACGCTCACTAAAATCCGGGCCACTCCATGAGTACGGGTAAAAGCCATATCCACTTTCTCCGTCTTGCCAACCATAATACCCATACTGGCCACAACTCGAACATCCTGCAAAGGCTTAGATGGAGCCCCTGAAAACCTCAACCAGACCTGCGTAAGTAGCTTTCCCTTAGGCTCCACCTTCTTCCACTCGTGAAACTCCAGAATGAACTTAGTGCCAGGAACTCTACACAAGCCAAAGCTCAGCAGTCTCTGCAAATCATCCACAGTGGGGAAATCAACCTTAAAAACATTGGCCTCGAGAGCAATCAGCTCCCATTGGAAGTCCCCTGGTGCCAGCTCTTGAAGCCTCCGCATAATCTGAGCCTTAGTTACCGCACCATGGGTAACTTTCACAACCCCGGTGGTCAAGCTCAGTGTCTCCTCCGGAATCTCTCTCGTGGCTGGGGACTCAAAGAACATTAGCTCAGCACAATATACTCCATACATTGTCAGAGCCGGAGCCTGGTCACGCAATAACGGGAAATCCCCTGGGGCATGTGCTGGCTTGCCACACGACTCACACAGCTCCGCCACGCACTCAGCAATGAAGTGGCCCTTCTCACCACAACGGTAGCAAAGCATCATTTCCTTCTTACGCGCCCACGTGGACGCCCTCTCTACATCAGACCTGTCAGTAGCCTCAGCCATAGTCCCAATCGCAGGAACCTCAACATTGGCCAAGGCCGTCACCACATCCATCGCCTGGGTAGGGAGATCCATGGACTGAGCGTGATCGATCTCCACTGCTGACGCCGCATGGTCAACAACAGCCGGAGGCGGAGGCTGTCGACGATACCTCCCACGGCCACCACCCCGACCACCACGATGTCCACGGTAGCCACCTCTCTGGAGGTGGTCCGGACCTGAGGCTCCCTCGACAAATCCACCTGGAGGGCCGAGAAACGGTCTCTCAGTAGACCTGTCACTCTGCCAGGCATAACCACGACCTCCTCCCGTGGAAGAGGAACCATGATGTTGTCCATCTCCATACGCATCATACCCATCGTCCCCCCACTGGCCTCGGGGCGGATCATGGGACTCTCTAGTGTTAGAATTCTGCCTCGTCTGTGACGGTCCCGACCTGTTCTGAGCTGGCCTCGCGACGACGTGAGGCGGAGGCGCGGCACGAGGCTGACCGCCCGTAGGCGTCGGCACAACCCCAAGGGCAGCACCACCCCGGCCAGCAGCAGCCACACCGGCCACGCCCGGCGCTTGAGGCCGAGGCCCACCACGACCCGCGGTCGGCTGAGCGGCGGGCGCCGCACCCGGCGCCGGAGGCCTCAGCCCGCCCCTTCCAGCCGCAGTTTGCATGGGCACTTGCCCCGGCGGCCGCACGCCCAAGGGGCATTTGCCACGGCCCGGGTTACCCAGCAGAACACCCCTGCCCGCCGGCGGCCTCTGGCCAAGCGGCGCCAGGGCTCCACGCCTGCACCCGCCGCGCCCGAGCCGACGCCCGCCCGTCCTGCTGGAGCGGATGAGGCAATCTTCTTGGCTGGCGGCGGCGCAGCCCCGCGGCCGGCCATGTCCAGGAGAGATCGGATCATCCTCGCCCGACGAGCACCACACACCGGGAAACCTCGGGTCCCGTGCCTGTGAACCCTAGGACCAGCAGGAGACGGGACACGATGGATAGAAGATCGATCACCCGCGTACGTGCATGGGATAGCGATACGGGCATGATTATGGTCCGGTACAGCATGGGCCTCATACCCATCTGACCCTGGCCCATCTCCTCGCGGACCCGGCTCCCTCCGAGCTGGCCCGGCACAGCCCAGTAAGCGTTTCAAACGCAGCGATCTCATCTTCGAGATCCCGGTCGCCGGCACGGCCATCACGGGCGCCGCCGGTGCCTGATGAACGTCGATCCGCCTCGCATGCTTCCTCTTCTTAACAGTAGTCCACGACTCCGGCCTAATCATATCGAAAAGCGTAAGATTCGGAAGACTCACCTTAGGTAGGGGACCCTTCCAAGGTCTGAGCACCGACGCCGCCGTCCTCCGATGAACAACGTGTCGGATCATCTCTTTCTTCTCGCCCGCGTGAAGACCGATTCGCGCCGGATCGTCCGATGGCAGAACACGATCGATCGTCGTTGCCACTTCATCTTCGTTATAACCTGAATGGAAAATTTCACAAATGAGATCCGAAGGTGTCGGTGAGGATGGCGACTCCGCCGGGGATGCATCCCCATCGTCGTCCGTGTCGTCCTCGTCGGACTCGGCGAGAGCCCAGAACCGCCCGCCGACGCGCCGGCGATCATCGGCGGCGGACGGCGCCGTCGCGGTCGCTAGCACGGGCGTCCGCCCAGTCGCCCGCCCAGTCGCCCTCATCCAAAAACGTACAATGTACTCAAGTCAGGAGCAGATCCATCTGCCTTGAGATTGATTTCTATTTCCAGTGCATGCATATATTACCTCCTTAATAAGTTGTTCAAATAAACCGGATGAGACTCTAACTTATAGAATATACTAATTTTCCTTTTGTGAGTTGAATTTAACAAATCCCTAGCTTTGTTATGATACCATTGGACTATCATGACTGGTAAGGGAATCAGCTCACATGGTTCTCAGATGAGGGGCTATATATAAATAGGTACATGGCAATATCTATGTGATGGACAGAGAAATGAACTCCCTGCCGAAGCTGTGCTATCTGATGCTAAGGCTAGCATGTTTTTCTTTGACTATGCTAAGGCTAGCATGTTGGCAAACACTTGCTAGGAGTTTGGTCGGAATATTATCTGTTTTGTTTTTTTCTTGCTAATAGGCCAGTGAATTACCATGCCGACCTCAGCAGCATCGACAACAAGCACAACCCAATCTGCTAGCCCAAGAGCAAAAATCATCTCGTTAGAAAAATTGACATGCATAGGCGCGTCCATGATATTGAGGCACAACCTTGACGAAATCCTATTTGCTTCAGTTAAGAGCTATATTCTCCTTGTTTCTTTCCTGCAGAACTTGGAATGAGAATCAGGAAGTAAAATCCAACATTGACATGGATGCATTTTGCTGCTAATCTAGTAATTGAAACAACTGAAAGAAACAACACTCCTAGAATGCATTACAGGATCGTGTAGCAGTCACCACAAAGGTTAACAATACAGAACTCGCCTAGGATTGACTTACCTGCACCACAAAAAAAACAATTGGATTAAAGAACAACATTCAGAAAAATAAAATAAAAATGATAATGAATTTAAAGATTGATAGAGGGAGAATATAATGCATCATCCTGTATTTAGCAGCAGCAGCACATACACAGAATTTTGCAGCTGTAGCATACACAAAACGACAGCAGTAGCAGCAATCTCCTCTTCCCTTTCCACTGCCCTGGCCAGCTCCAAGCTCAAGTGCCCAACCACCACCGCCAGGCACTTCCCCATACATAGAATTTTGAAGATAATTAAACTAAAAATCTTTATCTTTACCTACCAGATAAAAAAATTGGTGTTCACAAAGAAAAGCGTGAACAAGTTCTTCCTAACCAGATGGTTCAATAATCATCTGACCTTGTGAAACTTGATACACCTGCACAGCAACACAGGAAGATGTAAAATTTCAGAGATGAGGTTGAATATAGCAACAACAAAAAGAATTGGACATCAGGAAGCAGGTGAACCGAGGCATGAACCGACGTCGGCAGCGCCCTCCATTAATCTGCTAGGCCGGGGGCGCATCGGCCCACTTGCGGGAGAGGCAGGGAGGCGGCCATGGCACGGCGTTCTGGAGGGAGGCGACAATGGCATGGGACGGCGGCGGCTGCGCGCGGCGCCGGCGCTCGGGAAGACGGAGGACCATGGAGGCGCGCGGAGCGAGGCGCAGACTTACAGATCTGGTCGCGCAGAGGCCCACTTGCGGGAGAGGCAGGGAGGCGGCCATGCCAGGTCGTTCTGGAGGGAGGCGACCATGGCATGGGACGGCGGCGGCGGCTGAGCGCGGCGCCGACGCTGGAGAAGACGGCGGACCATGGAGGCCCCGCGGAGCGAGGCGGAGAAGCACGGGTCTGGCCGCTCCCAGGTCAGATCGGGCCGCAGTGGAGCTCCACATCGGGATCCATGGTGTTCCATCGGGATCCATGGGCCAGAGACAAGCCAGAAGGAGAAAACCGTGATGGAGAAAACTGGGAGTGGGGAAAGAAAATCGAGTGGGCCGAGAGGTGGGTCGCGAGGGGAGGAAAGAAAATCGGGGGCGAGGGGGTCGTAGGAGAGGCTTGACGAACGTAAAAGGGAAAACGGAACACTACGTTTCTTTTAGATAGTAGAGATTATATTATTATTAAGACAAAAGGCAAAGTAGCCTCCACGTTTCTTCCACATATACTAAAATTGTATGGATCGTTGATTTTTATGGTAATGAATGAGATTTATAATAAAACATATAATGGACACAAAGAACTATTGCCACGTCCCACAATATACCCACATGTTCAACTGTAAAGATACTTAAAATAAGTCTATATATATCCCACGACAAGCGCTATTAGCAATCTACAATCTTGCTATATGTAGATACTAGTACAAGACTCCCTTACTAATCAGGTGCGCTATAAGCTCAGGTGGCACTCAGCTAGTACGACGCTGCTGGTAACAGGTTACCAGCAGCAGTGTGCGTGCGACCCCCTGTTACCAGCAGCGTGGCGCCCTGCCAGCTGCAACGTGCGTGTGACCCCCTTTCCGCTAGTACGACCCCCTCCAGCAGCTTGCGACCCACATGCCACTAATATCTACTGCAACAGTGGCATGTGCCGCAAATGCCACTAATAACAACTCTGGCAGCGGCGTACCACACACAAGCTACTAATAGGAAGCATACGAGTGACGCACACACGCGCTACCAATTTCAGAACAAGCTAGTGGCACTCAGCCAAGTGCACACGCTACGGGTAATAAATGCACGCATAAAAAATGTTTATTTGATCTGGCAGGGTATTGTACCCAATTTTATTGTGATGGCTGCATTTGGTATTAAATGATGCCATATTACATTTGGTAGCCCACCATGGCTCCATGGCAGAATTTTGGAGCCACACGGGCACATTATGCTACCATGGCACCATTTTCGGGGATACACTAAAGTAAGGTTTTCAAATTATATGCAAGCAAGATTAGTTACAACAAGTAAAATAAGCGTTACTTGAAAGAGTCCGTATATTTTAGAAAAACAATATTGTCGTTCACTTGCTCGCTGGTCATTTTCCCCTCCACGAGGCGGTGTCTCTTGAGGAGCCAGAGGTTGTACCTTTGGTCCTCCAGTGCCCGCCGGAACATTGACACAGGGGAAGCCGGCTGCGTTTCTGTCATGCAAGGTGAGGGCGGGTGCGCAACCTCATTGTCGGATGCCTCCTCCATCGTCTAGTCCTCGTCGCTAACCCCCGGCGAGCTCGCCGACAAGCCAGCTTCCGTCCGTCAGACACGATGGACCTGCACGTGAAGATGCTCCCCCACATCGCTCTAGAGCTGCTGATCATGGCAGACGATCTGGTGTGGTGCCAGTCGTGTCGGGCGAACTCTAACACTAACTAGTTTTTCCTCCTGGATGTGCATATTTTAAATGGAAATGAAAGGAACTTCCAACCACAATTGTTATGCTTTTCATTTGTACTGGATCTCTTATATTTCCAACTTATACGGTGTACCATAGAATATTAATGATAGATATTTCAATTGTTTAGGCCAATGCAGTATGAGATCTATTATTTTTACTGTCATGCATTGTGCATGATATGTCTACGCATGCTTATCTTGTGACTTTTCTCTTGGGTTGACACATGAACTGAATGCTAGCAACAAAATAGGAGAGGGTAATAGAATTGCTAGAAAGTTATGATGAATAATTTCTCCGAAATGATCATGTTGCCTTTTGTGTGGAGGAAAATCTTATGATCGATGTAGTCATGCTATTTAGGCTTTATAATGCTCTATGCACCTTAAGTTTTTAGCAGATCATGCTTATGTGTATACTACCATCCATTGTGGTAGGGAGGAAGCTTCTATATATACCCCTCACTGGTTTTATTTGTTAGTAGATTGCATGCCAATTAGCACTAGTTAGATTGCAACCAATGTTTGTGCTTAATTATCTAGAATGACGCTATTTATTAATAGTAGTACATTTCTAATGTTTAAATGGGACATTGGAGCAAGCCAACATATTAGTGGGATAGCTTCTCCCACTGTGCCACAACCAGCACAAGGTGCTGCTACATTTTCTTCTGCGACACAGTATACATGACGTGACATGTACCTATAGGGGCAAGATGTTGGCGAGGCTCCTGACACATCAGCTAGGACTTGGAGAATGTGTCATGTGCACCTAGCGATATGGTGGACCAAATACTCAAACAGCTCGTGGGCCAAGGAAGGGACCTGGTGCACCTACGAGGGATCCTCCTGGCACATTCACGAAACAACCCTTGTAGTTTCATCAAATCAGTGATGGTTTGCCCTGAAGCCAACTCATCACTCGCCCTTAGCCGGTTATGCTCCTCAATACCAAAGCAGTGATCAGTGTATTCTTATCTGGCTTCTTTGCACCGGGAATAAAACATCAATTCGATGAAAGTAAAAGGGAATCAGACAGAGAGAGAATGGCGCCTATGCTGCAAATCTATAACTGATCATGTCGGCCTTAGTGGAGAACATGATTGTAATGTTACTCACGGGGTTTAAACCCACATCGCCAGACCCACAAATACATTTTGCTAGCTAGCAGCCAAAATTTTGTGCTTTGTGGAGTACTAGCAAATTCAGATTGTTTAGATGAGAGATTGGATGATACCAACATGCTAGCAAACAGGTTTCACCTAATGCGATGCATCCAATGAGCGGTGTGCCTTGTACCGGTGTCACCACCCCCCCCCCCCCCCCCTCCCACCCTCTATGGCATAGTAGTTGTGAGGTGAGCTGAACCTATAGGCACCCACGATGTAGGCAAATTTTAGCATGGTCCCTCTTACCTCTCCTTTTCACATGAGAGGTAAGAGTACATAATGTATCCGAGCCATTGAATTAATAAAGTAGTGCTTCGATTAACTCTTATCTTTTTACCTCTCATGTGACAAGAACGGATAAGAGGGAGCATGTTAAAATTACTCCATGATCTATTGGCGGGTCTTGCGATGAAGCCCATCAGCAGCCGCGAATTGAATGGACATGCGGTGCTAGATGCACTGGTTTGCTTCTCAACGTCGTATGTCGTATAAGAAAGATGGCCACTCCACAATCTTGGGGTGCAGCGTGTGAGCCCTCACACATCGTAGGACTCGAACCAGATCCCTGTGTACAAGTGTGGCACTAGCTACTCGATAGTGACAAAGCTGCACCCAATACACACAACCATATAAACTCTGCCGTCTGCCGTCCACATAGTGTGTTAAGCTGAGGCTCGTGTGTGTGTGTGTGTGGAGTATCGACCAGTCCATGCTTTTAAGACCAATCGTTGTCTATAATCGCTGATCATATTACCTAATGGTGTACATATTTGTACGCACATGGCAGCCAGCCTGAGTTGGTTGACAGAATTAAGTGTCGAGGGTGTAAACGAGAATCAATAACCTTATATAATTTACCGAGGAAGTGGCAGGAGTCTCAAAAGTAAACCTACATCTCACATATAGTTGCCGTTCAAAACCGAGCCGACGGCAGGCGATGGTGGCGGTCTGCGCCATTACCTTGATGAAGACATCGTGTAACTACTATGGACCCACTCGTGCTGCTCGGAGGGAAACCCTAGGATCTAGTCTTCCAGATTGGACGATGACGGCACTGCGGTGTCGTTTCTCTCTTAGGTGCATGGTTTGTGAAGAAGCGCTGGAAGACAGAGGCAGCAGGTCGAGCGGCTTCATCTTGCATGGAGCTTCTATGGAGATGTCAAGTCATGCCTCGTCGATAGGTGCTACGCTGTGTCATGCCTGTTCGGCAGGTGCTATACACGACAGATCTTCCAGAGACATCAAGACGTGTCGGCGGGTGGTACGTGGCAGCATGGTGCTGCGGTGTACCAGCGGCGATCGCGACGTGCTCAACAGTTTGCCCGCAAGGAGCTGGTGTCGTTGGACGCCGTGGTGGCCTCGACAGATATCCGGACTGGCAAGAATGATGCGGAACTCTTTCCTGAAGACGGATCAACGGCTTGATGATGATGGCGGCTTCTAGAACGTATGCATGTGATTTACGCTTTAGATTTGTTGCATCGACTGTAGGTTCAGACACGTTATGTGGATGGATCGATGACGACACCGCCTTTTGATATGGGGAGTGAGAGCACTCAACATTATCGAGTTTGTAGATGTTAGTGGTGGTTTCTGGTGGCTTGATGTAAGTTCTTATGAGACCTTCGTTAAATAATTAATAAAGATGGTTACATGCATCAATTAATGCAGAGTCCGGAGGTTTTAACCTCCTTGACACAAAAATACAATAAAATTCTCACATAGTTTCCGTAATGTACTTACTTGTGGCTGAACTTGTTAAATTATTATATGAAGGCAAACTGTAGGCCTCTAATTGAGATGTTGTCTCGGAACTCGCAAAAAGCTGATGCTGTATTTCCCCTACGAAGTGCATTAGGTTTTGAGTTGTTCCTTAGGTAGTTGGACTTGCCTTTTTTCCATCCATCTATGATTACGACCCGCTTTTGAATTTGGGCGTTGTTTTTCCATGACATCGTTTTGTTACACTTTTCGCCTTAGGTGGCTATTTACCTATTTCAGGGTTATCGACTCGTGTGGTCATTACATCCATTCTTCAAGCAGAGGCGAACGTGGTGGAGCTGGTCTTCGTTGTCTGCATGAGCCTCGAGCCTCCACTCGCGCACGTAGATGCGGTGACCAGCGCCCCGAAGGTGGCCGCGGGACACGGCGTCGGCGCAGTGGTGTTGGTACACGAAGCGGACAAGGAACTGCTCGGGGTAGTGCTGGACCACCTCGACGTCGGCCAGCCTTGCGCCCAGCTCCGTGGCGAGCTCAGCCGCCACCTGCTGGCAGGGGATGTCCTGCCGCGCCCCATCGAGCCAAGCGACGGCACAGTTGGTGGAGAGGATGGCTGCCTCGGCCTGCATCTCCGGCGTCGCCGGGACAACCACGAAGTCCTCCTCCGGTCTGAGCGCAGGGTCGCCAAGCCGTGGCATCTCGGGGGCGTCACGGCGTGGCATCGTGGCTGGGCCGGCGTGAAGTTGCAGCAGGGGAGGCGGGCAAGGGATCTCCCAGCCCCGTCCAGGACGAGGCGGCACCTCTTGGCAAGAAGTAGACGAAACGGGGCGGGGTAGCGGAGGAGGAGGCACAGCAGGGCCGTCGAGGGAGCTTAATGGCCTCCAGCTGTTGCTGCAACCACGCGACTTGTGCCCATTTTGAAGGCAGCGGGAGCAGCGGATGGGATCCCTGCACAGCTCAGCGCGGTGACCCCGGTGTAGGCATCGGCAGCAGCGGCCTAGGAGCCATCGAGGGATGGGCGCCGGCTTGAATGCAGGGGCAGGGGCGGCCAAAGCCGGGCGGCGCGGGCTTTTGGATGACACGACGAGCTGCCAGCCGCCGGTCACATCGGCATCGCGCCCCGCGCCCGTCCTCGCCACCGGCATTGAAGGCACAGCAGGAGCTGGGGGGGATGAGGCCAGCTGCCGCGCATCCCCGCAGTTATGGCCGCCACCAAGATCTTGAATGCTCAAGGCCGCAGCAGCAGGAACGGCACGCCCCGGACCTGGCCTTGCCTGGCCCGAAGACGTCGCGACTGACTGCGTGACGGGGACGAACTCCACGGAAGAGGTTGAACCACCCCGGCCCGCCGGCGGGATTGGATCTGACGAGGTCGGGGCTGGCGAGCACAGATGCAGCGCGAGACGGGCAGGGGCGCCAGCAGGGCCACCGACAGGCGGCGGAGGAAGGGGCATGAACCAGGAGGCGAAGCCCAGGTCCGAGCAGGGAGGCGCAGCCGGCGCCGGTTGCGTGGCAGCGGCGCGGGGGGAGCGCGCGTCCGCCATGAGCCCGAGATAGCCGGCGTGAACAAGTATTTGGAGTTTGTGTCCCTCTCCATGGCTGGAACAACTACATCGCCACCTTCCTCATCGGCCGCGGATGCTCGCTTGACTACATCGAGCAGCGATCGCTTCGCAAGGAGGACACCAGAGACCTTGCGCTCTGGGCTTGGACGGTGAACCCCAACGCCATCCCCAAGGTTAAGTGGCTCACACTCCCGGCCCGCGGTCACCGCCGCCGTGGACGGCGGGGCCTCCGCCATCGCGTCCTCATCCACCTCGACCTCCATGAGGACCACTCCAAGGCCGGCGACGACGACGACAACCCACCGCCACCAGACGTGTATGAGTTCACCTGCATGCAGAAAGGTGGTCGATGGCACCTATGTTCAGCGGGGCGCCCGTCCAGCTTCGAGGGTGCTCTGGCGCGCGGCGATCGACGCAGGAGACGGCGACCGCGACGGGAGGCGCGGGCGTGATGGAGATCGCCCCCGGGAAGGCTGGGGCGCCAGGGTCCGACGCTCGCTTTCCCGCAACCCGCGCGAGCGCCAGCGCGAGGGGAGCCAAGACCGCACCAGAGACAGGTCCGGTGGACGCCGCCATGACAACACCAACGCTGCTGTTGTGGCCACCCCTCTGGCGTGTGCTGCCATTCTGCGGGGATCGGGCTCGGGTAGTGATGAACCGGTCCGCGCCCTCGAGCTCCTGGACGCTCATGAGCCGGTGCTCGTTGACGCTCGTGGGCGCAGTCCGAGGCGCCAGGCGTCGCCACGGGCCTCCAGGCGCCGCTCTCTGGAGGAGAGAACTCCACCGGCGTCACCCCCTCTTTCTCCAACAACAGTGCTGCCGCCGAGCCCAATATCCAAGCGCGCCGAGGCCAGGTCCTCCCCTCTGACGCTGGTCGCTGCAAGCCATGCCATGGGCGAGCTCTGCTCTCCCACAACGCTCGGCCTCTGGTGTCGCCCTCGAGGCCCCCGGGGTTCCAATCGTCGCCCACACCACCGCTCGCATGCGTCGGCCCCCTGCGCCGTACCCCTTCTCCTGTGCGTGCTGGTGCGGCTGGCGTCTCCACTGACGCCCTCGCGTCAATCTTCATGGAGCGGCAGATGGGCGTCCTTGCCACACCTGAGTCGCCCCCTCCCAGGCCACCAGCGGCTCGCCGAAAGACCCTGGCCGGTGTCAAGATTTCGACCAGAGGTGGCCTCACCCTGCAGAAGGTCAAGCGGACTGGCACCCCTGTTGTGGCCACGGCGTCTAAGGCTGCAGAGAAGCTCATTTGCCGGACGATGGGAATCACCAAAAACGGAGAGGACGTGACTGAAGCCATCCTTGATGAGTTCACGGCCAAGTTCAAGGAGCAGCTAGCCCCTGAAGTGATTCTGGCAATGAGAGAGTTCTTCCACCTCGACGACTCGGCCGTCAACGACGTCGAAGATGCTCTAATTGATCATGGCGGTGCGGGGGCTCTGGAGTTGGCCCAGGATGGTGCTGCGGCTCAGGACAACCAAGGATCGCAGCCGTCAGCGACTTGAACGCCATGCTAGTTCGTAAGGGCTGATTCAGTTTCAGATGTTAAGCAAACTACCTTATGCGTGGTTGGATGGCGCTTGTGCCGTTCATGTAGGGCGTGTGGGTTATGTCTTGATGCGTGTTTATGTTGTTGGGTAGTTTCCTCCGGTGCTTTCACGTCTCTTTGAGGTGTATTGTGTTGCTCTCTTTTGGCTTACATGTTAAGCAACGTGTTGGTCGTTGTGCTCCATGACAATGCAACCCGTCAACACCCTCAGCTGGAATGTGCGGGGTTTAAATTGCCGGATAGGAGGGCTACGGTGAGTGCAACAATTGCTACCTCATCGTGCCAAATTGTGTGTTTACAAGAGACAAAGCTTGATAATGTAGATAAGTTTGTCGCCTCCTCCCTGGGTGGTAACAGACTCAAAAAATTTGCGCAACGCCCGGCAACGGGAACCAGGGGTGGGATTCTTCTGCTATGGGATGACAGCATTCTCGAGATCACTAACATCACAATTTCGGCCTTCTGCCTCTCTGGCAAGGTCCGAATCCGCGCAACCGATGTGTACTTCAAGTTAACAACCGTCTACGGCCCCACTGACTCTGCGAGCAAAGATTCCTTCTTCGCCGAGATTGCCTCCCACAAGCCTATGTCGGGCCTTGCTTGGCTCGCCATCGGGGACTTCAACCAAATCTACCGGGCGTGTGACAAAAACAAGAGAAATGTAAATCGGAGTAGAATCAACCGTTTCCGCGCAATCTTGCAATCGTGTGAACTCAAGGAAATTCACCTTCAGAACAGGCGCTACACTTGGAGTAATGAGCGGGACAACCCAACTCTATGCAAACTAGACTCCTTTTTCTGTAACGCCGAGTGGGACACGACCTTCAACACACATGTGTTGCATGCCTTATCCTCTTCCCTCTCCGACCACTGCCCTCTTTTGCTTGCCGACGCCAAGGGGCCTAGGAGACCACGGTCCTTCAAATTCGAGAACTTCTGGGTTTCTCTGCCTGGTTTCAACGAAGTGGTCCAAAAGGCGTGGGGACGAGCGTGAGCCACACAGAACCGTTTCTCATTTTGCACAGTAAACTCAAAAAAACAGCGCTCCGACTGTCTGATTGGAGCAAGAAGCTATTCTCCAATGCCAGCATACAACTTCATGCAGCACTTCTCGTCATCCTCCGGTTAGATACTACACAAGAACAAAGATCTCTATCCCCGGAGGAGCGTGATCTGCGCTCTAGGCTCAAGCGCAGGGTGATCAGCTTGGCTGTGCTTGAGCGGGCAAGAAAAGTCAATGTGCTAGGATTACCAACTTGAGGGATGGGGATGCCAACACCAAGTTCTTTCATCGGCGTATTAATGCCCGCAGACGAAAAAATCACATTCACCGGATTAAGCACGCTAATGGCTGGGCGACCGAGCATGAAGAAAAGAGAAGATCGTGCATGACCATTTCTCTGAGGTTATGGGAAGGAGAGGTATGAGCAACAAAGATTTCAATTGGGAGGAGCTTGGCACCGAGCTTCATGATTTGCAAGACCTTGATGATAGCATCACAGAAGACGAGGTCTGGACTGCCATTAAAGAGATGCCTAGTGATAAGGCGCCTGGACCGGATGGCTTCACGGGGATGTTTTTCAAGAAATGTTGGGGAATCATCAAACATACAGTCATGAGGGTTGTGCAGCATTTTGACTCTTTGCACACCTCCAATTTGCAGTGGGTCAACTCCGCCAATGTTATCCTCCTACCGAAAAAAGATGGTGCAGAAGGCATTCCTGACTATAGACCCATTAGTCTTATTCATGCCATCGCCAAAATCATTGCCAAAGTTCTCTCGCTCAGGCTTGCTCCCCACATGGATGAACTTGTCTCCAACGCTCAAAGCGCCTTCATCAAGGGAGAAGCATCCATGACAATTTCATGTACGTTCGGAATTTTGCTCGGCGCCTACACAAGAGGAGAACCTCTGCCCTCCTTCTCAAGCTTGACATAAAGAAGGCTTTTGATTCGGTCAAGTGGGGATATTTTCTTGAGCTCCTGCAACGGCTGGGGTTCCCGCCTAAATTTCGGGCATGGATTGCGGCACTTCTTTCCTCTTCTTCATCGAGAATCATGCTAAACGGGGTGCCCGGCCCTCCGATCAAGCACGGGAGCGGGTTCAGGCAGGGAGACCCCCTTTCCCCCCTCCTGTTTGTCCTTGCGATTGACCCTTTGCATAAGATTTTGGACCTGGCCACGCGGAAAGGACTCCTCCATAAGCTTCGTGGCCGGGGAGCTGTGATGAGAACCTCCTCAGTATGCGGATGATGCTGTGGTCTTTGTGACACCCATCAAGAGGGACATTGACAACCTAGCTGCGATCTTACGAGGCTTTGGTGATGTGGCGGGCCTCTGCACCAACTTCCAAAAAGCTCGGTCGTGCCAATTCGTTGCAACCATCTTGACCTTAAGCGCATTCTTCGAAATATGCCGGTGATCCGTGCTTCCTTCCCGGTGAAATACCTAGGCTTACCTCTCTCGGTTTGGCAACTAAAGACGGTGGATTTCCAATACCTGGTGGACAAGGCAGCCGGAAAATTAACCACTTGGGATGGGCAAAACATCACTGCTATCGGACGCACGACTCTCGTCAAGTCCGTCATCTCCTCCCAAGCGGTTTTCTCTATCACGCCTCTCATTGTGCCGCAGGGCATTCTGGATACACTCAACAAGATTGAGAGGGCCTTCCTCCTGGTCGGGTGCGGACAAGACCACGGGATCCAAATGCAAGGTCAACTGGAAAACTGTGTGCAGACCAAAAGATTATGGTGGCCTTGGGGTGCTCGATACCGACAAGTTTGCACGCAGGCGTTGCGGCGGTGGCTATGGTACGAATGGAAGGAGCCCGCAGAGATTATGGGTTGGCTCGCAACCCCTGCACTGAAGAGGATCTCCAGTTCTTCTATGCATCTACGACTATCACTGTCGTGACGGCGCCAAAACACCTTTCTGGGACTCCCCTGGCTCTTGGGGCGCAAGCCCAAGGACATTGCACCACTAATCTTTGAGGCATCAAGAGAAAGAATTGGAAGGTGCGTGAGGCTCTGAAAGGGAACGCTTGGATCCTCAAGATCAAACATGACACTGCCATCTCTGTCAACCACATTTCGGAATTCTTTAACCTTTGGATGCTTGTGCATGACTTCCACCTTGATGAGCAAGCCGAAGACAACATCATTTGGAAGCATGCGAACAATGGGATCTACACGGCGCGCACCGCCTACAAAGCGCAATTTTTAGGCCTGACTCTGTCCCCCATGGACCGCATGGTGTGGAAGGCTTGGGCACCTCCTAAGGTTAGATTCTTCGCTTGGTTGGCCTTGCAAAATAGAATTTGGACTGCCGATCGTTTGGAGAAGCGTGGTTGGCCAAACTGTGGCCCTTGCCCGCTTTGCAAAGAGAACAAGAAACAGGGATACACCTCTTTGTCAAGTGTCGCTACACACTTAGGCTCTGGAGATCAATCATCGAGAAGCTTGGGCTCACGCACATGGACACCTCCGATTGGCAGTTAGAAGCAACCGTCACTGAGTGGTGGCAAAAAAGAACCGACGACCGCAACCCTCACCGCCACGCAATGGCTTCCCTCACCATGCTCGTTTCTTGGACTATTTGGAATGAGAGAAACGCCCGCGTATTCCGTCGAAAATGCGCACCACCACCGGTCCTACTAACCAGCATTTTAGAAGATGCTAAACTTTGGGTTACTGCTGGCGCAAAAAAGCTAGGGAACATCATATTGTACGAGTAATTGTCATGCCGCTTATTTGTGCGTGCGTTGTAAAACTCTAAACTCTTCTCTCTCTTATTTAATTGAAGTGGCAAATCTTTTGCCTCCGTTTCAAAAAAAACATCCATTCTTCAACAAATCCTTGGCACCATGACGCTTCCTTCCTAGATAATACATGAACTGTTGGAAAAGCGCATAAAAAATAATGCCTCCAGAAAGAAAACGGCACGCAAGCATGGTCGTCGCCAGATCCGCCGTCATCTTCCATGGCCATGGCAAAAAAAAATGTTCAAATTAAAATGAGAGCCAGAGATTTGAGCAAATCAAAATAAATCATCTCATCCTACCTCTGCAGTAACATATAGTTATACTTAGGTTATAGAAAATGATTAGCGGGAGTATATGTTCTGAGAATTAAGTGTTAAGATGTGTAAATAAGAAACAAAAAGCTTATGCAGTTTCAACTTCGGTGCTAATTTGAACATCTCCGAGGAAATGCCAGGAGTCTCCAAAATAAACGTAGATCACAGTTAGGTTGCGTAATGGACTTAGTTCTGGCCGAACTTGTTAAATTATTGTATCAAGGCTAAGTATAGGCCTTTATTTGAGAAACTAAAAAAAAGTTGATGTTGTACTTCCCCTCCGAAGTGCATTAGGTTTTGGGTTGTTCGTTAGGTAGTTAGGCCCCGTTTCGGAAGCTCTCCAGGAGCTAACTTCCTAAAATCGGACTTTCACGAAGTTACGGTAGGAATGCCACCCCGAAGTGCCACCGAGCGAAACGTTTCCCTCGCTCAAAGCCTAGCCTGTTGGCCCGAAGAGCAGCTCGCTCGGTACAGAAACAAAGCGCAGCTCCTGTGCTCTCCAACCCTAGCTAGCCAGCACCCCGTCGCTGGCCGGCAGGTGCGCTGCTGCCAGACTGGGTAGGGGCGGCTCATCCGCCGCCGCCTAGTCCCTCCAGCACCCTTCTCCCCCTCCACCAATGCCGATAGTCGGCACCGGGCCAAGCCCGTGCGTGCGACGGCGCCGGCGGAGGGTCTCTCGTCCCGTTCCCGGAACCGCGGCGGCGTGGGCGTCATGATCCGCGGGGTGCTGCCCAGCCGACGGTGTGGCGGATCCCGGTGGCGGCGGACTCACGACGGTGCACGGGTGTGGGACTCCCGGCAGTGAGCGGGCTCCCGACGGCGGCGGAATCGGTAGACGGCGGGCTTGGGCGATGGCGGCGGCCGCGCGGTGCCGGATCTCGCCACTCCGGCCTCCGTGGAGGGACCTGGACCAGGAGCGGCGGCCCCATTAGGCATGGCGACGGCGCGCTCAGCCGGGGACGTTCGCGGGGGTTGGATGGACGGCGTCTTGACCGCGTGGGCGGTGAGTCACCGGTGGATCTCCTCCGCGCTGCAGGCTCTATCCCGCTGCACTTGGTGGCTTACGATCACGGTCGTCGGTCTCGGTGCGTTCGCGGGGGCTGGTAGAGGTGACATTGGACCGGAGGAAACTCTAGATGACTCGTCCATCCCGACGGTGGCGACGGTCGCCGTTCTCCTTGCAGGCGCCGTCGAGGTCCCTGCCCTCCACCCCGACCCCATGCCCGGTTGAAAACCCTAAATCTCCTTAGATTGGGCGGCGGCGGCACTGCGTGTGTCGTACTCTTCTTGGAGGCGTCGCCTGGGGCGTTTGGGTGCTAGGTTTGAGGAACTGCAGGCGGAGGGGATGGGACAAGTGGCAACTGGTGGTGTTTCTCGTAGGAGGAGCGGCGTGGCATCTGGCACGTCGACAACGGAGGGTCTCAGCGGCATGGAGCTGTAGGGTCTCGCCGGTGGGCGTGTGATAATGGACGAGCGCAGGATGGTGGCGTTGTCTGGCGTCGTGGTGGCGTCGATGGCAGCTAGACCGGACAAGGTAGATGCAGCAGTACAATACTCATGATAGATTGATGGCAGGTGGTTGCGGCGGCCTCATACCCGACAGGCGTCCTGGTTGAGGAGTGCGCCGGACTGGTGGGTGCTCCATACCCGGCAGGCGTCCTGGTTGGGACCTTAGGTCTTAGATGTTAGGTTTGGTTGCGAGGTCTGTTTGGTATTAGGCCCAGACTATCAGCATTCCTACATCAACTGGATAGGAGTAGCGATAGATGTTGCCTTGACGGTGGCTTTAGTCTTACTGTTGTATGACTTTGTAACGTCTTGTGTGAATAATTAATAAAATGGCTGCATTCATCATCCAGATGCAGAGGCCGGGGATACTCCTCCTTTTCTAAACTTTTTTTTTCAGAAAAATATCCATGATTTATTCATGCTGTTTAGACTTTAGCATGTTCATTTGCATCTCGAGTTCCTATGTACTCATGCTTATATGTGTGTATATATACCTTCGATCTGTTTCATTTGCTAGCAGAGTGTGTGTAAATAAGCTGCTAGCTTACTGGCTAGCAACCAAACTTTGGGCTTATTTATTTATTCTTGATCATGTTATTGTTCATTACTACTAGTGTATTTACAATGTTTAATCGTCTGAGATATTGGAGGATACCAACATGCTAGCAGCGAGGCTTCTCCCACTGCGACGCAACCGACACACAGTGTGATCGTTCCTTCCTCTGAGGTGCAATAGTCGAGAGGTGACCGGAATATATAAGAGCAAGTCGTTGGCGTGGCTTCAGGTGCAGCACCTCCGGTATAAGGTTGCTGATTGAGACGCAACATGTGTGTGTGTGGGGGAACTGGTTGGCTAGAGATTCTGCTGTGCTTGGAAACCTTTTCAACCGGCGATTCAAAGTGCATCTGACCTGTGTTTTGAATTTCGGCCGAGAAAAACGGATTTCAGCCGAATTTCGGCCATCTCAGCCTGGGACGAAAAATACCTTCCGGCGAAAAAATGGCCGAAATTCGGCCATCTCGGCCTGGGGTGAAAAAAATCGCAAACCAAAAATCAAACCTTGCATTTGACGGCTCAGGATATATGTTACGTGCTTTAACATTGTCGATCGCAAGCCAGCGGTTGGAGGGAAGATACCAAGAGAATCGAAAAACACAAGTTTATGTACTTGTTGCTCAACATACTTTAGCACTATTCATGTTTTTTTTTGTGAATAAGCACTAATCATGTCATTATGTATCAGCATGTTTAGTTTTGAATATTGCGTGGCTAGAGAAGAACATGTAGCACAAGTGTTTCACCGGGAGCAAAATGCAAAGGCATTTTTCTGCTTGGTGAAGTGTGTACGTGTGTTTGTTTCCCTGGTGTGTGTGCGTCCATGTATTCTTGCGAGAAGAGAGAGTTGTGAGTGTCAGGATTTAATCTTGATTGTATCTGCCTTTTTTAGTTTGCTTTGGCTCTGCACGTAGTTTAGGTTTAGGGACTTGTCCAACGAGCTCACGGCAAGGTGCGCGATGGAGGCGAGATGCTTGCTCGTGTGTGATTTTTTTTTCAAATATGGGGGATTCCCCGGCCTCTGTATCAGAACGATGCATACGGCCATATTTATTAATAAAAGTAAGCAAGGTTCAACAAGGTTTAAAAGTCTGCAAACAAAAAGGAGTGGCAAGCTCACACAGAGCCTCAATGCCAAAACAGAAAGCCTAACAAGCCACAACCGGCTGACAAATGAACAGATAGGTTAACTAATCGCCTATCCTATTACATGACCGCCATCCAAACCGGTTGAAGATATCCCGCGCTACCATCTCCCACCGGACAGATCCAGTAACCAAACGCTCCCTGGCCTCCGTCGGAGTGAGTAAGGACCACATACGGATCAGCGCAGTAGCCCGGAATAAAACCTGCAAAAAATGAATAGTTGTTGTTCTGTTAAAAGCCAAATCATTTCTGCAGTTCCAAATTGCCCATAACAACGCACAAACTCCTACACGAATGTGTCTAGCTGTTTCGGACCCAGCAAGCCACGTCCCGAATAACATGTTAAACGAAGTCGGGGGAGTAATGTTAAAGGCAATTTATACTGAGCGCCACAAGCCTCGTGCAACCGGGCAGTCAAAGAAGAGGTGCTTGATGGTCTCCTCCCGATCACAAAAACTACACCTAGTAGAACCTGTCCAGTTACGCTTAACTAGATTATCCTTTGTTAAAATTACTTGTTTATGTATAAACCACATAAACACTTTAATCTTTAAGGGGACCTTAACTTTCCAAATCTCTTTGGAACTAGGAATCACACTTGAGTTAATGATATCGATATACATCGATTTAACTGTGAACTCCCCAGATCTAGTAAGCTTCCACCACAACTTATCGGGCTGAGAATTTAACTGAACCCCCATCAATCTCCGGACCAAGTGAAGCCATGCTTCCCATCGGTCACCCACAAGCACCCTCCTAAACTGAACGTTGAGCGGAATGGACTGCAGAACCGTGGCAACAAGAGCCTCACGGCGCTGAACAATACGATAAAGGGACGGATACTGGGTCGCCAAAGGCGCGTCGCCAAGCCACGTATCCTCGCAAAATCGAGTGTCATTACCATTACCGACAATACACCTAGTTCTGTTAAAGAAGGTAGCTTTGATTCTCATGAGCCCCTTCCAGAACGGCGAATCAGTTGGTCTCATAGTGACCTGGGACAGGGTCTTGGACTGCAAATATTTACTACGTAAAATCTGCGCCCATGTTGCCTCCGTCTCAAGTGCCAACTTATACAGCCACTTACTAAGCAAGCATATATTCTTGGCTTCTAGATTTTCAATACCAAGGCCCCACTGGTCCTTTGGTCGACAGATAATATCCCATTTGACCAGTCTGTATTTTCTCTTAAGTTCATCACTCTGCCAAAAGAATCGGGATCGATAGAAGTCCAGCCTTTTCCTGACCCCAACTGGGACCTCAAAGAAGGATAAGAGGAACATAGGTAAACTCGTGAGCACCGAGTTAATAAGGATCAACCGGCCTCCATAAGACATGAGTTTTCCCTTCCAGCAACTCAGTTTCTTCTCAAACCGATCCTCTATGCACTTCCACTCGCTGTTTGTTAGCTTACGATGGTGAATGGGAATACCTAGATACGTAAAAGGTAGAGCCCCAACTTCACAACCAAACAATTGTCTATATGCCTCTTGTTCATCTTTGGCTCTACCAAAGCAGAACAACTCGCTTTATGGAAATTAATCTTAAGCCCCGTCAATTGTTCAAATAAGCATAAAACTAACTTCATGTTTCTCGCTTTTGCCAAATCGTGTTCCATAAAGATGATAGTATCATCAGCGTACTGCAGGATGGACACACCACCATCAACCAGATGAGGCACCAAGCTACCCACCTGACCGGCCTCTTTTGCCCTTCCAATCAGGATCACCAACATGTCCACCACAATATTGAATAATATTGGAGACATAGGATCGCCTTGTCTCAATCCCTTATGCGTTTGGAAATAATGACCTATATCATCATTCACTTTGATTCCAACACACCCTTTTTGCGTGAATGCTTCCACCTGGCGGCGTAAGCTTCATCAAAGCACTTCATGCGTAAGGCCTATTGAAGGAACGGCCATTTGACTTTATCATATGCCTTCTCGAAATCCACTTTGAAAATAACCCCATCAAGTTTTTTCGTGTGGATCTCATGGAGCGTTTCATGGAGGACCACCACCCCTTCCAGGATGTTCATGTCCGGCATGAAGGCCGTTTGAGTAGGCTGCACCACGGCATGCGCAATCTGTGTTAGCCTATTCGTCCCAACCTTGGTAAAATTTTTGAAACTAACATTCAGAAGACAGGTAGGCCAAAATTGCTCGATTCTCACGGCCTCTGTTTTCTTAGGAAGCAGGGTTATTGTTCCAAAATTAAGCTGGAACAGCTGCAAATGTCCCGAGAACAAATCATGGAACATCGGCAACAGGTCCCCTTTAATAATATGCCAGCATTTCTTATAAAACTCAGCCGGAAAACCATCCGGACCGGGTGCCTTATTATTTTCATCCGGAAGCGGCCTCGAAAACCTCCTTTTCCGAAAAAGGCGGTTAATATATCGTTCTCCACCGCATGATGAGTTGAGGTACATCTTCGATTCTAGACTCATCCAGAGACACACAGTTCTCCCCTGGTGGTCCGAACAATCGTTTGTAGTACTCGGTAATGTAGAGCTTCAAATTATCCTGCCCAATAATCGTACCCTCATCTTGTTCTAGTTGGAAGATTTTCTTCTTCCTATGTTTGCCATTTGCAATCATATGGAAGAATTGAGTGTTCGCGTCCCCCTCGACCACTCTTCGTACCTTGGCCCTTGAGCCCACTTTAACTCACGAAGAAGTTCTTTCAACCTCTGCTCAGCGTCAAGCTTAGTATGAAGCTCGGTGGCTGGCAACACCGTGGTTTCTGCTTTTACATCTAAGGACTGAATGAGGGCAAGGAGCCGTTCCTTTTCAACCCTATATATCCCACTGAGATGTTTAGCCCATCCACGTAGGAAACTTCTCAGATGCCTAATCTTATTCTGCCAGCGCTCAAGCACATTCCTACCGCCTGCATCCTTAGCCCACTCTCTGGCTACAAGATCCAGGAAGCCTTCTCTTTCAAACCGCGCAAGCTCGAACGAGAACAAATTCTTGTTGCCCGAGTAGGTAGCCCCACCAGAGTCAAGAAAAAGAGGCGTGTGATCAGAAATCCCGCGAGAGAGAGCTTGAACTGTTATGAAGGGAAACTTCTGTTCTCATTCGACACTTGCGAGTACCCTATCCAACTTTTCAAACGTTGGATTTGGCATGGCGTTGGCCCAAGTAAACTTCCTACCTGAAAGCTCAATCTATCTCAGATCCAAGCTTTCAATGATAGTGTTGAACATAAACGACCATCTCCCGTCAAAATTATCATTGTTCTTCTCGTCACGCCTCCTAATAATGTTAAAATCACCCCCAACGAGAATGGGGAGTTGCTCGAACCACAAACTCTAACCAGGTCGGCCAGAAATCCGGTTTGAATTCTGCCTGCGCGGCGCCATACACCGCCACCAGAGCCCAGTCAAAACCGTCGACCTTGGATCGCACCCTGAATTTAACAGCAAAATCTCCCATGACCACACTTCAAACTTCGAGAGAATCGCATCGAACACCAAGTAAGATCCCTCCCGATCTCCCTCGTGGTGGCAGACAATGCCAGTCAAACTCAATACCCCCCGATAGAGTGTTAAGAAATTGTGGTGAGAAATTTGCTCTACCAGTTTCCGACAACGCAATAAAATCCAATCGATGCTCGACAGATGCATCTGCAAGAAATCTTCTTTTAGCCAAGTCCTTAAGACCTCTGCTATTCCAAAAGATTCCTCTCATATCTCATCGTGGAATTTTTTAGCGGTGCGGATCCTAGCACTCCTACGCACAACAGACGTAGGGTAAATCTTGCGCTTCCATTTGCGCTTAGGGCCGGTCCTCGCATCCACCCGGTCCTCACTCCCCATTTCAGGGGACCAACAACATCCATCTCGACACTCTCATCCTCCTCCTCCGGCTCCGGGAGGAGGTGCGAGATCGACACAAAAATCATCGAGCACCCGAACTCCCAAGGCATCAATCTCGGAATCATTCATGGGTTTGACGGCAGCTAAGTTTCGAATCATATCTAAAGCCCTCTCGGCTTCTAGATCTAGCAAATCATTGATGGAGTTAGAAATTTCAACCTCATTACTACCTAGTGAAATCCCTAGTTGGTTCGCATTATCAACAATCTCATCATTCGAAATATGCAATATGGAATTAGAAGTATTGACCGACATACCAGTAGTGACCTGGACGTCACGAAGCTTGGCCGCCCTCATGGCGCACCGTTGCTGCATGTCGTCCACCTCCAGATGGCCCTGAAGACGGCAGCTCACCCGTCGGCCCTCAGACGCCTGGTCCGGAATCCCTTGAATGTATAACCTCCTCCCGAGTGAAGTTGCCGAGGATTGACCGTCTGTCACCCCCCGAACAAGCAGCTGCTCCCCACGGCTGGGAGAGGGCGCCGAGTCAGCTGATGGGGAGCCAAAGGCCACCTGCCCCTGCTCCCCATCCACCCCAGACCTTCGGTCAGGAGTGATCGCCGGTGCCAACGGTGGGGCGATCCCCCTGGGCGCGGAAGGTGAAGAGGGTCCTGAGGCCACCCGCCCCAAGCCCCCTCCATAGGCCGGACCGGCCACCTGCAGAATCAGCCCAGCGACCGGAGAAGAGGGCGCCGAGGCCACCTGCCCCGACCCCCCTCCCGAAGGTATCTCCTCCCTCACAGTCTCACCGACCTGAGCGAGAGGAGAAGGGGGCGTCGAGACCACCTGCCTCAACCCCCCTGCACCGCTCGGAACCACCACCTGTAGCTCCGCCGTCTGAACACAATCTGGCGAAATCTCTATCTCCGAAATCTCCTCCGCGCTAGAATTCTCCACGCCCGGGCCCTCAAAGTCCAAAGCGGGTAGAGAGAGCTCAAAAACATCAAAAGACTCCACTCGCTCGCTCCAAAGCCTGGGAGGTGCAGTAGCAGGCTCAATAGATCCAAACCTCAGAGTGGTCGACGGCACTGAAGCAGAAGGCGCCGTCCCATCTCCGGTTGTCTGAGCAACAGATCCCGGTCCCTCGGACATCTCTCGTCCAGGATCAGCGGCCGAAGTCTCCTTAGCTCCTGCACCCTCATCATCCTCGTGCATATCAACATCAATGGCAGCAGGTGCCTCAGCAAACAAGTTGTCATCCTCAAACTCAATCTGGAGGTTGTAAACCTGGCCTCGATAAGCCCACTTGACCACATCAGGCACAAACTCAATGTCCAAAATGCTGACAAGTAAGCGAGCAACCCCATGAGCTCTAGTAAAGGCCATATTCACACGCTCGGGCTTTCCCACCATGATGCGCAAACTCGCAACTACCTTAGCATCCTGCATAGGTTCGGAAGGAGCTCCCGAAAACCGTAACCAAGCCTGGGTAAGAGGCTTACCCTGAGGTTCAATCAACTTCTACTCGTGGAACTCAAGAATGCCCTCAGTACCTGGCACTTTGCACATCCCGAAACTCAAGATCCTCTGTAAATCCTCCACTGTCGGGAACTCAACCCTGAACAAGTTCGCCTCTAGACTGACAAGCTCCCAGTGGAAATCCCACAGGGCCAGCTCCGGAGTCATTTGTACAATCTGGGTCTCGAGACTTCTCCTTTAGTCACTTTAACAATCCCAGTTGTCATACTCTGAACCTCATCAAGAACCTCCCTCTCGGTCGGAGACTCAAAGAACATGAGCTCAGCACAAGACACTCCATACATCATAAGATTCGCATTTTGCTCCCTCAAAAGCGGACAAACCCCCGACTCATGGGCTGGCTTGCCACACGTATCGCATAAAACAGCCACACACTCAGCAATGAAGTGGCCCTTAACACCACAACGGTAACATAACATCCTTTCTTTCTTGCGCGCATACTTGGCCGCTCTGTCCTCTACCGACATAGACCCAATCTCACCATTAGCAGGGACCACCACGTCAGCCAATGCCGTTACCACCTCGATAGCCTGGCCAGACAACTCAGGTTCCGCAGTATCCACGCTAACAGGTGTCTGGTCCACAATAACAGGATGCTGCCGTGGACGATAGCGGCCACCGCGGCCACCACGGTGAGCATGGAAACCACCGCGGTTACGATGAGCCGGTCCAGACGCCCCTTCGACGAAACCGTAGAGGACATCTCCATACGCATTATATCCCCATCGGCCGAGCCATCGCTCTGCCAGGCATACCCCCATCCACCACCCGTAGACGAGGATCCCCGGTGTTGTCCATCTCCATACGCATTATATCCATCATCACCCCACTGTCCACGAGGCGCCGATTGAACATCCCCACTAGCGTAAACCCGCGGCGCTCGTGCTCGCTTCAACACCGGCGCTGTCGAGTTGTGCGCCTGCCTTGCCACGAAGTGCGGCGGTCTAGCCCCGGCCTGAGTCGCCACCGGTCGCTGGCCATTAGAGGCCGGAGGAGGCGGCCTTGGGGTCGGGACACCGCGGCCCGCGACAGCCACAGGGTTCGGCACGGGCGGCCGAAGTCCACCCCGTCCCGCAGCAGGCTGCGGCAACACCGACGTGGTTGGCCGCGCTCCGGCAGCACTAAACCCGCGGCCTGCCAAGCCAGACCCAAGCGCGCCACCAGCAATAGGCGGTCTTGGGCCGCCGACGTCCGGCGCCGCCCGGCAGTTCCAAGACCGGAAGCGGTGGCGCACCGCCCCGGCCAGCCCCGAGCGGCACAACCGCGTCGCCGCGACCCGTCCCCGCTGGCAAACCACCACTGCCGCAGCCACCTCCGGCCGACAGCGTTGGCCCTCCACGACCCGTGGCGCCCGGAGCGGTAGGTTTGGCAGGGGTTACTCCTCGACCTGCCATGCCTCGGAGAGGGGGGATGCGCCTAGCACGCCCACCACCACGATTAGAGAAACTCGGCCGACGCCCACCACCACATACCCTAGGTCTTCCCGATCGACTCCAGACAGGAGAAGCGTCGATGCATGGGGGTGTAGACGTACGTGCCGGGTCACACCGGGCCTCATACCCGGCGAAAACAGGCCCGACAACGGTCTGGCCCGGTTCACTCAGAACCCGCCCACCCCCAGGCAATCCGAAATCGCGGCCCAAGAGCACTTTCAAACGCGCCTCCCGCATGCCAGCGATCCCGACCAGCCGCCCCACCGGCAACTGCGCCGTCGCCGTCGCCGATCGCCGGGATCCAGCACCAGAATGACACGATCTCTTCTTCCTCTTAACTTTAATCCACGAATCCGGCCGAATCAAGTCAAAAACTGTGAGGTTTGGAAGACTAACCTTGGGAAGGGGACCTTTCCATGGCCGGACAGCCGTCGCCGCCGTTCTCCGGTGTACGACGCGACGCACCATCTCCTTTCTCTCGTCCGCGCGCAGCCCAACCCTCGCCGGATCATCCACTGGCAAAATCCTATCCACCGTTGAGGGAACCTCATCCTCATCAAAGCCTGAATGGAAGAACTCATAGAATAGATCAGATGGCGTCGGCGTTGGCGGAGAGGACGCCGGATCATCCCCATCCTCGTCCGCCTCGTCGTCTTCAGATCCGGCCAGTGCCCAGAACCGGCCACCAACCCGTTGACGAGCCACCGCCCCCAAGGATCGAGGTCCGGTGATCGCCGCACCGCGACCCGCGGGGTATCCCGCCTTGTCGCCCCCTCTAGCGCCCATCAGTCAGACCCATAAATCCTGGACTAGATAACTCTCGTGTGTGATGTGGTGAGGCATGATGCCGTAGTGTTGTGTGGTTCAACATGGCCGTGAGAGGCGGTCGGACAGTTAACTAAAGGAGAATCAGCGAGGTTGTTAGTTAGTGTTGGAAGGGATAGAGAGGGATTTGATGGAATAGTTATTTTATTTCTTAAGCCTTGTGGGCATATATATAGGAGTACATGGTCATCTTGGAGTACAACTCAAGGTAGAATAAATCCTACGCTATCCTATGTTTCCTAAGTAACCCTTATACTCAACATCTCCCCGCGGTCACAACGGTAGTGGCGCAGACGGTGAGACTGGAGAAGAATCCGAAGGCAAGCCGACGGACCCCCCCCCCCCCCAACAGTCGCAACGGTCGAGGTAGCCGAGATCGTAGGGTAGTGTAGCCGTGGTCGAGGTAGCCGTGCGAGGGACGCCATGGTCAATGTCGAGTCAGGGTGGTTGGTGTCGAGGTAGTCGTCGTGGACCGGGAAGCAGAACAGAGGCGACAGCTTGAGGAGGCAGTGCCAGCAGCTAGGTCAGAAGCGCGGGGACGGTGCTTGAAGTAGGCGAGGAAGAACCAGACATCATGTTGAAGACCGACATGGACGGTGGCGTTCCCATTCCTAGGGAGGCGGTGTGACGCATACCATATAGAAGTCGATGTGCGGGGACAACGGATTAGACCGCATGACGGTTGCAAGGACCGCGTGCCATGCTCGCTATGGGCCGACCGGGCGACGCAGCGGCAGCATGAGGGTGCTGCAGCCTCGTGGACGGCCTGGAGCGGACGGCCTTGGGGGCGGCAGTTGACTGCGGGCCACGACACTATGGCCTGAAGAGGTGACGCAGCGGTAGCGCGCGGGTTGGTGCAACCACCGGAAAGGTCTCAGGGCGGCGGCGGGGACCACGTGCCGCGACGCTACGGCCCGTAGGGGTGGCGCAGCAGCAATGCAGATCGGTGCAGCCATGGGGAGAACCACAAGGCGGTGGCGCTGCGACTCGATGGGGCGACGCAGCGGCAGCCCGTTGCTGGATCGGTGATGGGGCGCGTTGAACTCGGGGACAGGGCGCTGATGGTCGGCGCAGGGCGACGGGCGGGCTGACGGGCGGATAGCGAGCTGGCCCGGATGGGCCGCCTCAGCGCTCATGGCCGCCGGGTCGGAGGAGAGGCTGGTTGGTCGCGCCGGGGTGGAAGTAGAGGCGCGCAAGAGTCGACAGCGGCGGCAGGCGACGCAAATCGATCAATGATAGATCAAAAAATAAAAAAGAAACGACGATCAAGACGACCAACGAGAGAGAGAGAAAACCCCAATCAACAGATCGGTGAAAAGACTCTCTAGGGCAGCCGACCAACACGGTCGGCGGACAAACCCTAGTTACGGGCGGCGCAGCCCCCGGCGGCGGTTAGGGAGGCCGACCGCCCCGGGGCGGTGCGCAGGGCGGAAGCAGCGGCGGCTAGGTGTCGTGGTACTAAGTCTGATAGTAAGAGTAGGGGGTACGTATGAGGAGGCAAAGCCCTATCTACGGCGAGGTTGTACACACGTGTTTACGAGTTCATGCCCCTCTCTGAGGAGGTAAAAGCCCTACGTCTCGGAGCCCTGAGGTGGTCGACTAGAATATGGGTGTGTGTGTTACAGGGGGTGCGAACCCTTGTGCCAGAGGAGGGGGGTGCCTTATATAGAGTGCGCCAGGACCCCGGTCATGCCCCGTTACACAGGGTTCAATATACATTAAGACAGGGCGTTACTGGTAACGCCAGCTATAAAGAGCTATAAATGATCTTTAAGACTACAAAGTGAACGTCTGACCGTTACCATCCTGAGTGACTTTAGGTCTTCTGTACTCCAAGTGGTTTCTTGTATGGTCGAGTGACTTCATCTTGGTCGAATGGAATTGGGGTATCCGAGTGAGATAATTGGTCAAGTGGGTTGCACTCCAAGGTTACTTCAGTCGGTATCCTTTGTTATACTTTGAATGTTCTTGATTCTAGGGTAGTGACCTTGGGTAGGGCGTCTAGGTACGGCCTATGACCCTACGCTAGGTTCATGGCATCGTCATTAGCCCCCGAATGGACTGAGGTCTGAGTGAAAAAGAGAGTTGAAGTTCATCCCGACCTGATTCTTATGCTTCAGAGGCATTTTATCTGAGTCTGAGAATCATGCGGGAACTTCAACCTTATTTCAGTCGCCTTGATCGATTCAGAGGTCGTCGTGTGAACTATACTGACAATCTTAGAGTGTTGATATGGTACAAAATCTTCGGCGCGATTGGTTACTCTGCGGTTCCAGGATCTCATGGGATTCGAAATTTCGGGGAAGCGCGCGGGACGGAGCGCGCCTCAGTAAATGGAGTGGATAGACATGGGCGCCTCGATTCTCACTCCACCTTTTTGGCCACGTAACGGGCGCGCGACTGTCGCGGGATTTTGACAGGATTGCTTGGGCCCACGAGTCAGCCACTCAGAAGCAGGCCCGTAAAAAGGCGTTGAGGCCGATGTGTTTGCACAGTGCACCTTATTCCCCTTCTTCTTCCTCTGCTTCTCCACCGCATCCTCCTCCACTCTTGACGCCGCCGCCCCACCCGCGTGCAGTCAGCCGCAATGGGAAAGGACAATATGGCGGCCCTGGAGCGCGCGAAGAAGGCAACGGCGATGGTGAAGGGCAAGAAGACTAGTAGGGGGTCATCGTCGAGGTCTGGACTACCGTCTGGTTGGATCCAGGGGGACTGGATTTGGTCCACGATCCAGAAAGAAGCTTTGGAGGATCTGGCTGACGCGGGCTTGATTGCTCACGGGACTTGGAAGTTGCCGGGGAACTAGACCGAGCCTCAGCCGCAGGATGGTGAGTGTGTCCTCCTCGCAACCCATGTTGACCGCGGTTTCACTCTGCCTCTGCACCCTTTTTTTCGGGGTTTCCTGAACTTTTTTGGTGCCCAACTTCATCATTTCTCTCCCAACACCATCACATATCTCGCTGCGTATGTCTCTTTGTGTGAAAACTTCTTGGGTTGTCAACCGCATTGGGGTCTATTCAAACACATATTTACCTGTCGTTCCCAAACTGTGAAGAAGGCAAATCCGACTGACGAAAAGACGCACGTGGTCCAAATGTGTGGGGGGTTAGGGATTCAGACAAGGGGTGGGAGTACTTTTCCTCCTATTACTCTTCCCGAGTCTGTTAGGGGGTGGCAGTCGACCTGGTTCTATTGCCAAGATGTTCCGACCCCTGGTCAGTCGACTGGTCTTCCCCCTTCACCATGGATCGAGTCCGCCAACTCTCTTCTTTGACTGTGACTTCAGCAGAGAAAGTAGATGTATCCATGTTAGTCAACCGGGTAGTTCAATTGGTCCGTGATGGTGTAACTGGCATGGATTTGGTGGAGGTGTTTCTCAGTGGACGCATCCAGCCCCTCCAAGCTTGCTATCATCCAATGTGGATGTACTCGGGCACCAATGACACCGCTGGGGTCCACCCAGAGGAGGTCACCGAGGAGACGGTGGCACAGTTGCTGCGGAGCATCACTGGAAACAATGACAACCCCAGGGGGTCTAGAAGAGTTGTACCATTCGACGCCGAAAATGAGCCGAACAAGGTCTGACCTTTGTTACCGTGTGTCTTTTCATTATGATTTACAACTATCCTTGAATCTAATTGATGCTTGTTTCACTCTTTGCCTTGCAGATTTATACTGAGATGTATTCGATGCCAAACAGGGAGCAAGTCCAGGAGGGGACGGAGAGCACAGACAAGAGTGGCGACCGATGACCATGAAGATGACAACGACGACTCGGACGACGGTGAGGAAGTCGACTCACCACCTTGCTCAGAACGCCGATCCAAACAGTCGCAAGACCCTGCAGGAGGGCGAGGCAAGGCAGCTCCTCCAAGCACAAAAGTGCAAAAGCGCACTCGAACTTCGTCTCAGGAACCATCTGAAAAGGCCGCCAAGCAGCCAAGGTCGCCCCCTCAAAGCCTCGGAAGGCCATGCCCAAAATCAAGGTGGACGTTCCCGTCACTTCTGCGTAAGTGTTTTGCTTTCTCGCTTTGCCTTTGCGTCGCTTGGGAACTTTCTATGTTACCGTCGACTCATTCTCTTGCTTGACCGACTGGGTTCTGGAACTTTCAGTGCTGCAACTTCTGGGACCTCCATGGATATGTACAAGGATCAAGATGATGAGGAAACTTAAGACGCGGCAAAGCAGGTACAACTATACAATCTTGCGCTCATTTTGTCGATTGTATTGTCGGTCGATTGGACTCTTATGGTCGAATCTTTTGCAGCACCACAAAATGTCATTGAACTTCCAGACGATGATGAAGACGTGCCCAGAAGACCACGGGAAGAAAGGGCAGGACTTCGAGCAGGAGGGTGCTTGCCAGCAAGGTACCTTAGTCGACATCAGTGCTAGAAAGCGATGATCGGCGATCCGGAGATCCGATTTGGGCTTCTGTTTCTTTTGTCGATCCTGTGTTGACTGATCGTCCTTCGGCGTCGACCGCTCAAGTGCTTGCTCCGTCCGTGCAACTTCATGTCTCAGATCCCTTGACTGCTTCGACTGTTCCACCAACTCTGCTCTTTGTTGCCCGTCACGTCCCAGAGGACTCATTGAGCGCTGCTAACGAAGCCATACGCCAAGCAGGCTTTATGATGGAGCAAATGAAGGTGTTGCACGAAGCCAGCAAGGCTGCTTACGATGCCAGTTGTACTCATCAAACCAATGTCAAGCTAAGTTGATTTCCGACTGATTTTTCAGCTTGATCTTTGCTTTGTTAGGATATGGAACTTGAAAACTGCTGCTTTATTACTCGTAAGATGTCCGTGGATGAGCGTTTTGAGACCTTTAATGTGCATCTATCATGAGTCTGCACCTTACATATGTTCACCCAGTGGGTGCTTTTAACTTTTGCTGAATAGTTCCTCCACTTGAGTCGACCAGGTCGCGTCGAGTGTATCTTTGAATCAGTGGGGACACGTAGAGTGCACCCACTGGGTGTAGTCCACGAGACCGCCGTCGAATGTTTGATTCGGCAGGGGTCTTTATCAAATGTCTCTTTACAGTTCTTCTACTCGGTCGAGACAGATCGTGCCGACTTGGATCCAGACCACTGGGGGCATGCCGAGTGCACCCGCTGGGTGTAGTCCCCGAGACCACGTTCGACTACGGGCAGTCGACAGTGGTCTGAGAGTTAGTGTTGCCTTTTTTATACTCATTCTGGGCAGACCATGCCGAGTGAGAAATCGGACCAGTGGGCGCACGCCAAGTGCACCCACTGGGTGTAGTCCCCGAGACTACTGTTGAATGTTTGATTCGGCAGTAGTCTTAGATCACTTCTTGTTGTAATAACTTGAACTTGTATCTTATCGCTCGGAAGCGATCGACCTTTGTTTCTGTCGACTGACGTGTCTTATTTGTTGACTGCAGAAATCTGGTGAGGTCGGGGCCCAGTTTGCTGAACTGGAGAGGAAGCATATCACTCAACCTCGACCTAGAGTTGGCCAAGGAGAATCTTCAGAAAGCCAAGGATGAACCAACTGCCATGGGAGGTAATAACTTGTCGACTGTTTGCCTTGCCATATTTTCTTTTCATCTGTTCAGTCCCCATAAAGACAGACGGCAATTCAGTCACCCAAGCTCCAGCAGCATGCTTGAGATCGCGCATCAATCGGGGTTTCAGCCCTTAAAGGATCAAGCCATTCGCCCTTTCTGCTTGCCCATTCAACTGCGGGTGCGCAATGGATGCGTAATCGACCCGAGTGCCTTGGGAAGCACAAAACGCTCTGAACTCATCAAAATCAAACTTGGAGCCATTATCTGTGATAATGTTGTGAGGGACTCCATATCTGAATATCAGCTCCCTGATGAAACTGATGGCACTGCTCAAGGTTTTTGCTAGGCTTGGCTTCGATCCATTTGGTGAATTTGTCGACTGCTACTAGCAAATGAGTGAAACCACTTCTGCCGGTCTTGTAAGGTCCAACCATATCCAACCCCCACACTGCAAGCGGCCATACGAGTGGAATAGTCTTCAAGGCAGAGGCAGGCTTGTGAGACATGTTTGAGTAGAACTGGAAACCTTCGTACTTGTCGACTATATATTTTGCCATCTCATTTGCAAGCGGCCCATAGAATCCGCTCGGTATTCTTTGGCTACGATGGTCCGAGAGGACGTATGGTGACCACAGGTCTCCGAGTGGATCTCAATTAGAATCATTCGGCCTTCTTCTGGGGAGATGCAATGCTGGGCCACTCCTGTGACACTTTCCCTGTAAAGCTGCCCACTTATCACGGTGAAGGCTTTGGATCGACGGACGATCTGGAGGGCCTCATCTTCATTTTCTAGGAGTTCCTGCCTGAGCAGACATGCGATATATGGTCCGAGAGGACGCATGGTGACCACAGGTCTCTGATTGGATCTCATTTAGAATCATTCGACCTTCTTCTGGGGAGATGCAATGCTGGGCCACTCCTGTGACACTTTCCCTGTAAAGCTGCCCACTTATCACGGTGAAGGCTTTGGATCGATGGACGATCTGGCGGGCCTCATCTTCATTTTCTGGGAGTTCCTACCTGAGCAGACATGCGATATATAGCACCGTCCAGTTGGGGGGGGATCACTAGAACTTCCATGACCAAGTCGACTATAGCTGGGACTTCAATCTCAATCGGATTGGTTGAACTTATCAGTTGTGGGGGCTCTTCCGTGAAGGGATCTTCTTGAATTGACAGGGTGTGGAGATGCTCCAAGAACACATTACTGGGGATAGGCTTCCAAGTGGAACCTATCTTCGCCAGATCATCAGCAGCTTGATTCTTGATTCGGGATATGTGGTGGAGCTCTAACCCCTCAAATTCTTCTCTAGATTTTTTATTGCATTGCAATAACTGGTCATAGTTGGGCTCCTGATATTCCATTCCTTCATCACCTGATTACCCACTAAGTCTGAATCGACGTAGACCATCAGGCGACGGACGCCGAGTGAAATGGCCATACGTAACCCATACAAAAGTGCCTCATACTCAGCTTCATTGTTTGAAGAATCAAATTGAATCTGGAGGACATTGCTGAGCTTGTCGCCTCTTGGTGATACCAAAACCACTCCTGCACCAGAGCCATTCAACATCTTGGACCCATCAAAGAACATACTCCAATGTTCCAAGTGAATCTGAGTCGGTTGCTGCTGTTCAATCCACTCGGCGAGGAAATCTGCTATTGCTTGGGACTTGATTGCTTTCTTTGCCTCAAACTTGATATCTAACGGAAGGAGTTCAATCGCCCACTTTGCCACTCGACCAGTTGCATCCCTATTGTTCAAATTTCTGATAATGGAGCGTCGCTGACGACTGAAACTAAGTGGTCTGAGAAGTAGTGTGCAACTTTCTTCCCAGTCAAGTATATTCCATAAACAAGCTTCTGATAATGTGGATATCTCTGCTTGGATTGAGTCAAGACTTCAGAAATATAATACAATGGGCATTGAACTTTGTAGGCTTTGCCTTCTTCTTCCCGCTTGACCGTGAGCACTGTGCTGACAACTTGTCCAATGGCTGTGATGTACAGTAGTAGAGCCTGCTTACTGATTGGGGCAGCAAGCACCGACTGGGTGGAAAGCAGGGCTTTGAGCTCTACAAACGCTACTTCGACTTCAGGAGTCCACTCAAATTTGTCAGACTTCTTCATCAGTCGGTAAAGAGGCAATGCCTTTTCACCGAGACGAGAGATGAATCGGCTCAATGCAGCCAAACAACCAATAAGCTTCTGAACGACGTGCACACGCACGGGGCGTTTCATTCGGAGGATCGCTCCAACGTTTTCCGGGTTTGCTTCGATCCCTCGTTCAGAAACGAGAAAACTGAGTAACTTTCCACCAGGGACTCCGAATGTGCACTTTGACGGGTTGAGCTTGATATCATATCTTCTCAAGTTGTCAAAGGTTTCAGCGAGGTCAATCAATAGGTCAGAACTCTTACGTGACTTGACCACGATGTCATCCATGTATGCTTCCACATTCCGACTGATCTGAGTGAGCAAGAACTTCTAAATCATGCGCACGAATGTGGCGCCAACATTCTTGAGACCGAAAGGCATGGTAACATAATAAAAACACCCGAATGTGCTGATGAAGGTTGTTTTTATTTCATCGGGCCCATACAGTCGGATCTAATGGTACACAGAATATGTGTCCAAAATGGGCAAACGCTCACATTCCGCAGTCGAGTCGACAATTTGGTCGATGCGGGGGAGAGGGAAATGATCTTTCGGGCTGGCCCGATTGATGTGTTTGAAATCGATACACATATGAAGTGAATCATCTTTCTTGGGGACCATGATAACATTGGCGAGCCACTCTGAGTGGTATATCTCACGGATGAACTCAGCTGCAAGAAGCCGAGCCACCTCCTCGCCAATTGCTTTCCTCTTCTCCACGGCGGATCAACAGAGATGCTCTTTAACGGGTTTTGCTTTTGGGTTGACTCGCAAACGGTGGTCAACCAGTCCCGTGGGTACACCCGGCATGTCAGATGGTTTCCATGCAAAGATGTCCCAGTTCTCACGGAGGAACTGGATGAGCGCTTCTTCCTATTTGTTGTCGAGTGTTGTTGAGATATGAGTCGGAGCAGCATTGGGATCGGTCGGGTGAATGTGAACTGGATTTGTTTCACCGGACGACTGAAATGCATACTCTGAAGTAGGCTTCTTAGCACGCAACAACTCACTCGAATCTGCGTTCTTCTGGTAGCATCTCTACTGCTGACATCTGTTCATCGGCAATCTTTGGGCCCTTCTGGAGGCACTCTTCCGCTCTCTGCCGATTTCCAGTGACTGTGATCGCGCCTCTGGGGCCAGGCATCTTCAACTTGAGGTACACGTAACATGGTCGAACTATGACACGAGCATATGCGGGCCTGCCCATAATAGCATGGTAGGCACCGTGAAAATCCACCACCTCAAACGTCAACTTTTCCTTGCGATAATTCTTGGAATCACCGAAAACCACATCAAGAGTGATCTGACCGAGTGAATCGGCTTTCTTCCCAGGGATGACACCATGGAATCGCATGTTGCTTTCGCTGAGCTTGGAACATCAGAATACACATCCCACGTATGGTCTCAGCATACAAGATGTTCAAACCACTGCTAACGTCCATCAAAACCTTGGTCAGCCGAGTGGCCCCCAACAACTTGGTCGACCACCAACGCTTGCCGCCCGGGGGTAGCAACGTGCGCTGGCTGGCGGACTGGTCGAATGTAATGGGAGTCTTTGACCATTTCAAATACGTCGTCGTTGCCGGAGCAACCATGTATACTTCCCCGTTGATAACTTTCAGTCGACTTTTGCTCTCGACGTCAGCAAAAATCACCAAAGTGGCATTGACATTAGGGTAACCATCATCTTCCTCTTTGTCTTCGTCCTTATCAGATTCCTTTTCCTTTTCATTGGGCTGACCCTCTCGGAAGCTCTGAATCAGGAGTTGACACTGTCGAGTGGTATGCTTGGGGTAAATCAGGTTTCCCTCTTCATCTTTCTTGGTGTGTATATGACACGGTAAATCAAGCAGATCATTACCCGCTTGATCCTTCACTTTCTTCGGGATCCATGGCCCCTTAGGCTTTCCTTTGAATTTCCCTTGGTTCACAATTGCTGCCAGGACCGGCGGGCTCGGCTTTGTGCTTCTGCTTCCGACTGGAATTTCCTCCTCCGTTGTCCTGGGCGACTGGTTTGTTCTTGTCACCGCGGAGTCAGTCTTCTTCCTCGTCGTTAGCGTACCGAGTAGCTATTTCCATCATCTGAGTCAGGGACATGTCCCCTGTCCGACCGAATTTCAGGTTAAGCTCCCTGTACCGAATGCCTTCCTTGAAGGCGCAAATTGCTTGATGTTCTGACACATTCTCCACGGTATGATGAAGAGTGGTCCACCTCCGGATGTAATCTCTCAAAGTTTCATTCGGTTTCTGGACACAATGATGTAACTCAGCCAGCTCTGCAGGCCATTTGCAAGTACCCTCAAATGTTCTGACAAACACTAGGGCCAACTCTTCCCAACTGAAGATACTACCAGGAGCCAACTGATTCAACCAAGCTCTGGCTGAACCGTCCAACAACAGGGGGGGGGGGATGCTTCATGGCTACATCATCATTGCTGCCACCAATCTGTATAACCACTCGGTAATCCTCTAGCCAAGTGTATGGCTTCTACTCACCGGTGAACTTATTCACTCCCATCGCTAACCTAAAGTTGGGAGGGATCTCAGCAGCTCTGATGGCTCTGCTGAAACATACAGGCCCGGAAACATGCACTCTGCTGCCAATCGGACGATCTCTGCCTAGTCCTTCTCTGTGTGCCCGGTTTATGTCGACCAGACCTTGCACAAGAATTGATCTTGCATCAAACCCGGGTTCTCTTGGTTCGACTGCGATCCTTCGCTCGTCGCCGTACGGGCGCTTGTCATCGTACTGCCGGGGCACATACGATCCTCCCCTCGGAGGGGGCGTAGTCACTCGACTATGGTCATTACGACCGAGACGATGATCTTACTGCTCGTGATTCCGACCCAAGTATTGCTCCTGGCGGTGCCCATGACCCTCACGCCGTGGAGGCGATCTTGGGCTGTGAGCTAACTAGAATGTGTCCGCCACCACGGACCTGCTGTGGATCCTGTTGCGCGACCGAGAAACGGCTGAATTTTGCTCACCTGCTGCCCGAAGCAGCGCTCGGATCTGCATCAAACCTCCTCCAGCCTCTGATTGGGACGGTTGAATCGACTCTGCTATGCGAGTTGTAGCTGTAAGATTCTGGATCGGAGTATGGTATACCTGGGGCTCAGGCGGAAACAACTGTCGCCGACTGGATTCGGGAAACAGTCGACGGGCACGTTCGTCGAGTGAATGCTGGAGATTCTCCAGACGTGTGCGCTCAGCCAAGGTGGCCAGGCATGCTGCCTCCAAGGCCCGAGCCTCGAAAGTCTCCCCCACAATTGGGGTCTGGAGCGCCTCCATGTTGCGGAGATGCAACTCTCCCCTCTGTTCCGAAGTGAGGGGATGGTGCTTGTACTCGTCATGGCCATATGATGGGCCATCGCCGTCGCTGTTGCCGCCGTTGCGGCGGAACCCTGGCGGGCTGCGATGAGAGTCGACCATGAGAACTTCTACCGCGGGGTCGCTGCTTCGGCACTCGGAAAGAGTCTCAGCGGAACTAGTCGACAGGTCGAATAATCCGTAGAGAGATTCATCGGGCACGATTACCGTGACTTGAGGGGTGGCCGACTGACGGGCCACCGCATGTTTCACCCAGCGCTGGAGCCGTGATCGACCAGATCTCTTGCGACGATGTCCAGATGGAAGGGTGGACGACGCTGGAGCCGACCGATACGGGGTCGATGGCTGCCGCAGGAGGACGCCGCAGGCACTGGCACGGAAGTGCGCCGACCTGCGGACGGGAAGGGCCTTGACGTCGAGTGGGGCCTCTTGGAGCCAGGCGGAGTCGTCAGCGATGAAGACGAGCGCACCGAGTCGGATCTCGCGGCCCAGAGCCAGACCACCGCTGGAAACCATGTTGACGAAGATCAGAGAAACTGCAACCTCACCGGAAGTCGCTAAGACACCTGCCCCATGGTGGGTGCCAACTGTCGTGGTACTAAGTCTAACAGTAAGAATAGAGGGTACGTATGAGGAGGCAAGGCCCTAGCTACGGCGAGGTTATACACACGTGTTTACGAGTTCAGGCCCCTCTCGGAGGAGGTAAAAGCCCTACGTCTCGGTGCCCTGAGGCGGTCGACTGGAATATGAGTGTGTGTGTGTGTGTTACAAGAGGTGCGAACCCTTTTGCCAGAGGAGGGGGTGGCTTATATAAAGTGCACCAGGACCCCAGCCATCCCTCGTTACACAGGGTTCAATGTACATTAAGACAGGGCGTTACTGGTAACACCAGCTATAAAGAGTTATAAATGATCTTTAATACTACAGAGTGAATGCCTGACCGTAGCCATCCTGAGTGACTTTAGGTCTTCTGTACTTCGAGTGGTTTCTTGTATGGTCGAGTGACTTCATCTTGGTCGAATGGAATTGGGGTATCCGAGTGAGATAATTGGTCGAGTGAGTTGCATTCCAAGGTTACTTCAGTCGGTATCCTTTGTTATACTTTGAATGTTCTTGATTCTAGGGTAGTGACCTTGTGTAGGGCGTCTATGTCGGGCCTATGAACCTACCCTAGGTTCATGGCATCATCACTAGGCTCTAGGATCGAGGTAAGGCTGATACCTTGTTCAAAGGGATGAGAGGGATTTGATGGAATAGTTGTTTTATTGCTTGAGCCTCGTGGGCATATATATAGAAGTGCATAGTCATTTTGGAGTACAAGTTAAGGTAGAATAAATACTACGTTATCCTACGTTTCTTAAATAACTCTTATACTCGACATCCCCGCAGTCACAACGGTAGCGACGCAGACGGTGAGACTGAAGAACAATCTGAAGGCAAGCCGACGGACAGTTAGTTATTGCATGTGTGCATTAGTTGTTAGCCGGCGCAGGTCCTTCAGAGATTCTAGGAGAGATGGGGACGTGCGTAGGTGACTTAGTGGCCGGATGTGATGGCTGAGTCGCGCGTGCATGTGTCTGCTACTTAAGTTGTACCCATGCATGTTTCATTTGACAGAGAATAGGAAGAGAAAAGGCCGGCGGTGTGAAGCTGCGGCCACCAAAATTCGTGTGTTCATCTTATTCTTAAGAACTATGTGAGGTAGTCTAGAGGTAGAAGAAGGGGCTGCAAGGGAGCAGCTCTAACAGTGAGAGGCAACGAGAGGTAAAAGAAGGATGCTGCGAGAGGTAGCGCCAACATTGTGATGGGACGCATATGTAGACAGCATCTCTAATCGGCTGGTATGCGGGTACATTCCTGCGGCCAATAGTTACAACACTGGGTTGAACTTGAGCGGTTGCTCGTACATGATCATTAATTGTTGCTGTAGTAATAGTCATGTCAGACAGACGACCTGCAACACTGCATCAATAGTGTCCTGCCCAAAGAGTGTCCGTCTGGCTGGTGGTGCCGAACACTCCGATTTGCTTCGCTCGTGGATACTGTCACTTTCACAGTTATACCCAACGAGGACACATCGGAGGACTCCAACCTGATCCTTGCTAAGTAGATAGCAAGAGGATGTTGAAACGTTTGACGAGCACCTCCATGATATGGCTAGGTGAATGTCGGTCACTGATTCCTGACCACGAAGTGAAATATTACCCTCACTCATGACTACAAAGTGATCCAAGAATTCGGGGTCGGTCCAGTTCCGACACCAAGTACTTCCGACGATGGCGATACGATCAACGACGAACGATGATGACGAACTCGATGAGTTACTTTACGCCACTGAGATGCACGATGTACCAAAGTGCAAAGGTAGCCTTCCCAAACGCACGCACACAAAGTCAAGGTATTGCCATAGGAACGTGACGTTTCTGATTCTTTATTACTTGTGATTGGTACTCACGATACAAGTTTTACAGGGATATACGTATCTATATATATCAGCTTAGCTAGTACTAGCAAACCTAATCGGCATCTAATACTAGTCCTACTCGGACTCATATACGTCACGTGTACACCTACGGACTACCTATGGAATACTAAGCACACTAGGTAATTGCTCCTTATACGCGGATACGGCGACTACATCAGGTTTAATTCCAACATTCAGTTGGGTTGAGACTTAATCTCCAGCTTATTACACGTGTAGTCTAGCTTGGGCTTGGTTGCGCTAGTAACCTCACATTTTTAGTCTGAGAAAATTTGAGCTGCTGGCTCCAATTGGTAATCGGTAGTTTTTTCTGAAGGGAAATAGGAAGGATTTTACTTGTGTATGTTTATATTTTGTATATAAAGTATGTATAAATAATATAAACATACTTTTTTTTACCGGAAATCCTGAAATAATCCAGGGATAAATGCGAGCACCAGGACTTGTACTCTGCTGGGTTGGGGATACCATCGTCCCTCTAATCATCCAACCACAGGTTGGTTCGCAATATAAATATACTCAAAGAAGGTAAGAAGAGAGTCTCTAGATATTTTTTTCCATTCGTGCTCGGAAACATAGTAGGCCCTCTTTTTTGCTTTTTTTTGCAGGATATCTCTTGTGTGAGTGGGTGTTTTTTTACTCGTCTCCTTCACTTTCGTGGCTACTCCCTCCTTTCCGGTTTATAGGGCTTATCTTAAAATTTCAGTTTTTCTATTTTATAAGGCTCAATTTGGTTATTTCACATCACATGTTCAGATTTCAAGGTGCATTAAATCATTGCATGCAAATAATGCATTGATAAACATAATTTTTTGAGGAAAATAAAAGCATTAATTGGGTGCTTTTCCAAACTACAAAAAAATATTCCACCACTCAGCACCTACCTTGGTTGGTGAGATTTTTGAATTAAGCTCTATAAACCGGAAAGAAGGGAGTAGCTGGCTGCCGTCTCTCTCTCTCTCTCTCTCTCTCTCTCTCTCTCTCTCTCTCTAAGCTGAGATATGCATGCAAAAGATGATTTATTTCTGATAATAGATGCTACCTTTCTGGGGACAGTTATGTGATATACTCACGCACTTTAGACCTCATCATGTTCATGTGCATCTCGAGTGTGCTCATGCTTAAATGTCTGTCTCAACCATTGTTTCAAGGAGCAATGCTTCTATATATATCCCCTATTTATTTCATTTTGCCTGAATGCGTATCAACGAAGCCAGCTACTTTAGAGTCAAGCTTTTTTGCTTAAATATTCCTCGCAACGATGTGTTTGGAAGCTTAGGTGAGAGATTGGAGGATACCAATGTACTTGCTAGCTAGCAAGCTTCTCCTACTGTGACGCAATGGCACGTAATAGAGGAAGTTCTGAGCCGTGTGGAAGATCGATAGGTATAATGTGGTAGCATGTTTGCTTGTCATCGATGTAAGCCGTACATGTGGTCACTGCTTGTGAAGCTCTCAGGCTCCACACAGAGCGGCGCCCCACATTCCAACGCACAGGCACAAGCACAGCCATCCCAACGAGGATTAGTTGGAGGATTTGATCCGATTGACAAGCACTCCTCGCATTGGTGGGTTGTGTTTCCGCAACTAGCACGATGATGGCTATGGGTGTCACTGCTGGAGCAGAGAAGAAAGACACAATATTGTCGTTTGTAGGTTTGATCATAAACTCCACAGCGGAGAAGCTAGCTGTATAACATTTGTACATATTAGTATGTGTCTGGAGTGTCTTGGCTGGCAATATGTCAGGTAATTGTTGGCGGCCCGCCAATCTTTGCACGTTCCAAGATTTGATGGTATTTTTTTTGCGAATAAAGATTTGATGGTATTACTTTGTGTTTTTTCACAGAATTGTTAGTCTACTTCGTCTGTGTGTACAAATAGTACGAATATTGAGGAACACCTACCGATCGAAGGATTGTAGCTCTACCCTATTGGAATAAACAACTATTGATCTCGCAAAAAAAAAAGTACGAACATGCATGCTAGTCAGCCTAAGCTGTTCTGCTAGAGACCGATGCAAATGTAACATGCACATGACATAACAGTTGGAACAAGTGGACCCAAGTATACTACATTCGATTAATCCAGTTAAGCATGCTTAAATACCTACGTAAAAGAAAACACACACAGAAAGTCGTGTCGCTCTACCGCAAAAAGAAAAAAAAGTTGTGTCGCTCACTGCCAGGGTGACTCGGGCCGACCTTCCTGCCCCTGCGAAACTGTTGAAGGACGCGGTTGGGCAAATCTCTGGCGACCGGTTTATGCCATGATAAGTATAGGTGTTCTTGGATTTTTAGTTTGGGGCCGCTTGAACCGGGACCTGTTCTCATAATAGGCAGCAAGCAAAGCTAAATAGGCGACGGCACCGGCGGGGACCTCTTGTTGCAGCACTTTGAAGTACTTGGTCAGCAGATTCGGCAGCTTCGCAGGACGCAGACACACCAAGGGACTCAACGAGTGGCCACGGGTTGCAGGCCGGGGCTGGATGCCTGGGCTTTGCGGGAGCAGCTGCTTGGCGACGGACCAGCCGCCTCCTTTCAAGCCTTCTCTTGGCTGCGTCGATGCTTTGCACAGTTACCCTCTTGAGGTGACGTAGTGGGCAGGCTTGGATTGTATTCCCTCCGTCCCTAGTGTCAAAATTACTCTTATATTTTTATGGGACGGAGGCTTGTAACCTCTCACGTTTTGTTGGGGAGTAGTCTCGTTAGTATTTCAATGTGACCGCATCGTTAGCATTCTTGGTCTATGCTGCTTGTCGGCAAGATCAGCGCTCCACAGACCATATTAAGAGGGCAGATGGTCCTCCACGACGATAGTTTGGGGAGGGCTCTGCAGTGGTGTCTAATGGTTTCTTTTGAGATGTGGGTTCGATCTTGATCGATGGTTGCGGGGGTATCTTGCTAGAGTTCGTCTTCTCCTATGCGCATACTCGACAGTGGTGTCTTCGCGTATAGTAATGCTTCTCTTGTGCTGTGTTTTCGTTACATCTCAGTTGTCTTTTTTTCTTTGATCTGCTTTATAAGAGAGGTTTTTCATCACCTTATATCATTTCGTTATGTGAGTTCATCTATAAAGTAAGGCGAAAGTCTATATCGAGTTTAATACGTATGAAAATATCTGGCCAGGTAGGATGGGTAACTATCTTATTAGTATTGCCTAGAGTAACATGTATGCTCATTGGCGTACTGCACTATAGTATTTATCTATCTACTCCCTCTGTCCCATAATGTAAGACGTTTTTTGACTCTATTGTAGTGTCAAAAAATGTCTTACATTATGGAACTAAGGGAGTATTATATAATTATTAAAAAAAGTGACAAACTAGCCAAACATGACACCTACAGGGAGCTCTCTACGATCTTTTTCTTGAGAAATGGACATGTACAAGGAGCCTCGACGACAGACGATCTAGCGTACCTACAGCGCACAATTGTCTCTCTCTCTCTCTCAGCGGCACCTCCTCATTCACTTGGAAAAAACTGCTAGGGTCGCCCGCATGGGCGACTCCAGAGGCCACCCAGCCGCGACACCCGGTGGCCTTCCCACCACCGACCATGCCCACCTGCCGCCGCCCGAGGAGGCTATCAGTGCTGACGGCGGCGGCAGGGTGCTGCCCGTTCCTTTGATTTTCATCCGTCCCCCCTCTCTCGTCCCCATCTAGCTGACTGATCTACGTCGATCTGCACCGCACGCCCTGGATCCGATCTGCTACGGCGCTGACTCGGTATGAGCCGGCTAGGCCTACTGCGTTGGGCGCCTCAGAGGGCTCCGGTGGCTAACTACATCAGCCGTAGTGCAACCATGCCCATCCCCCACGCCCGACGCACGAGGCAGGTTCTGCTAGGCAGCTGGACTGCATCAGGTCCGTCCTGGCCAGTTGTGTCACCTAGGGCGTTCCATCCGGCTTGGCCTAGCCCAGCGGCTCCTCTGGTGACGGCTGATTCAGGTTTGGAACTGGAATTGCATGGTGGCACCGGCCGAGCTTCGGCGGATTACGGTGGGCACCGACGTGAGGGTTCCTCACCCAAGAATGGCTGCTGCTGGCGCCTAGTACTGGTGTGGTTGCGGGATGTAGCCGAAATGCTCGTTTGAGTTTTGGCAGCTGCCACTTCGGTCAGATTATCTTCAACGTCAAGATGCAATCTATGGACAATGGCTTGACGCACATGTATGGGTGGGCAGCGGCGGCGCTGGGATTTCTGTCCTATCACATGTAGCTGTCGTGATCATGGAAAAGTGGTGGTGACAACACAGTTGACTTTGATTTGGTGGTACTTCGAGTGCCCAGTCTATAGCGTCGTGGTGAAAGCCAAGTTTGAAACCGAGATGGATTTACCTTGCAATGGCGATGCAGAAGTATTGTTACCTTATTGAAGGCATTGCTCGGATATGCTGCATGGACTTGTTTTTCAAGGTGAAAACTTAGAATCTAGCCTTTGATGGTCGAACCCGGCGACGGCGGCACTTCAGTGCCGTTCCCTTCATGAAGGTGTTGTTATTGAAGAACCTTTCCGGTCGTCTTTGTGGTGTCAAAAAATGATTGGTGCGGATACAGTCATTGTTGTAGCATGTCGATCATTGTCCTCTATTTTGGGGTTTCTTTTTTCTTTTTCCACGCTTAGGCATAGCTTTGGTCTTATATGACTTTGCTATTTGCCGGCGTGTTTATATATATATATGTGTGTGTGTGTGTGTGTGTTGATGTTGGCTGTGTGTATCTCCTTGATGCTTCATTTTTAGTAAATAAATCCACCCTTTATCGAAAAAGTTGTCACTCTCGGCAAAGAAAATAAACACCCATTTTCAATCCAACAAGGGGAACATGACAACATGTACGTCAAATCAATGGTGGCCTTTATATGTTCATAGATGCCCTGACCCAATCATGTCGAGGATCTGATTTTTTGTTAAAATCAATTGCATCACTGGTACACTTGACTGCAATTTTGTTTGGGTGCATGCGGATGAGCTATGTGAAAAATACCAGATAACAATAGGCTTGAGACATGAGAGAAAAACACTCGGACAAAAATAGACATGCCATATATCTACCGTGCGATGCGATAAACTACGAAATCTTATTTCAATTTTGACACATAAAATTATATTGTGCTCTAATATGATACCTTTTCTGAAAATATTTCTATGCCTAATCTATGAAATGTCTCGAAAAGATAACACAATATTTAGATATGAACCAACCATCAAATTTCAGGTTCAATTCTTTGTTATCTTTTTTCTAATTTTCTCAAGATCCACGTACCGATGAATGATGTCTTTTTGTCTAAATACCTTTTAGTTATGCAATGCCCCATTATTTGTCAACGTTTAACTGAGAGTACTCTATGTTCTTTTTTTAGGGAACTGTACTGTGTTATTTCGATGTATGATTACGTGTCAAGGATGAAGTATAAAATAATAGATTGAGAATTGTACGTGTCCAATTTCTTTAGCTACATGTATTAAGGGCAATATCAATATCCAAAACAATATGTTTTTTTTTGAGTGGTTCCAAAACAACGGCTTTGCTACATCAACGGAGGATTACGAGGTTTTACGGGCCTTGGCGCCCACCACCACCAGTTAAAATCAGGGGGGCCCGATTAATTAGGAGAAGGGGGTTATTTAGCCTAATGAGAAAATTACATGCGGACTTCCGAAGAAAGAGTCATTACGTAAAAGGAAACAAGAGTCATTTTTTATAAAAGATGCTTTTTTAACACAGTACAATCAAAGTTGCTCACATACACTCATCCATATGAACGCGCACACACACCCTACCCCTATGAGCACCTCTAAGAGACTAAGCTGGAATAGCATCTTGAGATTTTACGAAGTCACTACAGGGCTCGCAGTCGAGGGAACGTCTCCTCCTACTGAACTAACATCGCCGGAAGCCTAAAATAAATCCAAAAATAATGTGACCCTAGACGGCTGGGATACCACTGTCCTCCTAACTATCCAAGCATAGACTGGTTCGCATATTAAAAATAGGCTAGCAAGGGTTCTCACACACATAAAGATTCACATGGAACATCCCTCGGCCAGACATTTTTTTTTTTGAAAAGGAGGTTAAAACCCCCGACTTCTGCATCAATGCGATGCATACAGTCATTTTTATTATTTATTCAGCAAAGTACAAAACAAAGGCAATCATTGCCGAACCATTACAAGATATGAAATTAACACCTACGACAAAGTCGACTTCTTCCGTATAGCGCCTTCAAGAAGGTATACGCTCGTCGCTGCTGAGCCCGACCAATAATGGTCAGGACAAGAGTTTTCACCCCGGACATGAAGGGTGTTCCAATCAGCATCTTGATGACAGATCATTCGATAGTCGCCTTCGTCAGTACTCCACGCCAGTGCCAAACGGCACTAGCAGATTGATGGGACGCCTTCCCACCTTAAACCACTGTCACGGCCGTCGGGTGGACGCCCATGTCTCGATGCGGAACTGGCCGCTGCTACTCCACAATGGCGCCAGTCACACTGCAACATGCTCCATACCGTCAGAGCCGCTGCTCCGGAGCTAAAAGTCGACGGGGAACCAACACTCCGCCCCTTGCTCACCAGCGTGGGACTCCGTCGCTCGCGCCTCGAGCATCCTTGTGCGATGGTCGCCGTCCTCGCACCGGACGAAAATCCTCTTTGAGCCAGCATCGAGTGCCGCACACGACCACCGCCGCTATGCCTGCAAATATGCCGACGCACTTGAATATGCACTATTGTGCCACCTGATCTCCTTATCGCGGTTATCGAGAGCCGCCACCCCCACCGCAATGACCAACTGAGGCCACCGCCCCCGCCGCCATGACTACCCATGCATCCATTGCCGATGATGTTGTGCGTGTCGTCGTCTCTGTGAGCGCTGGCATCACCATCTTCACCTCTCTCGCACAGCGAGACGCTGGCACCGACATATCGGCACACGACAAAGAAGCGGCATCGTCTAGATCTGCCCCGTCCGTGGGCGCCTCCGGTACTGCGATCATAGGCGCCCGTGCATTGTTCCATGGCCACCTCACTCGAGGCCGACCCATCCTTCACCATGGTTGTGCCGTTGTCGGCAGCACCGGCGTAGTCGCATGTCGGCGTTGGCTTCACACCTGACTCGAAGGCCGCATCCAGAACGTCGGCGTCGCAGTTTCTCCATGTGACCTCCGCGGCCACGTATGAGAAAGTGTTGAGACGTGCAGCCTTGGGATCTCCGTGGCTGCACACACACTCCCGGCAGCGCTCACCACTGCAGTTACGGGCAGCCGCGCCGATGCCACCGGCCGCCGCCGGTTGCATAGGCGAATACGGGTGTGAGGAGGAGGAGGCGCCTTGGCCGGCGCTGCAGCCAGGACCAACGAGGGACGTCTCACCCTCGTGTCGACGCATGGATGTGCGTGGCGACGCCGTGTACGACCGCGCCCTCCGCCGTGAACGCGCGAGCCATCGTTAGCCTCAGGCCATCATCCGAGCACCACCTACCGCCCCCAGCCATCTCCCTCCGCCCCGGACACAGCCATCCCCGAGATCCAGCCTCCTGGCGGCCACCGGCTGACTGTGGTGGCTGGGGATGGGCGCGAGATCTCCGATCCGTTTTTTCTCGGCCAGACACATGAGTCTATCAAAACGAATCTACCATGGGCACGAGTACACAACTTGACCGGGTATAAAAGAAAAGTGTATCAAGCAAAGCAAGGCCAAAAAGAAAAAAAAAACAGTGAAGCAAAGCAAGGTATGCAAACGTAGAGTCTCAATCGGATGCTCCTCATATGTATGTTATCTGCTTTGTGATCAGCAAGCCATTAAGGCAATGCATGTATGGAGTGCATTTCGTTTCCTTCATTATGAATTCCATCAAGATAAGCCGGGCATCCATAGTGATGCATAAACATGAAGTAGCACCGGTTGAATCCATGTGCATTTTTAAATTAACTATTTTAATCAGTTTTCATCGTATTTTCTCTAAACTCTACAATATAGTGTATACAATATAAAACACGTCTTATTTAAAAACCTGGTATCTCCTTTACATATATTTTAACTAAAACAGTTTCATCTTAGTTGTTATGTGGTGCAGATCTATTTTTTCTACAGGAATGCATTTAGAGGGAAAAAATACAAGTCTATTTTAGAATCTGTAAAAATAATAATCTATTTGTTTTTGAGTGCCAGAGTAAAACTCAGGCGGGGTTACAATCTATAAAAATAATAATCTACTTTACGATATACACAAAATAAGTTACTATTATTAATTAGGTAGGTAAGTAACACAAGTCTATTTAATCGAAAATATGTAAATGTAATTATCTATTAATTTTCGTAAGTGATATGAAGTGCAGAATTAGAAAACTTCATGATTAATTTTACATGAAATTAGTGATAAGATTGAGTAATAAAACTTCTTTCATGATTAAAATTAGAAAGAAAAAATGTAGTTGTCATGCTTATGAATTCCAACCTATTTTTTATATTAAATTTGGAAAAGTAGTTAAAAATAGTATTTCTGTATAATTCATCCGTAAGTCCATTAAAAAATGCAATCAGACGAAGAAAATAGTTGTACTAAATCAAAGGCACTTATTTTACAACTGAGAGAGTACAATCTATAAAATTGCACTTGATAAAATGTGATACTAATACTTTATTAATAAAACATCATTATATTATTTACATGTGCAAGCACCATGACGCATATCACATCACCAATTGAGAGTAGAAACCACACTGCCACGAAGATAAGGTGGATAGAGGTACAAACATAAGGTTGAAATATGAGGCATGATGTTCAGAGTTTTTTTTGTTAAGTTCTTAAAAAAATGTTGCTGGAAGAAGGGATAAAGTTGGAGATTTGTTTGAAATTTCATGACTTTGTAGACCGCAGTGACATTGATCTTTTTTTGTGACACACACCAAAGTTGTCATTAACCACCTCATAAACTTAGTGGAAAGAAGTCAACCAAAGTCCAATTGCATCTTCTTTCATAATTAAATATCAATTGGTACGTGAAAATAACATACAAGAAAAATTCTTTGCAAGTCTACTCACTGTGTGTTCTACAAGCTTTCTATAATTCTTTGCAAGTCTACTCACATAGTATATCGGATTAAAAGATAAGTAGTAGTAAAGTAAGGTAACATTTTAGAATTCTAGCCACGCAAATGCGCGGATCATGCTGCTAGTTAGCTATCAACATTCACATGGGACATCAACTATCTCTTCGGTATTTCTTCCTGCAAAATATATGGATAAGTGCTTTTGAAAATACTGGGTTTCTTTTCACCGGAGCACAGTATCTACCTTCTCAGTCGTGGAACTCGGCACATTACCTTGTACAGAAAAATCAGGATTTTTTTTATTTACTTGCATTTTACAATTTTATTATTCACCCCGGAAGCCAAAATTGCCACCCCGAATGAGCCACTTTGTATGATATCTTTGTTCTTGGAATGGAAACATGAACTAGATAGGATGAAAGTGAACGACTGCAAAGTTATGACGACTAATTTGTTAGAACTTATCATGTTGGCTTCTTTGGAGAACCATTTTGTTATGTACTCACACAGTTTAGACTTCACGTGATCAGCTTATATGCATGTACCATTGATTCCTGCACAGAACAAAGCTTATATGTGTACAATTCATTGTTGCATGGAAGGAAGCTTCTATAAATATATCGCTGATTGATCGTATGTGCGAGATTGCATATCAATAGGCGAGCTAGGTAGCAACCAATCTTTGTGCTTAGTTATTCTTCACCATGCATGATAGCAACTAGAGTAGTATATTTGGAATGTTTAGGTGAGATATTGGAGGATACCAATATTCTAGCAACCAGGCTTCTATCTTTGTAATGCATTGTGTCTGACTATGCGACCCAGTAGGCGCAAGCTTACTTTTGCCTATAGACCCGAGGCGTTGGTGTGCCTCTGGATGGAAGAATTTCTGCAGTGAGACGGTGATCTTGGCAGCGTAGTGCTCTATGTGCGACAATCTGCTTGTTAAGGCTGTGGGATCCCAACCGGATCAATGGTGGAAGTACAATAGTCAATACTTGCCATGAATCATGGTTCGATGCTGCAAGCCCCAAAAATATTGGTAAATGATTGTAATCGGCAAGCACAATACTCGGCCGCGCAATGCTCACCCGGTCACTCAATCTCACGTCACGTGTTATGTTAATGGGCCTGCACAAACCCTTATCCCTACGAACACTCTCAAACACATTTTATCTAATATCCACTCCTTCCTTGCTGCTCTCTTCCTCTCGTCTTCATCTTTTCCCCTTTTATGCAGCCAGCATCACCTCGCCATGGATATGCCTCCCTCAAGCACCACCCCTCCCTCCCCTATCTACCTCCCTTCTGCCGCACGCTCTCACCACCGCCGCTGACAATGCCCGCGATCTCCAGACAAGCTGGGACCGGCGATCAACATTGCTAGAACCAGTGTATGACCATCATCGTAAATGGCTAGAACTGATGAGCTGGTGCTACAACCGTGATCATTTTCTGTTATGATTGGTGACGAAATGTGCCACAATGAACTGGCCACGCTGCGACTTGCAACAACGGCGACAACGATTTTTGATGGAACCATTGTCGACTTTTGCTACGACCGGCGACACATTTTGCTACAACCTAATGGCCATGTTGCGAATCGTGAAGGTGACGACGGCGACTTTTGCTGCAACCACCGTCGACTTTTGTGATGACCGGTGAGACAAATTGCTACAATAAAACGGCATGCTCTGGCTGGTGAGGCCGTTTGCTAAAACCATCGACATCATGTTGCTGGAACTGGCGAGGTCGGTATTGCAAAACCAGCAATGCAAAATGCAGCGACCGGCATGGCAGGATGCTGGACGAGACGCACACCAAGCTACAACCGAGGCGACAACAATTTTTTATTGTAACCGTCGTCAATGTTTGCTACGAACGGTGACAGAAATTGCTGTCACGGTGACATGTAGGCATTTGTGACTAGCGAGGCGTCTTCCTTAGTTCCAAAGGGAGACGGCGAGGGCGGGCAGCCAAGGGCGAGCACAGGGTGCCATGGGGTGGCTGGCAAGCACAGGTGGCCAAGGGCCGGGTGATGGCATGGGGGAGAGGGTCTCACGATTAGTTTTGTACGACCCGGTCGTATAGGATTTTTTTTTCGGGCGAAGGAGGATGCATGAGAATTTTGCTTTAGTTTCTGAGGTGTGCATGTTTTGTTTCTACTTGCACGCACATTATGTTTTTCTCTTAAACATTGCACCCAGAGAACTGGTCTTTAACGGCTCAAAATGGCTTGATGGGCTTTCTTAACTAGATGATACCCCGCGCGTTGCTGCGGGATTTTGTAGTTTTCATTAGCAGATCCAAAGAAGAACATATACCATATGAATGAAAAAAATGGCTTGAAATGTATAACAGTATAATTACGTTTTTTATGTTAGGGATACAATGGAATATTGATATTTACATTTGAAATGTTAAACGAATATGTTTTTGCACAAACATAAAAGAGATTTATAACTACGTGTACTGAATCCTCTCCCAAGTAGCTATGTTCGCTTGTAAGAGCGGTGAAGTAATTCTAGTACACTTGGTTAGCCTATAGTCACTTCAAATAAGGATGTTGACCTAAAAAGTGTTTAAATTTGAGTGGCCAAAATCTTAACAACTGGAAAAATAATGCATGGACATAAGAATTGACTATGGGCATATGATATTACAGGTAAAGCACACCTAAATAGGCAGCTCAGATATATGTTCCAAACATCTAGAGAGGCAACATGAATAGCATACATCGATATAGTTCTTTAAATTGCCAAGGAAGCAGTACTGTACATAAACAAAACTAAATTTTATTTATTTATTTATATTGGCATGCTATTTTTTTACATGAAAGGCCTATAGTGGTAGGTTGTACCTTGTCTAGATATCTCCTACTAAGATGATTTTATATTTTTTTATTCCTAGCAAAGCACCAATTGGGAGCTGGGTTGTACTTGGTATCTTGATTCATCAAAGAAGCTACAATGGGAGAATAGACTCTTATATTCGATCCTAATATTTTCTTTCATAGCCACTCCAATAAGATTGCGGATGGGTGGAAGCTGCAACATCTCCTAGGAAAGTGAGGCACGACGGTGAAACAAAATGTGCTTCGACAAATGGAATTTATGTTTTAAAACATGACTATGTATGACATTCCAGAGTTAGGGAAACAACCTGCAATGCTCAATAATTGCTCAACAATCTGTTGTTATCTTTTTTCCATGACGTGCATGAAAGAATGAATTGTGAAACGCCAGCCCTCCATGTACAATAACCATCCACATGTTTTGTTGTTTCAATGTAGGAAATCAGATAGCACAATTTGACAATTGCCCAAAAGAACAACCAATAAACATCTGCTGATGGGATGGCAAATAATGCAAAAAAAATCATTCATCTGCAAACATAATCACCGAAGGCATGGAGAAATAATAATCAACAAATCATATAGGATAACTTCACAATAATCAGCAAGAGGGTCTACCAGCAGGCAGCGGGAACTCCAATTTCTTGCGAGCAGCATATTTTGTATGAGGGACGTACATGAAGGGAGAAAATAAATAGCACAGCGAGGCTAATTTGAGAGATATCAGATAGTAGTTAATTACCTTGTCACGGAAAAATCTTCAGTGCAGTTGAAGGGAAGATAGTAGTATGTAGGGTGGGCAAATATCCGTGATACAGCATGCAAGAGAGACGATCTTTATGGTGGATTTGTCGGTGATAGCAGTACAACATCAACCACGGAACACGTCCACAACAACCTCGAGGTACCACGTCATGAAATGCTTTGTTGGTGCTCAAGGAGCGTTGTGTTGACGCCTCCTAATTAATTCACCATGTCCAAAAACAAATGTACTCCCATATTCTTGTTTCTTAGAAAATCCTGTATCATGGTAACCTTGTAGTATCGTTTTTCCGCCACTGATCTTCACAGTAAAACAACATCACCACCATGCGTGTATATGTAATCAAAAAATATCTGCAGGTTCTTTAAGGAACTTGCAATTTCTTCTCATAGGTACTGTACTTTTAATCAATAACTGAACCAAGATGCGTGGTCTTCAGATTTCAATCTTGAGTTAAAATTAACTACTACTGAAGGTGATCCAAGAAAGAACCAAATGATGTATTTACCAAACTGTTTATCAAAATGGTACTGCTTATCATTGTCAGATCGAGGACCAAATATCAGGAAATCCAACATTTCAAATAGGTAGAATAATGAAGAGAAGAAACATTGCTAACCAAATAGACATAGATAGCAGCGGTGGTGAAGAGGGAGCTGTTCAACCCTTCCTGTAAGGGCAGGGAGACGGCGAGTCATGTGACGGTGGTCGGCGGCCGAGTCCAGGAACAGCATCCCAACGATTATCATTATACCCGTGCACTTCTTTTCAAAAAGAATTATACCTGTGCACACACGTACAGGATAAGAAAGCCATATGCCGATGTTGGATGGGGCAGGCGCTAGAGACGTACCTTGTGGTGAAACCTTGATGATCTGGGCCACGCCGAACAGGGTCAGGTAGGATAAGGAAGACGGCGCCACATGCAGTGGCTGCGCGACGTAGCCGACGTGTCCCATCGATGGCCGATTGGTTCTAGAAGCTTCCATGCTATGCCCCCTCCTCGAGACCTGTACCAGCGGGCGATGGACGTCGACAGTGGGGACATGAAACTGACCGTCTCCGGCATCCTAATCTTCTAATTGTTGTTGTGAGGATGGAAGCTTAAAGGAAGAACGACTCCATCTGTTACTCCGAATATATTTGACGGGGGAGATGAATGGTGATAGAAATCAATGGGTGGGTGAGTTAATTGGAGAGATGATAGGTTAAGGATTAGTACAGTCCATGTGGAAGAAATCAAGTCGGGGAAAAGAAGCGGTTCCTCCATCGTGCGGGAGGCGGCGGACCGATAATGAAGGCGTGGCTTTTACAGATCGAGGGGGAGAGTCGAGGGATCAGATTTTGGTGGCCTGTTCGGTTTCCCATCTTTTTTTTTAGCTCCAGCTGACCGTATCCTAACTGGCAGGGAAGGGGCGTGGAAGGGAATGCGTGGGCCTAAAAATAAAAAAACGCTGATGTGGCATAATGATGAGGTGGACATGTTGCATGTTAAGAGAAATATGTTAGTGGGGATGAACTATTTAAGTATTATAGATAAGACTACCTGATTAAGACTATCACTGCACCCAGTCCCAGCTCAACACAATTTTACCCCTGATCCAAGCAGAAGGTATTCACTACTTCAAAAACGCCTACACCTGAATGGCACGAAACAGCTACCAGTGACGAGCTCATCGCCAAGCATTGGTAATTGACCAGGAAACCCAAAAAAGGCCCGGAGGGCTGGACCAAGACTGGACCTTTTTTTTTTGCCACCGTCCGTTCTGTGCTCTTCCAGGATCGGTCGAGGGAGCCGCCGCCAGATCGACAACCACAATGGTGGGAGGTTCCGGACGACAGCGACAGTGCTATTGGAGCTCCACCCAGGCATATCTTTGGTTTTGTATGACTTACTTTTTGCCAGCATGATCTTTGTGTGCGTGTATACTAGTATTGTCTATGTACATCTAGTTATGCAGAGGTCAGGTGTGTGCTCATTATGCTTGTATCGCTAGATGCCACATTGTGAGTCAATAAAAAGCGCCCTTTGTCGGAAACTGGATGAAAATAAAAGAGAAGAAAGGGTGATATGCATGCACGAGAATTCTCAGAACGGATGCATGGCTTTGTGGGGAACAATCATGTGATATATTCATGTACTTTAGACTTTATCATGCCCATATGCATCTCGACTTTTCTATGCACTCATGCTTATATGCTTGCAGCGTCCATTGTTGGAGGGATGGAAGCTTCTATATATATCCTCAGATGCTGGCCTTTATGAGGAACAGTCATGTCATATATTCATGTACTTTAGACTTTATCATGCCCATGTGCATCTTGTGTTTTCTATTCTATGTACTCATGCTTATATGTGTGTGGCATCCATTGTGGGAGGGACAGAAGCTTCTATATATATCCTCGATTTGATTTCATTTGCCTGATTCCATATCAACAAGGCTAGCCTGCTACGAGTCAATCATGTAGCTACAAAGTGTATTTGCAAGCTTACGTGAGAGATTGGAGGATACCAATATGCATGCTAATAAGCAGGCTTCTCCCACGGCAACGCTAACCCAGCGTGTCGAGGTGGCGCGACTCCCTCTAAGATGTAGTAGGCTCGAGGTGACGGTCTAGGTCATCTTTGCCTCTTTGGATGCATGGAGTACGTGTGGTCGGCATGGTTGCTTGTCAATGAAGAGAATCATAAACATGGTCGCTCGGAAGACATGAATTTGACGCGCTGCACAGTGAGCAGGACTGCAGGAGACAATGATCGGCTCCGATTGCCAAGCAGCTGTCCCATTTGTCGTGAAGGTTGTGTAACTGCGACATGCACGTCGATGCCTAAGTGTGCCACCCACTGCTTGAGCCACGAAGCTACAAGCGCGTCACTAAAACATACAAAATTAATAGTGTTTATATATTTGTATAGATTAGTATCGTCTGTGGATTGTGTTTGGCTTCAGGGTTAGCAAAGGGACAGGTGTAATAGTACAATGCTGCTGCTTATTTTTCTATTTTTTTAATGGATTGTCTATATATTTCCAGCTTTTGAAGACGATAAAATCCTTATGTTCATGCTGTGGTGAATCTACCAATAGCCGATTCATAAGGTCCATGAGGATTAAACTGGAGCTCATCTTCCAGTACTATTCCAATCGACGTCTAAATGAGCAATCCATTGAATTATCAGCCTGAACAATGGCAATAAGATAAAATTGATTTTAAACTAGATGAACTCCTATTTTTTCTGAAGGCCTACCCAAATGAGATCGAAAAGAAGACTTAATACTCTTAAGGACAAATGTTCAGATGTAGTGCTACAATGCCGTTTATTTCTCAAGCTTTGACTGACAAGACAGCTAATGCTTCTTTCTCAAACACACCTACGTGGTGGTGTCATTTCGTCTTCTTTTACTTGTTGTCCTGCTTGCAAGGGTCTGTCTCCATGGATGGACACTTTTTTGCATGTGTGGTTCGTAATCTAGGCGTGGCCTCATGTAGATTGCACAATACGTATAATATGGGAATCTCTAATCGAACGCTAAGGACCTCTCCAACGCCGACCTGCAAACCTTGCGCATGCCTCCGGACCGCGCTGTCCGTATAGTGGAAGTCATCCAACGCGGGTCTGTATCAATCCGTGGCGAGGTACGGATGCGGTTTCTCCCGCAAACCAGAGACAAACGTGGGGGTGGAGGGGGGGGGAGGGGGGCTTTGGCGGAGTCCGGACCGATCCCATGCCTGCTTCTGACTGCCCTGGCCCATCAAAACCCCTCCTCCCGGCGCCATCTGCCCACATTCTTGCCATTGTAGAGCGCGCCGCTCGTGATTGAAGACACCTCAGAGCGGATGTGACCTTTCATTGCATTCGCCATTGAAGCTGCACGCCAGCCGAGGCCACCGCCCATGACATTTTAATTTTCCGGTATCCATGCCCATTCAATGTCAAAGACGCGTGGCTAGACCACACGGGACGGATATCTACCATGGGTGTTCAATGCCGCTGCCCGTAAGTATGCCGCCATTAAGGAGGCTCGCCGGCCGAGAAACCCACTCCGTCGTCGCGCATTGACGCACCCAGACGCCTTGCCTCACCGGAATTCGCTATTTAAAGGCGGTCACAACTAGGAAACTCCACACCACAACACAAGCCCCTCCCCATCCCTACTCCCTTGCATTGCATCGGCCATGAATGCAAGTGGCAAAGCTCTATGGGAGAGTGTTTCCACGAAGATGACCGCCCCGGCTCCCGCGCCTCATGTGCACACCAGCTTCACAGTGGAGCAAGCACAGGCACACTACAATGCCGCCATGATGGAGAGGTGCAGCCTGCACCGGCGCCTTTGTCGGCATTCCTGCACGCGCATGAGGAACAACAGTTCAACATATTCCTTCTAGAGCAGCACCGACTGGTGGAGGGCCCTATCTATGGCGAGCGGATGAGCGAGGAGGCCTGGCTGCCATGTCCGCAGCAAACCACTACTTCGTCGCGGAGCAGCGTACCATCTACGATGTCATCCGTGCTCAAGCTGTCGCTCGCCAGGAAGCGGCCGCCACAGAGGCATAGTTGCAGGCGATCGCGGAGGAGAACAACGCCAGCTGCGCCTCCTATGCGCCGTCAACGAACTATCGGGCGGCCCGGTGGGACGACGACAGCACGGCGCCACCATTTCCATCGTGGACTTGACGCCCACCGTCGATGGATAGTTCACGGACTCCTCCGAGGATGAGTAGGCCACGGGAGGCGGCAAGGCCTTGTGTCCCATGTGAGCCGGTCCGTCTTCCATGTTCTACTTTTCCTCGACGACAACACATTCACTTCATCGGTCTTATTGCCGGTGCTCATGGAGACGGTGGATGTAGGACGAAACGGGCTTGGACGCCTGGTGCCGCCGCCGTAGGATAGAATTAGGATCGGGTAATTTATTTATTCTAAATGTTCGAGATGTAATGAAAATCCGCTATGTTTGGATGAAATCTGTCTTGTTTATATGAAATCCGATCTTGTTTGCACGAATTTCATCCGGTTTGTTTAAAAAGAGTTTAAAATGTATGCGACTACGGTTGGATGGCAGCCTCCCATATCTGTGTCCGCGGACTGGTCCCCTGTCCGCGGACGGATGCGGTAGGAAATTTGCGGGTTGTCGTTGGAGATGCCCTAAAATGCATTAACTCCTCTGTTTTTTGAAATTAAGACCACTCTAACCGAACTCTCAAATCATTCAATAGCTTAAAATTTTGAGGAGACGCGTCAGCCGCAACTCAAATTTGAGCAGTCGAAGACAAATCTCAGCACATGATTCCCTTCGCTCACTTGTCTCTCCCTCGCTCCGCTATGTCCTCAGGCTGGTCACAATGGAAGGAACTTAGGAGTAACATCACACACTTCAATACAACTTTGCTTATGTGGCGCATATTTAATGAAGAGAGAGGTGCTTGTGGTAACTAGCTAAGTTACCGGAACATCACACACTTCAAGAAACAATGAGTCTATAACCTAATAAATACATCGTTGCATGACACTACATAGATGTTCCTACCCACTATGAAGGTAGTAACATAGTCTAGGGAAGTGTGTATGTTACTAGCTTATGTTCTTGCCCATTGTGACCAGCCTCACCGGTGCCGACTCCGCCACATTCTTTGTCTTCGGCGACCCCCCGCTCGCCTGCCAACTCTCTGCAGCCCCCAAAACTTTGTCCAAATTTCGGCGAGAATCCAGTGAGATTCCGATGAATCTTTTCTTTGATTTCTGGTTGTCCTCGGCCACTTCCATGCGACTCCCCTACCCGGTCCCTGTTGCGCTCCTGCCCTCCATCCCGAGCCATGTATGGAGTAGCAAAACACGTGCAACGTCACTTGAAGACCAACCTATAGAGAAGCATTTAACGTGGAGCACGTACATGGTTGTTGGTCTCTATAGCTGGTTGTGACACATCGTTGCGTCCCGCACCATGCCATTGAGCTACAAGGAGAACGATAAAGAGAAGAACCCATTAGTATGAAGAATTACCCAAACCGGCCCGTAGTGGGTGAATTTTGCAGATCTTCTCGACTCCTTCCTTAGACACATGGAAAACGGTTTTTAACGACGGTATATGTGGTTGTTAAAGGCTGAATTGCGGTCGTTAAAGGTCATTAACGACCACAATGTGCTGGTCGTGGTAGGCTCCGTCGTTAAAAGTATAACGACCACATACCTTTTGTGGTCGTTATTTTTGTAACGACGGGATGGTGTGTCGTTGTCGATTCCAAGGCAATAATGACCGCAATTGTAGTACCAACGACCACTTTTGTCATTGCTAATAATGTTTTTATGGTATCCAAAGTATCATTACCGACCACTCTTTACACAATTTGGTATCCTTCAGAACCACTTATATTTAGTATAAGATTCCGTTCAGCGATGATCACTTTATGCAGCATCTAACATTTCAATATTAACATCCACATTAATATAGAAACAAAAGAATCTGAATTGAAAGGATGAAAGTCTCATTTATTAATAGAAATACCAATATTGCGACATACAATTCTGAAATAGAAATATCATTTAAGAAATTTGAGTCAAATAAAGCACTCCTTATATGACCAATGTACTTGATCATCTCTATCTCGGAAATGAGACAACTAGAAAAGATAGTATGTATTAATCTTCAATGTGGGAGCATATTAGGAACACCATCGTTGTTTCAATGGGTATCATTCTTCATCAACGATTAAAATGCCTTCTTATGCTTCTATATATTATGGTGGACCATCAGTCCTACAAAATGTTGAGTAGTTTATGAGAGTCCGTCCATGTAAATAAATGGTCTCAAAGTATAATGACATATAAAATCAATGTATGAGAACAACTTGATCATGTTAGCTTTCCTGAGAACTATTACTTAGAGATCTACCAAACAGGAGACACTTAATTTTTGACACTTCTTGCACCATGCCATGGACCTCTTTCTTCAAGTACTTGTTTCGCTTGCTCAGAAGCTTGAAGTTTAGAAACCAATTCAGCTGAACTATGGTCTTAATTTGTGCTTGAAGTTCCAATAGTAAGTTACTTGCATCAACTTCTATCTCTAAGTAGGATTGTACATTTGTTGTTCAATATGGAAGTTATTACAATTAAATTAAGTCTTACATGTTTGGCGGAGGTTGTAGAATCAGCAAAGGATGCACCCTTCTTGTCTATCTATGAAGATAGTCTATCCATACTCGATGGCTTGTTATCCTTTCCTCCATGTTCCAACATGTGCAAGCGGCAATTATTATAGTAGAAATAAAATGGAAAGACAAGTCACACTGATCTTATATTATTGGAAATGAAAAACAAGAGAAGTTAAAGCCATGTCCTAGATTATACTAAATGGGTTTACTGCCAAGTCGATGCAGCATTTTGAGGTTAGCTCTGTTTTGGGCGTTTCTCTTGCTCTTTTTCTGTAGTTACAGGATTATATTGTCAGCTGCACAATGGTTGAAAGTTGAGAGGCAACATGAGAACTTACCAAAAACTCATTGCTGAAGAAATGCTCCTTCACAAGCCATTCCCAATCATCCTTTGGAATATCTTTACGTAGCTTTCTCAAAGACTCCTGCATAGTCTTCTTGGGTTTCACAAAATGCCAATGCAAGTCTCCACACCAGTTGATCCGAAGTTTCTTGACATGGTCTAATATCTCATCTTTGTACACATCTTTTGCAATGTTCTCATCAGTATTTTCGAACTAGTGATAAATAGTTTTCATAAAACAGAGTATCATAAATACATCAGCACAGAAATTCAGGTTATAATGTTAGAACTTTTAACCAGACATACCTTAATTGCGTCAAATATATGTTTCTGAGCTGTATCAGTAATATTGGACCATGCGTTCACCCTCATTGCACTGCTCTATCAGTGGCTCAATGTACGAGGGCAGGCTATGTAAATGTAGAATAAATTACAACTGATCATTCACTTCACACTACACTATGCATATAGTCTATATCGACGAACGATTGCATCAAGATAAATAGAGCAAGCTAGTCATAACTGAAATTACAGACAAAACCAAAGCAATCATGTGGAGGAGCTACCAAATGTTTACTGAGGAACGCCAAAGCAATGAGTGATTTAAACACAATGAAGTGATTACCACGAACTTAGCTGCCTGCTGTAGGAGGAGCTGCCGACAATGGCAGAACTGAAGTGCGCCGATGTTGAACTGGTGCCCCGATCGCTTTTCTCCATGCTTCGGTCATGGGGGCATGACAGGGCACCGGGACGGGAGGTGGGGGTTGGTGACAGCGGCACCGGTGGCGCTCGGCGCATCCCCAACAGCGCGCCCGTGACAGTGCAGTCGGAGTCGCTAGCCCGCTCCAGCTCCTCCCATGGAGCGTCCCGGCTGCGAACGGCGTCACTTGCTCGCTAGCCCGCTGTAGCTCCTCCCATGGCGAGTCCCGGCGGCGAACGGTGATGGTGCTCGGTGGTGGACGGCGCGTCTCTCCTCGGCATCTCCTCCCGCAGCGAGTCCCGGCGATGGGCGGTGTCTCTTCCCCACTATAATTCGTCCCATGGCAGTGCTCGGCGGTGGATGCCGTGTCTCCCTTCACTCCCATCTCGGCGGATTCCTGGATGGCGTCACCACCTACGCACAAAGATCGGATCGGGACGAGGGAGAAAACAAGGGATGACGAGAGGATAAAGAGGTCCATACATGGAACCGTAACAAACTTATTTATTCCTTCGCATGGTTATCTGATGGACAATCCGCTCTTTTAGTCTTTTTTGGAGACACCATCCGCTCTTTTAGATGAGATCGGAAGACAATAGCATAGAGGGCTCAGCAACGTGCAATTTGGTGGTTGTTAAAGGTAAACCCCGACGTGTGATTCCATCCAGTGGAGTCTTGCCAAGATTTTAACGACCAACAATTTTTAGCCACCGTCGTTGCAGATAGATTTTGTAGTAGTGACATAAGTCACGGTCAGTGAGCATCTGTCAAAATGATTTGCATATCATCTACCCTATGCTCTAGCTAGGTCCTGGACATCATCTACTGCCGAGAAATCATTGTTGGCCGCGTGGAATGATGAAGAACGAAGAAGGAAGAAGAAGAGAGAGGGAGAGGCTTCCATGTGAGGAATAGTACATGTTTTCATGTGTGGATTTAAGTTTGAGGATCAGTTAGCTACACATTTTCTACTCCGCAAATTTATGGAGTTACGGTTCGAGGGGGAGTCTGGCAGTGGCGGAGCCAGGAATTTGCTGCTGGGTATTCTTTTAATTCTTGTATGCCAAAGCAATACAATAGAACAATAAATGTACAACAAGATGATAACATTAATGACTCAATGACCATATATCGATAATAGTAGCAAAATATCATTGTCGCAATATCTCTAACAATTAAGAAAAATTACAAATAGCAAAGGAAATTACAATATAACTTTACGATCCCCTTTACGGAAGAGATTGATGACATCCTCATCTTTCACTTGCCTGAAGAATTCTCTCTCTCAACGAATGTAACCAAGCAATTGTTCAAATATTCATCACCCATTTTGTTTCTTAGTGAATTCTTCACGTATTTCATCGAGGAAAATACCCTCTCAACGCTAGCAGTGGCAACGGAAGAATGAGAACCAACTTAAGAAGTTTGTAAACAATATAATATTGTTCATTCTTTCTTGTCTCAACCATCAAAACTGAAAGATCACATAGATTCTTCAACTTGCTAAACCTTTTATCCTTACGCACATGAGAAATGAACATGCTTAATTGCCATGGAAGTCTTGACAATTCATCATTTGTGAAATCCTTGGCATAAAACTTTCTAGCAAGCCTAACCAACTTCTCTTTATCATAAGCAGCAAATGAATCACGTGGACTGAATGCTGCCATGCAAGTAAGTAGTTCAGTGTTTACCTCATCAAATCTTGCATTCAGCTCTTGAAGTTGCCTATCAATAACACCCACCACTGGTGGAAAAAAGGCCTTTGGTCGCGGTTCGCAACTGCCATTAGTCGCGGTTGGGCAACCGCGACCAAATAAGCGCGACTAATGCCCCCCACCTTTAGTCGCGGCTGCTTAAGAACCGCGACTAATGGCCCGTCCACGTGGGCGCCAGGCGGCCGTCGGGGCGGAGGACCTTTAGTCGCGGTTCTTCTGGCCAACCGCGACTAAAGGCCGCCACAGGTTTAGGGTTTTAGCCCCCCCTAAACCTGTTTTCTGTTTAATTTGTATTGTTTTATTTCTTTTTATAGAAAACCCCCTAAACCTGTTTTCTGTTTTTATAGAAAACCCCCTGCCACCACTGCCACTTATCCATTGCCGGACATCACTGCCACTTATCCATTGCCGGCCTCCACCGCCGGGCACGCCGCCGCTTGCCACGGCGTGCACGCAGGAGAAGCCAAGGAAGGGTGATGCGTCATGGCAAGGGCGTCTGGCGCGTGAGCCCAAGAATGGGTCGAGGGCGGGCGAAGCGAGGCGGCGCTGCTGTGGGCGAGGGAGGCCGGTCGGCGGCGTTGAGGGCGGGCGAAGCGAGGCGGCAAGACGAGGAGGCCGGCCGGCGCGGCTGTAGGCGAGGGCGACGGGCGGTGGCGCCGAGGGCGAGGGCGACGGGCGGGCGGCGCCGAGGGCGAGGGCGACGGGCGGGCGCCGAGGGCGCGACAGAGACGAACAAAGCGAGAATCGGAATCGGAGAAGACGAGAATCGAGCCTTGTATTTATAGCCCCCACTTTAGTCACGGTTGGCGGCGAGACCAGCGACTAAAGGTACCCTTTAGTCGCTGGGTCGCCTGCCCAACCGCGACTAAAGGGTTTTTGGCGAGTTTTTTATGCTCGGCTTTCACCTTTAGTCGCGGTTGGTCTGCCAACCGCGACTAAAGGCCGCCGCAGTTTAGGGTTTTAGCCCCCCAAACCTGTTTTCTGTTTAATTTGTATTGTTTTCTTTTTAATTTGTATTGTTTTTTGTTTAATTTGTATTGTTTTATTTCTTTTGTGCTTTATTTTAATTTTGAAGGAGTTTCACATGGCTAAGTGTTGGCTGCTGGATGGGTATATATAGGGGAGGGGCTTTAGTTGCGGTTGGCCTGGCAAACCGTGACTAAAGGTGCCCGAAGGCCTTTAGTCGCGGTTGTCCTGGCAAACCGCGACTAAAGACCCTCACGCGGCGCCACTGGCCACCGAGCGCCTGGCCCAGGCCTTTGGTCGCGGTTCACCTCGTAATGCGATTAAAGGTCCCATTAGTCGCCAGTTCCTACAACCCGCGACTTATGGGGCTGACGGAAGCCTGTTTTTCCACCAGTGCACAAACATTTCAACCTTGAAGCGTTGGTAATTCTTTGCGCCATTGAAGAACCCTCTTCTTGGTCTCCCAGCAGGATAGTAAGGAGCCTCCATGTCAACAATTTTGATCTTGTGCTTTACACAAAAAGAAGTGACATTCTGAAGAAAATCATTCCACCCTTCATCTTCTCGCAAGCATTGCAAGTGTAGCTTTGTGAGATCAACAATCTCCATAGCATTAACAATATCTTGATCTTTCTTTTGCAAAGATCTACTCAAGTCATCGGTGTATTCAAATATTTCTTGCATCAAGTGTGCCATGAAAACAAATTCAAATGTCCGAAATGATGTCAACATAGTCATTGCTACTGCCTACGTGCCATTATACTCTTTTGCAATCCTTATGAGAACACGCCTTATTGCGGATACATAGAGATAACATGGTTGACAGTCTTGTAATGAGAGCCCCAACGAGTATCACATGGCCTTCCAATACCCATTTCTTGATTCAAACCCGTCCCGGTTTCTACTTCTTCCAACTCTAATGCAGCAATAAGTTCCTCAGCTTGAGCTATTCGAAGCATTCTCATCTTTTACAAGAATAGCCTAGAACATTTAGCAAACATGCCAGCTGTTGAAAGAACCAATTACAATCACCACTCTCCTTTGCAACAGCAACAAGAGTTAATTGTAGTTGATGGGCAAAGCAATGGACATAATAGGCATAAGGAGACTCATCCATAATTAGTTTCTTCGTGCCATTAGCATTACCTTTCATATTGCTAGCCCCATCATATCCTTGCCCACGGACCATTGCAAAGCTCAGATTGTATGTCATAAGCATGTCCTCAATTGCAGCTTTAAGTGTCAAAGAGGAAGTGTCTTCAACATGGGCAAGACCAAGAAATCTCACAACTGTCCTTCCTTTCTTATCCACATAACGCAAGCAAACAGCTAGTTGTTCATTCTGGTACATATCACTAGACTCATCTGCAAGTCTTGCCAAAATGTCCACCAACAAGATCTTCAATGACTAGTTTAGTAGTCAGCTGGGCACAACATTTGATCAACTCTTGTTGTATATCATGGCAAGTCATCTTACAATTTTGTGGAGCATTCTTTAGAACCACCCTATCAACCTCTTCAAAGTTTCCTGCTAGCCAATTTAAAAGCTCAAGGAAATTTCCTTTATTTAGTGAGTCATCACTTTCATCATGTCCTCTAAATGCCAAACCTTGGTGCAATAGGAATCTTAAACACTTGAGTGTCCATGTCACACGGAGCTTATATAGAACCTTGTACTGTGTGGTGTTTGAAGCAATGGACTCCCTAATTGATGTTGTAGGTGTAGTGAACATATCATACTTTTCTTGAGCTTCAGCGTGAGCACTACTAACAGCACCAATATGCCTCTTCAATCGAAGCTTTCAAGTTCCAATTATTAAACCCACCGTTCACAAATGCATCTCCCCCGGGACTTTTTGTTTTATCCTTGAACAAGTAGCAAACAAAGCAGAAAGCAGCCTCTTCTTGCACACTATACTCAAGCCACTTGTGATCCTTAAACCAAGTAGGGCAAAAGCGACGGGGATGTCCACTAAAATCTCTGATCTCAAACTAATGATCCTTTGGTTGACACGCACCCAAGTCAATGTATCTCCTTCTAACTCTATCTTGGTCATTAGCATGATACGAAGATATGGGAAGTCGCTGTCGGGTCACGCTCCAGAGCTTCCAAATCTGCTTCAAATTGGGGCATTGATTCATCATCTTCATCGACCGCTTCATCATCTTCTACAATTGGGGTTGTCTCCCTCTCCGTTATGGAGCTTCGTCATGTCTTTGCACTAGTGCTAGCTGCAGATTGCTCTCAACCTCAACAGAAAGAGAAGTTGGTGTGGATGTAGAAGTTATTTTCCTTGTCTTTGAAGATTTGTCCCACATTTCAAATATGCTAACATTCTTCTTCTTCATCTGCATGACAATCACATAAGCAGAATAAAAAGCAGAATAAAAATCAGTGACAGTGACAATCAAATATGCAGCAAATGGATCAAGTAGCAATCATGTATGATCATATGCAGCAAATGGATCAGAATTCAATTTAAATTTACAAGCACTTACTGAACTATCTACAGATTTGTTAGAAACAGAGGGAAAGAAACAGAGGAAGTGAGGAACCGAGGCCGGACCTGCTGCCTGCTGCTGCTGGACGGTGCTGTCGCCGGACCTGCTGCCTGTTGCTGCTGGACGGCGCTGAACCGAGCACCGAGGCCGGTAGCCGCCGCGCTGGGGAACAGGGGAAGCCGGAGGCGGACTGGCGGCCTGGCGCCTGGCGGAGCCGCGGAGGAGAGGGCCGGACGGAGGGGAGGGGAGCTGGGGAGGGAGATGGCCGGAGTGGAGGGGAGGAACTAAGGGAGTAAGGGAGAGGCGAGAGGAGAAGGCCGGCCGCTGGACCAGAATCGCTCGCCGCTGCCGGAGCCTCAGCTAGCGCTAGGTTAGGGAAAGGGGATTCGAGAATGAACGTGCTCGCTGCTCGGTCGGTCTGCTACTCGCGCGCGAGACCAGACGTCCGCTCACTCTGTCTGGGCGCCTGCGTCGCTGTGTTTGGGCTGGGCCAAGTCAGTCTACGTATATTGATATATGTAGTAATTTCTTTTTGCACACAATTCTTTGGTATTCCAGGGAATACCCAGGAATACCCCCAGCTCCGCCAATGGAGTCTGGGGAGTTCATATTTAGGGGTTCAGTTACAGATGATCGAAGAGCAACTCCAACAAGGAACCAAATCTAAGGGTGGCTCAACGCGAGGGATAGAACACAAAGCGTAAGTCCGTGCATGAGGAGGACGAGTGTGACACTCTATTGGATTGACTGCTGGTTGCCCTAGTTTGGCCTCTGTCAATCCGGAGGAGAGAAGGAGAATAATAAAGAGGAAGGGAAGTTTGGGATAAATTTTGCGCGGCAATGGGTACGGGGGATGGCACACCTCAGCTTGGACACACCCTGCAGGAGGACGGATGCTTGTTGTCGCCATGGGAAGACGGTGCATGCTATATACTCACTATATTTGTGGGAGCTTTGGAAGCATAAAAAAAATTGCTTTGACAGCGAGGCACAGTGCCAGGAGCAAGTACTTCGGCGTATTGCTGCGAGAGTAAGGTGTGGAGTGTAGCAGGCTTAGTAAGTGAAGAACTTGATGCTTTCGTGGCCGTGGCATCCTTGTGGGAGAGCAGGGAGTAATTCACTTAGGTTAGCCGTGGGGTGGATTTAGCCTGTCCTTCGCTGTACGCATACCATGTACAACTTGTTTCGTTGTGGGGTCCTTATCACCTTCCTTCTCCAATATATAATACACACACTCGTGTATATTCAAGAAAAAAAAAGAAGGGAAGCCGAGAAAAGTAAATAATTTATAAAATGTTATGAAAACATAATAAATGTTAACTTTAAAAAATTTCCATGATATTTAAAGTGCAGATAGATTTAAAAAATTATGAATTTGAAAATGTTCAAGATTGAGAATTTGTTGCGAATTTAAAAATATTCATGAATTATAAAATTGTTCACGAATTTGAAAAAAAATTAAAATTATTTATAGATTTAAGAGACATTTGTGTACGCAGTATTTATAAAATGAAAAATATGAAAAATGGAAAAAATGATCAATGAAAATAAGAAAATAGAAAGGCAAAAAATAAGCCGGTAAAGCAGCGATAAACATTGAAAAGGGGGGAAATGGCCGAAAGCTTCCTCAAACCTGGTGTAAGCTTCCTAAAGAGCTAATATCACCGGAAGTCATAAAACTTGCTATGCATGTTCAGTTTAGTGTCAAAACTTTGAAAATACGGATTTATGGTCACTCAACTTGCATTATCGTGCAAATACGGTCACAAAGTGCATATGCGGGCGTATCCACCGCTTGTGTGGCGTGATATGCATGCATGGCCCCACTGGCAGTGACTATTGCTGCTGGAGGCGCTTAGTGTGATGTCATCCTTAGAGAAAAGAGGTGCTACGTGTGACGTTATTTTGCAGAAATGATTAAAAATAATCGTGATGTGAGCTCTCGAACCAGCAACCAAATTCAGTCTTGTCACGGGTGCTAACCACCCACACAAGGCGTCCTTGCCTTTCTAGTAATGAGATGAATATTGTATTATATTGGCCAACCCAATAAATAATATATTTTTTGCTGGGACAACCATAAAATGACTCGTTTCAAAAAAAATAAATTGTTGATTTGTTTTTAAGGATGAGCGAATTTTATTGCCATTTCAAAATTCGTACTTGCTCATGTGTCTAAGGAGAAACACATAATTTTGTATGTTGGCAACGATTTACTAATCATATCCAACATTTCTTTTTCTCGATAGGATTTTTTTCTCGGTACGGGATAGAAAAACTGGTTTCCAGATAATCTCGGAAATTTCAAAAAAGTCGCACAAATTTATTCAAACAAATTTTGAATTCAATTTTTTAGCATTAAAATATATATAACTGAACCTAGAAAAGAACAAATCTTATGCACGATTCCAGCGGTTAGTAACCCGCATCTGCTGGGTGACCCCGGCTTGGGAGTTCAAGTAAATATCAGCTAAAATTAATGATGGAGACCATTGGAATCAATCAAGTGACCATGGGTAATACAGCAAAAGCTGTGGCACTGAACTATGCACTGCGTTGTATGATTATGTTCATACAAATCTTATTTGATATAGTTCTGGGTGTCCAAATTCAAAAAATACATTTGAAATTTTGGCATGAGGTTCAGTGACCACCGGGATTTCTTGGAACAGAATAAAAAATCTGCTTATATCTTGGACCGGTTTTCTAATTCAATTTGATTTAGAACTTTATGGTTTCAAAATCCAAGATTTTCTGAAAACTGGTTTTTCAGTCGCACCTGCAGAATCAAGAAAAAGCCTGACTTTACTATAAATTAATTTGTCTCTCTTATTTAACGTGACAATCTACTTAGCGTACTGGTTGGCAGAGGGTATGCCGGTACATGAGCTCGTGAGTTCCATTCCTCTCATACCTCTCATACCACCATGCGGTGACAAGTGGACCCCATGTCAAGTAGAGATTTATATATATCCGCAAAAAAGGAGAGATTTATTCCTCATAAGCAGGCCCAGACGTGCTGATGAGGAGCTTCTACAATTAAATAAGAGCGGGGTGTATCTTTAAAAGAACATGCACACAGCACATGTAGCACCGTGCTGTTCCAGTCACTAATAGTGGGCCATAGCAACGTTGGCATGCCACGTAAGCACAATATGTGTCTAGAGATGGATGAAGTGACCGTATTTGCACGCGGGGACAAGTTGAATGACCACAATTCCGTATTTTCAAAATTTTAGCACTAAACTGAACATGGAGCGCAAGTTCTATGACTTCTAGTGATATTACCTCCTTCCTAAACATCATGGAAGAAATGGTGGGTTATGTCCTAGCCCAATAGCACATCCGTGTGCACTTTGGCTCGATGTGTGGGCGTGTCCTCTAATAGTTCCCAGACATAAGCCAATTTGCTACCTGCACAATGACAAATCACAAAAGTCAGAACCCTATATCATATAAACCTCGCTCGCGAGGCTTTCATAAGGTTCGAGCCCGAGGCGGAGCATCTTCGCGTCTTTGGGTCGGAGGCGCCTATCGTCGAACTCTGCTGGACGCGACCGCGGCCGTAATAGGGCAGCAAAATAGCTAATCGTGATTGTAGATGCTCTGACTGATGAGTCGGGGATGCATCTTTTTCTCCCCACCATATATCGTAGGGAAGATACGGCTGTATTGGCAATGAATAAACTATGTATATAGTATACCATGCTGAGACTGGCGGATGCACCTTTTGGTGTGTGAGGCCACTTTACTTTTTTCGTTTTTGCAGGCCGATCGTGCGTTAGAGCTGGGTTCAAGATTGATGATCATGTTACATTGTTTTGCTTGTTTGATAGTAGTCACACATTCATGCATGCTTACTTTGTTTACGAGAGAAGCATGCAAAAGTGCAATGGAGAAAAGGGGAAACCGATGCAAATGCATGACGGGCAAAACATGCTGGAGGCATGCATGACTGTCCCCAAATGTACTGCATTCGGTTAATTCGGGTAAAATGCATCCAAAACATATACTCCCTCCGTTCCTAAATATAAGTCTTTGTAGAGATTCCACTATGGATTACATACGGAGCAAAACGAGTGAATCTACACTCTAAATACATCTATATACATCCGTATATGGTTCATAATGAAATCTCTACAAAGACTTATATTTAGGAACGAAGGGAGTACTTTACTTATCCAAACATCTGGCTAGGAAGGCTATCAAGCTAAACATCCCTTCCACCTGCACTATATATCTCTCTGGTTTCTTGTTCTTGTGCTGTTATAAAGGGTATTAACCATCCACACGAGAGAACAACCTAGTTAGCCGGACCTTCAAGATGAAGTCGTGACAAACTAACTCATGTGATATGGCCCATGGCCAACAAGTTTCCAACTGAAGCTGAGCGTGGGAGATTGGAGCAAACCAAACTACAGTCACATCTCTTATTGTTGGCCGACCACAACATGGTCGTCAAGCCGGATGTCTTCCTAGCCCTGGGACGGCGAGGAGCGCCGAGCGGGTGCACGTGTAGAAGGAAAAGAGAGGGATATTTGTGGAATCGATGATTGTACTGCTTGAGCCTCGTGGGCATATATATGAGTACATGATAAATTTGAAGTTCAAAACGAGCCGGAATAATTCCTTATCTACCATATATTTCCTAACAAATCACAGAACTCAACACCCCCCCAGAGTCACAACGGTAGCGACGCAGACGATGAGACTGGAGAAGAATCCAAAGGTAGGCCGCTGGACATCCCCCAGCCCACGCACCTCCTAGTCGAACGGTCGATGTATCACGTAGAAGTCGTGGCTGGAGGACTTATTTACTTAAAATCACCACACTTGAGGCTAGGGTATAACAACTTAGTATCAGATTTGTGCCAGGGCACAAAAAACAACCGGTTATGCGTCTAATGTGTAACGCGGAGCACCGACGCTGGGATTTGTCCGCGAAAACAGCGAAACCAACAAGTGGATCCCGCCTGACAGGATGACGTGGCGTGGGTTTACGGACGCCGTTAGATGACGACACACGGCCGTCCCCGAGCCGTGTTTAAGTGGCTCACGCTGGTCGGTTGTTCATCAAGCTCACTTGTCCTCTCTCTCGGCTGCGACCACGGCCGCCGCCGCCATTGTCGACTCGTGTCCGTACGCCAGTCCGCCATGGTTTCTTTGGGCGATTAGTCCAGCTCTTCTTCGGACGACGAATCAAGAACTAGCCAGGTACGATCCTTTATGTGTGTTCGCCTCGCCTATTTAGGGTTAGGGTGAGGGTTCTACAATTGGGGATTTTTAACCAGGTCGTTGATTTGTGCAATTTCTGTGTTGGTTAGCTTCCTAGGACAATCCTTGCTATGAATGGAGTGGCATTGCTCATGATCTGTCTTTTCGTTGTCTGCACCGAGAACCTGGCGTCTGGGTAGTTGCTTTTGAATCCTTGGACATTGGCAGGTGTTCTCTTGCGTGGGCTAAGGAGAAGGTATGTTGCTCCGTAGTGTAAATAGATGTGCTTAGTTATCCTGTCGTCCATTTAGTGTATCACATATGTGTTCATGCTTAGTTAGTAAGTAGAATTTCTGCCAACAATTGCATAGAATTTATGGTATATAAATGTTTCTACCCACAATTTATGCATATAATTTGTGGTTGAGAACATATGTATTTATATATGTTGTCATAATTGTTTCTGCCCGGAATGTATGCATACCATTTCTATTGAGAACATCTCTATTGGTTTATGATCTAATATTTGTTTCTGCCCACAATTTATGCATACGATTTATGATTGAAAACATCTCTATTTATGTATGCTATAATAATAGTTTCTGCCCACAAGTTATGCATAGAATTTTTGCAAATTTGTGCAAATATGATTGAGAACATCTCTATTCATGCTCTAATAATTGTTTGTGCGCACAATTGCATACAATATTATATAATTTGTGCATATATGATTGATAACATACTTATTAAATTTTAGGAACAACTAAAATGTAACTACCAGGAGTGGGTAGACCTTGAGTGGTCAGAGGCTATGAAGTTCTACTTAACTGAATTGTGGAACATGTACGAGAGAAAGGAAACAAAGATAGGCTCAGAGAAAATGCTCAGAATGCTGAAAAAAATTCAAGGTAATTGGACAAAAGAGAAAGATGGAGGAAGAGCTGAGATTTTTCAAAGTGGACCTTGTTAAAGTGGTGGCTAACAAGGAGGAGGCTACACAAAGTTGGGCAATGTTAGGTTGGCTCTTAGTGATCTCAAAGAGGAGATGGAGGAGGAAAAGTTAGCAGACCATGGTTGTACCAATCTACATCAACTGCTTAGGGCAAAGACAGAGAAAGAGCGGGACCAGCTGGTGCTAGAGAGAGACCAAGTGCTAACAAAGAGGGACCAACGGAAGCAAGAAAATAAAAAAATTGAGTATATGATTTCAGATTTGCTCAAACAGAAACATGGGTACAAGGATAAGGTCAAGAAGTTGAAGGAGATTTGTGATGAATTTTAACTATGTATTGTGGTTTAGGCTAGCACTGCACTTGTTGTAATTATGCTTTGTTGCACTTAATAAGCAATTCCCAACTAGAAGAGAGTGCAGTGCATTGTTGTAATGCATGGATTTGTAGTGAATTTGAAGTTTATCTCTAAGACTTAAGTACTCCCAAGAGTTAAATATGTAATGGCATGAATTTGTACTGAATTTGAGGTGCCTCAGATGTAATGCCAAAATTTGTCTTGCTATATTGCTGTGATTTGCATCATTTTTCTATCAATTGCAATTGTTGTCACTTGAATAACGTTAAAATGAAGAGATCATTGTGCACTGGATTAGCATGAGGTAATTTTAAATTGATGTGACTTAATTTAAATATTATCTCCAAAACTTGAGTATTCACTTGTATAATGTTAAAATGAAGAGATCATTTTGCACTATATTAAGATAAAGTAATTGTGCACTAAATATTAACACCAAGATATAAACAGTGACCACTACAGCATCACAAAATTCTGTAGTTCGTGATATAGCATAGATAATACCAATATAATGTCATAGCAGTACAACAGTAGTTCTTAATGGAATACATAGGTCCAACATAATGTCATAGCAGTACATCAGTAGTTCTTACTAGCAGACATAGGTCCAACATAGTGCCATTACATAAAGTGCTCTAGTGACTGATGTAGCACATGCACTTGCATACATAGTTCAAAGATAAATAGGACATGAACATTCAGTAGTTCCCACTAGCATAGAAGTATCCCTCCATCCTTTGTACTCATGTATTTTTTTCATCTTTGGCCTATTTTCTGTTGGCTGACTACTTGAAGCTACTGCAGTAGTGCTCGGAGGATTAAAGCATCTACACCTCTTCTTCCACCAGAAGGAGAGAACCTTGCACCAGCACCAGAGAAGACAACTCTACTACCCCTTGAAGCAGTAGCAGATTTACCCTTTGCAACCATTGTAGCAGATGATGAGCTTGCACCCCTACCAGTTGTAGCATATGATGAGCTTGCACCACTGACCCTTGTAGTAGCATGTGCCCTAGCAGATGATGATCCTGCACCATGCTGCCATGCAGGGGCACTTCTGTTTTCCTATAATTCATATTGTGGATAAGTAAGCTCATGTATAAATGATTGATGAAGAAACAGAGATGGAGTGCATTTTTGGATGGAAGTTGAAAAAGAACATATCATGTGCTTGTTCTTCCTGATTTGCAGATCAGGCCTCAATGACTTTGAACAACTTTTGTGTTTGTGGCCCTGCAGCTTGCAGTTCCCACATGTTATAGTAGTCATCCTTGATTTGAAATAATTCTAATCAATTTTGTGGCCCTACAGCTTGCAGTTCCCACATGTTATAGTAGCCATCCTTGATTTAATTTATTTAATAATATCATTTTTGATGGTTTTAATCAATTTTGATTTTTATTATCATGTAATTCTTTTATTAAGAACAATTTTAAAATAATTAAACAATTTTAAAATATTTTAAGATTTAATTCATTTATTAATAGCATTTTTATGATTTTCATCAATTTTAGATGATTTGAAATAATTTTAATTTTAATTCTGATGTAATTGTTTTATTAATAGCAATTTTAAAATATTTAAAGAAATAGAATCTTTTTTATGATTTAACTCATCTACTAATAGCATTTTTGATGATTTTAATCAATTTTAGATGATTTTAAACAACTTTAACTTTTATTATGATTTAATTCTTTTATTAATCGCCATTCTGATGATTAACACAATTTGAGGATACTAAATTCAGACCTTATTTAACACTCACTTATAGATTTATGCCAAATTTAGAAAAAGCTACAACTAAATTCTCACATAAATTAGAAACTTGCTAAACAACGCAGTATAGCTACAACAAACACTGGATTCTGCTAGGAGACAATCAAGTAACTAAACTTCACAGTTATTGCTAGAACAAACCCTAGAATTTGGCAGAGTATCAGATTTACCTAGGTGGCGATGGAGCATAGGGGAGTACTTCCTTCCCCAACAACTTCGCCGGCGCCTCGGCAGAACTCTACGCTGCAGCCTCAGCATCAGCCTTCTCCGCCACTTCCGCACACGGTGACGACGGCGGCGGGCGAGCTTTCTGCTCCGCCGACGATGCTAAATCGAGGTCGCAGATGCCATCGGGCTTCGGGCCGAACATGCGAACAACAGTGACACATTGCGTGCATCAGCGCTTCCGGCTGGAAGAACTCACACCGTCGCGGCCGAGTCCATGGCCGCCGGAGCTGGTGGCCATGGGTAGCGCGAGAGGAAAACTGAATCAGGGGGGAGGGGGGATGCAGCGAGTAGGTCGAAACGGCGGGCGGCTAGACCTAATACATGGTTCGGGAACGGACGTGTGTCTCCGTATAACGGCGTCCGTCAACCCAAGCCATGTCATCCCGACAGGCTGGACCCACCAGTCTGTTTCACCGTTTTCGCGGTCAAATCCCAGCGTCGGTGCTCCGCATTACACATTAGGCGCAGAACTGGTGGTTTTATGTGCCCTGGCTCAAATCTGGTACCATGTTGTTACCCTAGCCCAAGCATGGTGGTTTTTGGTAAATAATCTGGCTGGAGTGTAAACCGACAAGGTTGCTCAAGAAAGGCGGTGGCCCTTTGTGTCGTTGTCGAGGTAGTCGTGGCTGGCTGAAGTTGTCACGAACTAGCTCATGTGATATGACCCATGGCCAAGTTTCCAACTGAGCTTGAGCGGGGGAGAATGGGGCAAACCAAACTACAGTCACATGTCATATTATTTGCCGACCACAACAGGGCGGTCAAGCAGGATGTCTTCCTAACCCTGTGGCGACGGGGTGCCAAGATTGTCACGCCCTGATCGGTGAGACTGGGATGAGAGGAGAGGAACGGGAGGAGGAAGAGCAGACAGGTTAGGTGAGAGCGAGAGGAGCAAGGGGAGAGGGGAAAGTAGCTCCATACTTTTCTTCATGCCTCTCCACCCAATCGTTCGAGTACAAATAGGCCACAGTTGGAAACACACACACGCCACACTAGGCTTCGCATGCACGCCGTACTTGGCCCTCCAGCTGGAATGATGACTTGGTCGTTGCAAGTGCACTTGCACTGGTTCAGTCCGCTGCGGGCTGATTTGCAGGCGTGACATTCTCCCCCCCTCGAGCAGGCTGATCTTCCTCTGTCCAAATGGGCGCATCCGGGTAGCGCTGCCGTAGCACATGGTAGTCCTCCCAGGTTGCTGCGGACGGCCGCGTGGCGCTCCACTGAACCTGAACTTGGATCACCGGGGTATCGCCCATCTTCATCATGCGGCGATCCAGAATGGCGATCGGAACGCGGTCCGCAGCCATGAGGCCCGGTATATTTGGCAGCTCAGCGAAGACCGGAGAGTAGTTAGGGACGAACGGCTTGAGCTGCGAAACATGGAAGACGGGATGGATGCGGCTGTCTGGCGGCAGTTGCAGGCGATACGCCAGGGTGCCCACGCGCTCCGTGACCGTGAAGGGGCCGAAGAACTTGTACGCCAGCTTGCGGCAAGGGCGGTTGGCGACGGAGGACTGGGCGTATGGCTGAAGCTTGAGGAGGACTTATTCGCCGATGTCGAAGGCGCGCTCGGCGCGATGGCGATCCGCCTGCTTCTTGGATCGCGCCTGGGCGCGCGCGAGCTGGGCGCGCAGTAGCTCTGTGGGCATCGCCCAGTCGATTTCGTCGCGCGGTGCATCCGCGGGTAGATTGGTGTTGGCCGAGGGCATGCCACCGAGATTTGGCTCTCTGCCGTACAGCGCCTTGAACGGTGAGCAGTTGAGGGAGGCGTGGTGAGTGGAGTTGTACCAGAACTCCGCTGCGGTGAGCCACCGGCGCCATTGCTTGGGGGTGTCGTGGACGGAGCACCGAAAGTACATCTCCAGGCACTGGTTAACGCGCTCCGTCTGGCCGTCCGTCTGGGGGTGGTACGCCGTGGAGTACAGGAGCTTGGTGCCCGCGGCATTGAGGATCTCCCGCCACATCGCGCTGGTGAACACCTTGTCGCGGTCCGAGACGATGGAGTGCGGCACGCCGTGGAGACGGATGACATTGTCCCAGAAGGCTCGGGCGACTTGAGCGGCGTTGAAGGGGTGGCGGAGGGGGACGAAGTGGGCGTACTTGGTGAGCCGGTCGATGACGACCATGATTGCGTCGTAGCCATCGGACTTGGGCAGGCCTTCGACGAAATCCATGGTGAGCTCCTGCCATGGTTCTTGCGGGATTGGAAGCGGCTGCAACTTGCCGGCCGGGTGCGTTTGCTCGTGCTTCGCGTGCTGGCAAATGCTGCACCGCCTGACAAAATCTTCCACGACGCGCTTCAGTCCGGTCCAGGCGAAGAGCTTGCGCACCCTGTGGTAGGTGGTAGTGGCCGGCGACAGCGCAGTGGTGCAGCGCGGTGTTCACACCGATCCACAGCCGTCCCCGCTGCCGGATCACGCCCTGCTGAAGGGAGCGACCCTGATCGTCGGTGTCGCACAACGCAAGCTTTGCGAGCAGTTCTTGCGCGTCAGCGTCCGTCTCGTACGAGTTGGCCACCTCCTGAAGCCACTGGGGCTGGCACACTGAGAGCGCGTGGAGAGCTAGTAAGTGCCCCACTCGCGAGAGCGCGTCGGCCGTGCCGTTGTCCGAGCCCTTCTTGTAGCGGAACGTGAACTGGAGCCCCACCATCTTCGACATCGCTTTGCGCTGCAGGTCCGTGACGAGCTGTTGATCGCCCAAGGAACACAAGCTCTTGTAATCGGTGACGATTTTGAACGGGGCACGCTGGAGGTAAGGACGCCACTTGTCAATTGTCATCATCACATCGAGGAACTCCTTCTCGTACGCCGAGAGTTTCTGATTCCGCACGCCGAGCGCCTTGCCAAAGTACGCGATTGGGTGGTTGTCTTGCATCGGGACGGCGCCGATGCCGGTGTCGCACACGTCGGTCTCGATGGCGAACGGGCGCTTGAAATCTGGCAGCGCCAGTACGGGCGTGCTCACCATCGCCTTCTTTAGCATCTCGAAAGTAGTTTGCGCTTGCTCATCCCAGAGAAATCCCTTCTTGGTGAGGAGGCGCGTTAGGGGCTTGGCGATGATGCCGTAGTGTGGCACGAATTTGCGGTAGTAGCCCGTGAGGCCGAGGAAGCCACGGAGCTCGGTGGGCGTCGTGGGCACGGACAGGCATGCATTGCGCTGGTCTTGCTGGAGTCCGTGGCGACGCCATTCTTGGAGATGACATGCCCGAGGTACTCAATCTCCTGTTGCGCGAACGAGCACTTGGAGGCCTTGGCGTAGAGCTGGTGCGCCCGGAGCAGATCCAGCATGGTGCGCAAGTGTTCTTCGTGCTCCTGTAAATCAATGCTGAAGACCAGAATGTCATCGAGGAAAATAATGATGAACTTGCGGACATAGCGGCCAAAAACGGAGTTCATCAGATATTGGAAGGTTGCCGGCACGTTGCAGAGACCGAACGGCATCACCCTAAAGTGGTAGTGGCCGTGATGTGTTTTGAATGCTGTTTTTTCTTCGTCTTCGTCTCGCATGCGAATCTGATGGTAGCCTACTCTCAGATCAATCTTGGAGAAATAAGCTGCTCCGCCCAGCTCATCGAGCAGCTCGTCGACCACCGGCAAAGGAAATTTGTTCTTCACAGTAGCCGTGTTCAAACGCCTGAAATCCACACAGAATCGCCAGGAGCCGTCCTTCTTCTTGACGAGCAACACGGGTGCAGCGTAAGGGCTCAGGCTATGGGCAATTACCCCCGATTGCAGCATCTCCTGAACCTGCTTTTTGATCTCGTCTTTCTGTGCCGACGAGTAGCGGTAGGGCCTGGTGTTAATCGGAGTTGTGCCGGGCTCCAGATTGATCGCATGATCGTACTGCCGTTTGGGAGGCAGTACTTTGGGTTCAGCGAACACGTCTGCATATTCAGATAGCAATTTCTGAATGTTGGGTGGTGTTGGTGCAGGTTCAGGTTTGTCTGTTCTTTCTACTGTAACCCGAGCTGCGGTCCAAATGTCATTGCAAACTTCCATGCGATGTAACTCATAAGCATCCATTTCTGCTATGGGGGAAGATCTGAAGTTCGGACGCCTTGTAAGTGCACCTGTTTTCCTTCTGTCTCGAATGCTATGGTTTTCTCCTGCCAATGAAAGTTCATGGGACTGTGCGCGGCCAACCAGTCGATGCCCAGCACCCCATCGTAAGCGCTGAGCGGCAGCACACACAGATCAGTGTGGAAAGTGTGACCGGGCACTTGCCATTCCAGTCCTCGAACTAGTTGATTGCACAGGAGTCGTTGGCCATTGGCGACGCGTACTGAAACTGGCTGCAAGCTCTCTGTTTGAACTTGTAGCCGCTTGAGGAAGGTTTCACTGATGAAACTGTGGGTACTTCCCGAATCTTCCAAGAGTAACATGATCTGATCCCCCACTTGTGCTCGTAGGCGAATTGTAGATGGAGTTTCTTCGCCTGACAGTGCCTGATGCGATAGTGAGCAGCATTCTGGCTCCTGTCCTGCTGGTGGATCCAGTAAGTGAAGGGCGTGCACTGTATCATCAGACAAAATTTCTCCGAAATCGCCTACTTCGATCATCAGGATTTGGCCAGTTCATTTGCACTGATGCTCCCGCGAATATTTGTCCCCACAGCGAAAACAGAGGCCGTTTGCTCTTCTGAATTACAAGAACTGGGCGCCCCTTGCATACTCGTCGCCTCCTTGCTTGGGCACGGCTGCTGCGCGAGCTGGAACAGGGGCTGCTGCTGCTGCTGCAGGTGGCGGTGGCCGTCCGACGGGTGTGATGCGTGGGCGCTGGAAGCGCTGCTTCTCCCGTTCTTCTTCCTGAATACGAGCGAACACTGCTGCTCGAGTGATGCTGGTTGGTGCTTGCAGACGAACTCCAAGGCGCAGCTCGTCCTTGAGGCCGATCAGAAACTGGGAGATGAAAAACTTGGAGCTCAGAGTTGGATCCAGGGCCAACAAATGGTACATTGCAGTCTCGAATTGCTGGCGATATTCCTGCACACTGCCTGTCTGTCGTAACTGCACAAAGTGATGCATCTGAACCTCGAATTCTTCTGGACCGAATTCCTCCTGTACCGCGGCTCTGAATGTTTGCCATGAGACGCCTGGATGCGTCTGTCGGTAGGCCAGGAGCCACATCGCGACCAGGCCGTCCATGTACAGCGCTGCCGTGGTGACCCAGTGGTGTTGAGGCACCCAGTACAGCTTGAAGTAAGTGGTGCAGCTGTCCAGCCAGATGCGAGGGGCGTCGCCGTCAAAACGCGGAAAGTCATGCTTCGGTGGCTTGATGTAGTGGTCGCCGTGGCGGTCGAGCTCCGATGACGACGGGGACAGCGCAGTGATCAACGGTGGTCCATGGTTGACGAGTCGGGCGGACGGGAGCTGGGCCGCGCCATCCGTGTAGAGGGGCAGCGGCGGAGGACGAGTCGGTGGTGGTGGTGGTGGTGGTGGTGGTGGTGGGTGTGCGGAGGAGTCCGTGGTGGCTATGACGCCCGATGGAGACGCGCCTCCAGAGACGGTCGCCGCGGGATCGACGGCCGGCGCAGCCTTGCGGGCCTCGTCCACGTCAGCTTGCGTGAGGTCGATCTGCTTGGAGAGGAGCTTGATCTCGGCGGAGACCTGGTCGTTGTAGGCGATCTGTGCCTGGTGGCGCTCGTCGGCGGTCTTCTGGTTCGCATCGAGGTGGCGGATGACGGCCTCGAGCAAGCCCTGCAGCTTGTCCGTGGTCTCCGTCATGGCGTCAAGCACGCGGCGGGTCTGCGCTGAGGGTTTGGATGGTGGTGCCGTGGTTTCGCTAGATCAGATCGAACCCGAGGCAGGATTTTGTGCGAGCTTGCCGGAGCGGCGCGCACCTGACCCGGTGGGTGTTACCGATCGATCTGGGCCAACGGCGGTGGTGGTGAGAAATTTTTTGGCTCTGAATACCAGATTGACACGCCCTGATCGGAGATTGGGATGAGAGGAGGGGAACGGGAGGAGGAAGAGCAGACAGGTTAGGTGAGAGCGAGAGGATCAAGGGGAGAGGGGAAGTAGCTCAATACTTTTCTTCATGCCTCTCCACCCAATAGTTCGAGTACAAATAGGCCACAGTTGGCAACACACACACGCCACACTTGGCTTCGCACGCACACCACACTTGGCCCTCCAGCTGGAACGATGACTTGGTCGTTGCAAGTGCACTTGCACTGGTTCAGTCCGCTGCAGGTTGATCTATAGGCGTGACACTTGTCAACGAAGAGAATCATACACATGGTCGCCAAAAAGGAAGTCATGAAGTTGACGCGCTGCACAGAGAGCAGGACTGCAGGACAGCAGGAGACAACGATCGGCTTCGATAGCCAAGCAGCCGTCCCATTTGTTCTGAGGGTTGTGTAACTGCGACATGCACGTCGATTCCTAAGTGTGCAACCCACTGCTTGAGCCACGAAGCTACAAGCGCGTCACTAAAACATTTTGTACAAATTAATATTGTGTTTATATATTTGTATAGATTAGTATCGTGTGTGGAGTGTGTTTGGCTTGAGAGTTATCAAAGGGGCAGATGTAATAGTACAATGTTGCTGCTTATATTTTTAATGGCTTGTCTATATATTTCCAGCTTTTGAAGACGATAAAATCCTTATGTTCATGCTGTGGTGAATCTACCAATAGCCGATTCATAAGGTCCATGAGGATTAAACTGAAGTTCATCTTCCACTACTATTCCAATCGACGTCTAAACGAGCAATCCATTGAATTGTCAGCCTGAACAATGGCCATAAGATAGAATTGGTTTTAAACTAGATGAGCTCCTCTTTTCTTTGAAGACCAACCAAATGAGATGGAAAAGAAGACTCACGTCCTAAGGACAAAGGGTCAGATGCAACGCTACAATGCCGCTTATTTTCCGAGCTTTGCCTGGCAACACAACTAATGCTTCTTTCACAAACACACCTACATGGTGGTGTCGTTTGGTCTTCTTTTACCTTTTGTCCTGCTTGCAAGGGTCTGTCTCTATAGATGGACTCTTTTTGCTGGTGTGGTTCGTGATCTAGCTAGGTGTGGCCTCAGTTGATCGGTGCCCTCCATTCCTTTTTCTCATGTAGGTTTGCACAGTACGTATACCATAGGAATCTTTAATCGAACCGTTAAGGGCATCTCCAACACCTACCTGCGCTGTCCGGACAACGAAAGCCATGCAAGACAGCTTGTATCAGTCCGCGGCTCGGTCCGGGCATGATTTCTCCCGCAAACCCCTCCTCCCTTGCCCGCTCACATTCCCGCCTTGCGCCAGCTGCCCGCATTCAAGCCGCTATAGAGCGCTCCGCTAGACATTAAAGACGGCCCAGGGCGGACGCGACCTCTCACTGCCTCTGCCATTGCCAGCCGAGGGCGCCACCCGAGAAGCACCTCTGGTGTTCGCGCCCGTTCAATGCCGGAGACACATGACTGGCGGGATGGGACGAATATCTACCGCACCCGTTTAATGCCGCTGTTCGTCCGTATGCCGCCATTAAGAAGGCTCGCCGCCCGAGAAACCCATTCCGGTGCCACACATTGATGCACCCGGATGCCTCGCCTCACCGGAATCCGATATTTAACGGCGGCCACACCCAGCTAACTCCAAAACACACTACAAGCCCCTCCCCACATCCTCCTCCATTGCACTGCATCCGCCATGATTGCAGGCGGCGAAACTCCGTGGGAGAGCCTTTCCACGGAGATGAGCCGTGGCCACCCTTGTCGCCACCTGGCAGAGCCGCCGTGCTAGGCGGATCACGAACGGCTTGCCGGCCAGCTCGCCCGAGGTCTCCGACGACGACAACGACCCCACTCCTGTGCAAGCTGGCATGGCCATGGAGCAGGCGCTGGCATACTGCAACGCCACCATGGCGAAGGTGCAGCCTGCGCCAGCGTTTTTGTAGGTGTTCCAACATGCGCAGAAGGACCGACGGTACAACTTGTTCCTCCTGGAACCGCACCGGCTGGCGGAAGGCCAGATCTACGGCGAGTGGGTGGGCGACGAGGCCGTGGCTGCCATGGCCACGGCAAACTCCAACTTCGTCAGGGAGCAGCGTGCCATCTATGATGCCGTCCGCGCTTAAGCCGCCGCTTGCCAGGAAGCGGCCACCGTGGAGGCGCAGTTGCAGGCGATCGCGGAGGAGAACAACACCAGTTGTGCCTCCTATGCGCCATGGACAAACCATCAGGCGGACCGGTGAGATGACGACAGCACCGGCGCTACCCTTTCCATCGTGAACTTCACGTCCACCAGCGACGGACATGCCGCAGACTCCTCCGAGGATGAGTAGGCCACGGGAGGCGGCATAGCCTGGTGTTCCATGTGGGCCGGTCCGTCTCCCGTGTTTTACTCTTTCTTGCCGGAGAACGCACCTTCACTTCATCGGTCTTATCGTGGTGCTCATAGAGACGGCGGGTGGAGCATAACACGGGCTTGGACGTCGGGCGCCACCGCCAAAGGATAGGTTTAGGGTCGGTGCGTTTCTTTATTCTAAATGTTCGAGATGTAATGAAAATCTGCCTTGTTTGTATGAAATCCATCATGTTTATATGAAATCCGGCTTTATTTGCACGAATTTCATCTAGTTTGTTGAAAAGGAGTTTGGAATGTATGCGGCTACGTTTGGATGGAGGCCTCCCGCATCCGTGTCCGCGGACTACTTCCTCGCTGTCAGCAGACGGATGCGTGGGGAAATTTGTGGGTTGCCGTTAGAGATGCCCCAAAAGACATTAACTCCTCAGTTTTTTTCAATTAAGACCACTCTAACCGAACTCTCAAATCATTTAACACCTTAAAGGGTTTTTTTTTGAGGGGAACACCTTAAAGGGTTGAGGAGATGCATCAGCTGCATCTCAAATTTGACCAGTCAAACACAGCTCTCAGTACATGATTCCCTTCGCGCACCTCTCTCTCCCTTGCTCCGCTATGTCCACAACGGTGCCGACACCGTCACATTCTTTATCTCCAGCGACCGCCCCGCATGGCCGCCGACACCCTGCAGCTCCGAAGAGTTTTGTCCAAAATTCGGCAAGAATCTAGTGAGATTCCGACGAATTTTTTCTTTGATTTCTGTTTGTCCTTTGCCACTTTCGTGTGAGTTTTTGTCTAAAAAGACTACCCGTCGAACACAATTGATAAGAAAAACCACCCCTGAACCACATTGACAAAGTAAACCAGTCGGCCGCCGCGGGTGCAGGCAGCAGCACCTGTCGCCACTGCCTCAGGCGGCAGCCAACGTGCCATGGTTTTTTCTTAGGGAAATATTTCCAGACGGCAGGCCAGCGGAACGTTACGCCGGTCCAACGCGCGTCACTCGATTGTTTAGATCGTACGCCTCATGTCTCGCGTCCCTCGTGTAGGAACCACGCTTTTTGGTGGCCCCACGTCCCCGCAGCCTGCCTTATCTACTTTGACTTGTCCTCCTCCATACATCTTCTTCTTCAAAACATATCTCTTCTTCTCTCTTTCAAATAAGCCACAGTTCATGGCGACGCACGGTTCGGGAAGGAGGCTGCAACCAGTGCCGGAGGAGGCTACGACCGACATGAGACAGCGAGCATGGTCACCGCAGGACGGCGAGGATGGGGCAACGCTCCTCCGAGGAAAACTAATGTCGCAGTTTTTGCTACATGCTTCAACCAGCGTTGGAATTTGCTACAAACGGCATCGCATACTGCTGCCACCGGTGTCATGTTTTGCTACAATGCACATGTGGCGTCGCGTTTTTGTTACAACCAGTGTCGCATTTTGCTACAACTGGTTTCATTTTTTGCTACATACGCCCACGGTTGAGTTGTGATTTTGCGACGGTGGCAATGGCTTTTTTGCTGCAACCGTAATAGATTTTTGCTACGTCTGGCAACAATTTTTGCTACATCCTACAACGGCAAGCTACAACCGCTAGCGATGATGACAACTTTTTTGCTGCAACCATTGTCTCCGTTTGCTACGGCCGATAACGAAATTTGCTACCAGTGAAGGCGAGCAAGATTTGCGACCAGCGAGTGTGCCGACGAGGGGTTCCGGCGAGCGCACCGATGAGCAGCTCCGGAGGCGAGCAAGATTTCCAACCGGCGAGCGCGCCGACAAGCAGCTCCGGAGGCGAGCAAGATTTCCAACCGGCGAACACGTCGACGAGCGGCTCCGGCGAGTGCGCCGACGAGTGGCTCCAGTAAGCGCTAGCGGGAGGAGGTGAGAGGTCATGGAGGTGTACGCAAGCGAGGAGGGGATTTTTCTTTTTTTTTTTCTTCCTTAAATCTGATGGTTACAAGTTCCTGTATCCGACGCTAGGGCGCTGACCGGCCGAAAGTTTCGGCCGGTGCGCCGGCGGCTAGCAGTGGCCTTTTTCGTACGCATGACAGAACGGAGCAGCTCCTGTGAGAGCGGGCGCCACCATGCGAGACGGCAGCTCCGGTAGCTATTGTTGCTGTTTTGGCTAGCGTGGTGGCAGTGCTACTGTGGCTAGCTTGGCTCCTCGTGCACGCAGGGTAGATAAACATGGTCACGCTGTACTTCTGACACAAGAATAGCCAGTACAAAGCTATAGCATTACTCAATCAAACATGCATGCGGCCTGGCAGGGTAGCGGCAGGGCCAACCACTACAGCCCTGTTACGTCGCCACTCGCGGCTCGTCAGCATTTTCTGTAATCTGTGACTGGCCGCCTCGCTGTGTAGCGGCAGGTGTCATGTGTCGGCTGTCGCACGTGCCGCCTTGACCCAACATATTTTTTTGTCTATTTGATTCAGAGGTGATCCTTTTTGTCAATTCAATTAAGTAGGTGGTCTTTTCGGACAAAAAACTCTTTCATGCGACTCCCCTACCTCGATTCCTGTAGCGCTCCTGCCATCCATCCCCAGCCATGGATGGAGAAGCAAAACACACGCAACATCACTTGAAAACCAACCTATAGAGAAGCATTTACCGTGGAGCTCGTACATTGTTGTTGGCCGCTATAGCCGGTTGTCACATCTTTGTGTCCCGCATCATGCCATTGAGCCACAAGAAGAATGATAAAGAGAAAAACCCATTATGATGAAGAATTGCCCAAACTGGCCCGTAGTGGGTGAACTTTGCAGATCTTCTCGACTCCTTCCTTAGACACATACGTCACGGTCGGTGAGCCTCTGTCAAATTGCTTTGCATATCATCTACCCTATGCACTAGCTAGCTCCTGGACATCATCTACTGCCTAGAAATCATTGTTAGTCGCGTGGAAGGATGAAGAAGGAAAAAGGAAGAATGAAGAAGAAAAGAGAGGCTTCCATGTGGTGTATAGTTCATGTGCGGATTTAAGATTGAGGATCAGTTTGCCACACACATTTTTTACTCCTCAATTTTGAGGAGTTCCAGTTTTGAGGGGGGGGGGGGTGCTATTGAGGGGTTCTGTTACAGATGACCGAAGAGCAACTCCAACAAGGAACCAAATCCAAGGGGCGCTCAACACGGGGCATAGAAAACAAAGCGTAAGTACGTGCAGGAGTAGGACGAGTGTGACACTCTATTGGGTTGATTGCTGGTTGCCCTATTTTGGCCTCTGTCAATCCGTAGGAGAGAAGGAGAATAATAAAGAGGAAGGGAAGTTTGGGATAAATTTTGCGCAGTGATGGGTACGAGGGATGGCACACCTCACCTTGGACGCACCCTGCAGGATTGGTGCACGAGGACGTGTGCTAATGGTCGCCATGGCAAGCCGGTGCATGCTATATACTCGTTATACTTGTGGGAGCTGTGGAAGCATCGAAAAGCTATTGTGTTTGACGGTGAGGCACCGTGCCAGGAGCAAGTACTTCTGCGTATTGCTAGCGAGAGTAAGGTGTGGAGTGTAGCATGTTATTGAGTGATATTAGACGTAGATTTCTTTTGGTGAATCGCACAACCCTCTAGGGGTGGCGTTAGTTGTATATATATTGATGGTACATAGGTACAAAGTACAAATCCTAACCATACACGGTTAGATATACAGAAGCTATACGTAATACAATTACATAGTCTAACAAGTGAAGCTTTCCTGGCAGTGGCATCCTCATGGGAGAGTAGGGAGTAATTCACTTAGGGTAGGCATGGGGTCTATTTGGTGTGTCCTTTGATGTACGCACGCCATGTAAAACTTGTTTGGTTGTGGGGTTCTTATCACCTTTCCTCTCTAATATATGGTACTCCCTCCGTTCAAGGCCCGGTTGAGAGGGGTGTCCCACTTGGGCCTCATCGGAGAAGTAGGGCTTTCGGCTGCAAGCTGGTGTTGCTTCTCCTGCAGAAGGAGCGTGAACCGTTTAGGAATGTGTAGTCGACTAGATCTGGAGCTAAATGTAAGGTGGTAAAAGAATAATTACCAGTAGTTTGATCAATTTCCTTGTGATTTGGTCCGTGTAAAAAACCTTCTTTTCCTTGTCCCACTTGTAGCGGGCCCTGATGAAGTCACGCTCCAAGGGGTTGGTGAACTTCGCGAAGGGGTCTGGGAGACCCGCTGCTTCACGTTCCGCGTCCTCCATATCCCATATGGGCCTTTTACCGAGGTAGTCACGGCTTCCAAGGCGGTGCTTCCCTGTGTTCCTTTGCTGAAGGCTCTTGAACTTCGCAGCCTTAGCCTTGGCTGCCTTGATAGCGCAAGTTTCCTTGAACTTTTCGATCTCCTCTTCCGTAAGTGTCGGATTTTCCTCCAGAATCTTGGACAGGGGTTCCTCAGCCTCAATAGCTCTTTTCACCCTCCCTTTCCAGGAGGTCAAATCATTGCTGAACATGCCCATGGCGTGATTGTTAATCTTTTTCATCTTCGGATCATCCCATGATTGTTCTATGTTATCATCCTGGTCGGGGAACTTGAATCTCTTGTGCAACTTCGTCAGGAGCAATTGCGTCAAATGTTCTTTACTCCTTTAGTCATCGTCGTTGATGCTCGCGCATTCCCGTAGGATGCATCCAGGATGTCGCTGTCATGACAGGCAAGATGTTGTCCCATCACAGCAATTGGAGACCACACAGTAATGCCTTGCCAAACAGACTGGTACTTCCTTAGTTTTTTAAATAATTGGTATCCTAATATCATGAGCAAATTATAATATTATTTATAGAGCTTTCATATTATCATTAGTATGATGGAGCCTGTCAAGTATTGTCCACTACTGATTGCATTAGTTTCGCCTCAGAACATGGAAAGAGGAAGTAGAGTTATCAATACTACTGTAGATATCGATGTATCCAGAGCATCGTTTCCAATTGCCTGTTATCTCATTGTGTTTATGAGAAGATACAACATTTCCCGTGACACTTAGTCTTAAACTTGCTGATATAAACTACTTGACAATATTTATAGAATGTATGACTTTATGTTTGTACTAGATACAAATCAGTTGTCCTCAGCAAACATTGTGGCTTGCTTTTGATACAAATTTTGCCTCTGTGATCTGTAGTTTTGTGGTTATCCTGGGCAACAACTACACTTTGCTGGGCATCAACTACACTTTGTTTTTGGTATATATTTAATCTATATGCCTTACATTAAACTCAGTTATCCTGGGCAACAACTATACCTTGCTCTTGATGCATCTTTGTAGTGTTTGTGATATATACTGAACACATTATTCTGGGCGGTTATTTTAATTTCTTTTGGATGTTCTAAATGCTTTGTGATATTAAAGTTTTAGTCACTGGGTCACTGTGAGGCAACACCCGCAAGACGCGCTTCCAATCTTCGCATTAACTACTTGAACAAAACGTTGGGACCGGCACCCTCGCGCCAAGGCGCGGTCCCGATCTAGTTAACTAGTATGGGAGATCGGAGCAAACCAAACCACGATCACATCTAAAGCCGGTGGAGTGAGTTGGTCGTACATGTACCAAAATGTAGTTATACTCGGATGGCAAACCTGGCTCTCGAATAAGAAATATTGTGGTGGACGTCTAAACGTAGTTGAGCAAGCTTAATCAACAGGTGCAGGATATGGTTTGAAGAAATATTGCTCAATTACTTTATTATGCATGTCGACAACTTCATATTATTATAACATCGTAGTCTCACTGACCAATGTTAAGATTTACTGGGTATGAAAACGAATGATTCATGTTATTATTTCGAAAGGTAACAAAGAGCATATTCTCACGAAGTTCAACAAAACTGCCTGTATGACCAAGCAGATCTGCTTGGTCTCGTGTTTTTTTTCCTCGCTTCCACCTGTTTTCTTCCTGTTATTCTATTTTATACTTTCCTCTTTTCATATTTATTTAATTCATGAAACGTCCCGAATAACAAAATATCATGAACATTTTCAAATTCGAGAAAAAATTTCTAAAACGCATGTTTTCTCTAAAATACACAAGTTTTTTTTTGAAAGAAAAGAACCATTTATGGAAAGAACAGAAATATTTTTGAAAATTTCGTCAACATTTTTTAATAATTTGAACATTTAATTTTTGTTGAATGTTTCCAAAAATTCATGCACATTACTAAGATATATTTAAATTTTTTTGTTCTTGTATATATAGATTATAAGTCTATCCAAAATTCGGAAGCAGGTTTTTCCATGATTACACCAGGGGGAATATTGGAAGAGAAAAAAGAAATGACCGAAATTTAGCAACGAACTGGGCCAGTGAACAAAATGAGTCTTGTACGATTTAATACTATATGTTGCACTTAGCCAAAGATATGCGGACTCCATTTAAAGTACATATGTAGCACGTCATGCACGGTGCTAGGGTTCTATCTCTCGAATACCCGATAATCCCTATTTGAGGTTGTGTAGGTCGAATTGGTTGGCAAGCGTACAAGGCCGCTACTCATGGGTTGGCATAGTCTAGCGTTGCTACATTGTGCACGTTACCGAGCAATACCTTTGGTCTTTCAGCTAATTTTTTCTTCAGTTTTGTTTATTTTTAAAAGCAAAAATCAAAAAATTAATGTTCATGGACCAAAAATTGGTTCTTAATTTTTTTAAACACGAATGTAATTTCTAAAAATTCATAAATGTAAAAATGCTCATAATTAAAAATCGCAAATTTTAGAAAATGTTCATGGATTTATAATGTTTACGGATTTAAAAAGGTTAATAAATCATATAGAATATTCATGTACTCAAACATTATTCACATATTTTATAATATTAGTGTTTTTTTAAGGTTAAGAAATAAAAGGGAAGTAAAAAGGAAAATGGAAACTGAAACCCCAAAAAATGAAACCAGAAAACCAAACAAAAAGAAAAAAAAAAGAGAGAATCCACACAAAGAAATGTGCATTCCCACTCAACAAATAGTCAAACATGTCCCATTTTCACTTATCTCTCCAACATTGGCATGAGAGATGAGAGGCACTCTTTTCTTCGCCCACCCATCCCAACGAGATCCCCCTTCGTCTCCTACCTCTCTCCATGTGCTACATGTTCGCCCTAGAAAAGATTCACCAAACGTGGCTGCCCAAGCTCCATAGGCCTCCCACCTTTTGCTACTCCCACAGTCACCCTCCCATCCCACGCCCACTTGTGTTGTCTTGTGTCGATCCGGTGGTCTTCCCGTAATGCGTTGATCTCTCTTGAAGTTGGGACGGCGGCGGATTCTAAAGCGTGCAATGCGCTACCGGATGGTGCTGTCAGCTCGCTATGAGACGGCTTGGTGAGGCCACCGGATTAGATGGTGTGTGTTGGTGCGCGATCAATGCACGCCTAGTATGTGTAGCGATGTAGATCATGAGAAAGGTGGATTTGGGTTGATCCATGTATTTATTCAGAAATTGTTGAATAATACAATAAAGATGGTTGTGACCATCGCTTGATGCAGCGGCCGGGTTATCCTCCTTTCCGAAAAAATACCGTCTACATTCAAGTGAATGTAAATGCTACCGCGCCAATTTTAGTGTCTGTGGATTTGAAAGAGAAACCCCAGACCTTGCGACGGCGAAGCGAACCCCCATGAACATGAGAGCCAGGCCTGAGTACCATGTAGACACAATTTCTCCTCGAAGCAACAATCCCAATGCCACAAACATCATAAACTCATGAACAACAAGCACCCGCCGAAAATCCTCTACCACCGGCCACAGATCCTCTACCACCACCGGAAAGACAGGACTGTTGCTGGTGACAACTGCCTTTGGGAGACCACGGCCAAGATGACCTTCAGAGGAGTCGTGGGATTAGTGATGTTCTTGCACTCTACCTGAGCGCTGCACGAAGCCGACACTGGACGAGTGAACTCGAATATGATCACGCTGATCTCCGACCGGCACCTCATGTAGGTGGGCTTCTCGTGCACCCTCACGCCCCCCTTCCCGTCGATCCAGTACGAGTTCACATGTCCCGTCTCGCGGTTGCTGAGAGGGAAGTTGATCTTCACTCCGCTCGCTGTAGAGGCTCACTGCCTTCACGTTGCATGCCTGGAAGGAGCCAATCCTGTAGAGCTGGCCGGTGTCCCGGTCCTCAATTTATGACACCCACATTCCACATGGCCTGTCCCGCACGCCGTGGTACTTCCTCAATCGACCATGAAGAAGCTATGATCCCCATGGAAGCATCCGTCCTCTTTCAGAGGAACTTGTAGAGGCGATCGATTGCAGGGTCCTGGACACCACACCGATGTATCTTCTCACCAAAGGGTGGCCTCGTGGAGCCATTGCATCTGTTTCATCCAAGAGACCTCATTCTCCTCCTCCAGGCTTGAGGCCTGTAAGTAGGTAGTGCAGCATTGGCTTGGAGTCCACTATTCTTCCTTCGCAGCCCTTCCTCCGTCCAAAAAAAAATACAGCTTGTGTTGAGTCTCTATGGCTGAGGATGCCCGAGGCGATTGTTGACGTATGAACACATCCGTGTTTCCTTTTTGCAGGCCAATCTTTAATAGGAGCTGGATCAAAGATTGACGATAGTATTACTTTGTTTCATTTGTCTTATGTGATCCACTCTAGATCCCTCGAGCAGTGCTCCACTCACCTCGCTGTTCAATTCGCGACATGGTCGTGCAGTTCGCAGTATGGCGCGTCGCGGTTCATCGGCGTGGGCGTGCAGTGCAGTGTGGGCGTGTCTGCAGCGGGCGGGTGCATGTGTGCAATCTTTGGGTGCGAAGTGCAGTGCGGTTTGTCTTTCCTGGTTACTGCTCCCACCCTCCCTTTCTCGAGCTGCAGCTCGCCTGCGTGTGTGGCGGCGCGTAGGTACGGGAGCAGAGCAGCTTATGAGCGGTGCGGCAAGGAGGGTCGTTGACGCCATCGCTGGTGGCCTCCGCTGGCTCTGTATCATTGCTGCTTCCTCTGACCGCAGGTTGCCTCCGTCCCATGACCAAGTGTTGTTTTCCCCCCTCTGAAGTCCACACATTCGTGCATATTGTATGCAGATGTATATGTGGGCCAGCCAAAGGCGTTTGTTTACCTGAGACCCGTGCAAATTGCAAAAGTGCAATGAAAATGAAAAATCGGTGTTATGCATGATAGGCGAAACAAGCATGCACATCACATGACCGGTCCCAAATGCACTGTATTCAGTGCATCCATACCATACCTTACCTATATGCAAACATCTGGTTACGCATGATCTTCCTCCTGCAATATATATGTATGGTTTGATGTTCTACTACTGCTATATAATGTGTTATATTGATTCACCATTCACACCAGAGAAAAACAACCTAGTTAGAGTTGGACAGCCTTTAAAGATAAAGCTGTGAGGAACAAAGTTCGTTGTCATGACCCATGACCCATGGCCAACAAGTGTTTAAATTAACTTGAGCGTGGGAGATTGGAGCAAACCAAACCACAATCATATCAACAAGAGGTGTGGTAGCCAGGTAGGTGAGTTGTACACGTACAGAACTATAGATATATGTGGGGATAATGCCAATACGTGGGAATCTAGCTTGGATATAGTTATATACGTGGGAATCTAACTGGGCCAAGTAGGTGTCATCCCGAGCATCAGCGAGATCGAACCTGAGCTGGAGCCACTGTTTGGGCCTAGTTGTAATTCTAGTTTTCTGTTTAGGGTCCTCCATGCAAGCTTCAAGGACGGGATTGTAATTTATTTTTCTTAATACCTTTTCTGAGCTGTAATATCACCACCGATAATAAATGCAAGTATGGGGACCCTTCGAGGCTTCAAGGCCCTTATTCCATAGAAAAGAACAGTGTGTGGGGTGTTTTTGGTCGAGGCTTCCGGACACGACTGCTGGCAGGTCAATCGCGCTTGTATGTTTCTTTTTTGCAGGCCAATCGTGCATCAGAGCTAGATCAAAGATTGATAATCACATTACTTTGTTTCGTTTGTTTGATGTCGTCCACAACTTCATGTGTGTTGTATGCACACGTACGTTCGGCCCAGCCAAAGCCTTGGTTTATTTACTTGAGGCCAATCCAAATCTGGACAGAAAATGAGAGCTGAGATGCATGACAGGGAAAACAAGTGGGCATGCATGGCCCTCCCCAAATTAATGCATGCATATCATATATACCTATGAAACCATATCGGGCTAGGCACTTAGGCAGGTTAGCTATAGCTAACCGGCTGCAATACATTGGTATGGTTCTCTTCTCTACTGCTACTATATAAGGTCTTGATTCACCGCCCGAATGAGCGAACCAACCTATTTAGCCATCCCTTTGAAGACAATGTTGTCACAAGCAGCTTGTGTGGGTGTCCAAATTAACTTGAGCTTGAAGATTGGAGTAAACCAAACCACAATCACATCTCGAAGTCGTCGAACTGCAGTTATACTAGGATGGAGGAACTGCGCGTGGAATCAGAAACACTGTAGTGGGTTTCTGAATTAAGTTCGGGAAGGTTATCAAGTCGAGCCTCGCAAGTGGACTTGACCTATGGTTTTGCTATACTCGATGCTCCAGTGATCTCCGACAGTTAAAATTTCTGAGACAGCTGAGGAGGATTGCTTTGAAAACAACTCGAGAGATCTTCTGTTGACCATTTCAATGTAATTTGTCATCATTGTGCAATGATTTGAACCCATTATCAATTATTTATCAAATATTTATTGTATAATTGTTTGACTCCGTCGTTGGTTATGTCAATCCCATTTTGCTAGAGGCCTCTGAAAGCGATATATATATATATATATATATATATATATATATATATATATATATATATATATATATATATATATACACACACAAAAATACTGCTAGCATAAAAAAGAACAGTACTGCTTTTTCTAAGTGGCTTCTCGTTACATTTCAATCTTCTGAAGACGACAAGATCCATCCTTATCTAAATGCTCTGATGCATCTAGGACTAGCTAATTCGTAAGGTTCATGGGGATTAAAATTGAGCCCTTATGGAGTATTTTCCCGCCACTACTAATGCAGTTGGTGTCTAATTGAGCAATCTACATATTTGTCAACACTAACAATAAGAATAAGAGAAAATTGCTTTTAAACTAGATCAACTTCTTATTTCTCTGAAGGCCCACCAAATGAGAGAGAAAAGAAAACCAGAATTCTTAAGGACAAAGGTACAAATGTACTGCAATAATGCTGCTTAATTTTCTCCCATTTGCTAGCAACACACTAATGCAACTTTCCAAACAATGTGGTAAGCCAACTACTAAAGATCAAGATCTAAATGGGAAACTGAGAGCACCCAACTAGAACTCCCTCCGATCCAAAATAAATGTCGCGATTTTGAGCTGGGGATAATTCAAAACTGTGACACTTATTATGGATCGGAGGTAGTATTAAACAATAGACGTAACATGCAGTTTGATATCCACGTCACTGAACGCAATATAGTAAGGGCACAATAGCTAAATGATCTATTTTTCTTGGAGTAGAGGAGATCCAACTTCATCGTTGTGGACAATCCCCACAAGTCAACAAACTGAACTTCAGCAAGCATGTTACATGTAATTGCAAGGTAAGTAGACAACTTTCTTGTGACATATCTGCACATCAGGGAGGCAAAAAGTGGCAAGTGCGCTTAACCTGAAGCTAAATGCACTTATGGTAATTTAGCAGAACAAGTTATCACTTAATCACATCAGTTGAATAGGCATCCGGGTGCGATCAGCCTAACACTGGGCAACTTTTTGTTGGTGCCAAATTTCAAAATGCATATGGGCTGGCATGTATAATAATGAATCTAAAAATTTAAGCGAGTCCAAAGTAGGACATATAAGAACAGAAAGTAACCTAAAAATATTGCTTGATTACTTTATTATGTATGTGGACAACTTCACATTATGATTTATCATAGTTCCACTAAACATTGTTAAGATTTACTGGGTATGAAAACAAATGCTTCATGTGATTATCATTACTTTGTAACAAGGAAAAATATTCTCACTGAGTTAAACGGAACTCCCTATATGACGCTCATTGCTTAAAATTGCCAGAAAAATAATACATGGAGGATGCTGATGGACCGGCTTAAATAGACGCAAGGTCTTGGGGTGGTTTTCTCTCTTCTCTTGCGATTTTCCTTTTTTTTCTCTGTCTTCCACCGGTTTCTTCCTGTTATTGTCCTTTCTTTTTTTAAATTTTTCCATGTTTACTTAATTCATGAAAACGTTTATACAGAATCAAAAAAATCATGAACATTTTGAAATCCAGGAAAAAAAGTAATTACATAATTTTTCAAAAACACACAAGCATTTTTTTTAAAAAGATTTTTTTTAGAAAAACACAAGCTTTTATGCAAAGATTGAGGCCCTGTTTGGTTCATAAGTCCTAGGACTTTTTTTAGTCCCAACTTATAAGTCATAAGTCCCTAAAAAGTTCCTACCTGTTTGGTTCCTAGGACTTATAAGTCCTTATAAGACCATATTACAATTATAAGTCCCTATAAGTCCCTCCTTGAGAGTCTTATTTCATAAGTCCCAAATGCCCACTTTAAGTCCCTATAAGTCCCTCCTGTTTGATTTAGATGGGACTTATAGGGACTTTTTAAAGTCCCTAAGCCAATAAGTCCCTGGAAACAAACACCCTCTGAGATTTCTTAAAAACCGTCAGAGTTTTTAATATTTTGAAAAAATATTAATATTTTAGAAAATGCATGCACATTTTTTAAATAACTAAACCATTTTTTTCTTTTACACATATTTTTTAGGACTCGGATAAGTGCCACACATGTGACACAAACACATGGCAACTTCGAATATTTTTATGACAAATTTAGTGACGTGGTGATGGCAACTTCAGTTCTCAAGCATGACAACTTTCTTTTCGAATAACAAGTTTCAGTTTTTTTGTTGTTTTTTTTCTTTTCAAATGATAATTATAGTTGTAAAAAACATCCTGATTGAAGTGCTTCATGCCACACGTGTAACACTTAGTTGTAAAAATTCGGTAGCAGGTCTTTTCACGATTACATGGGGTGGAGAAAAAACAAAGAAACGGAATTTAGCAAGTTAGTCGGCCGGTCCACAACGCAAGGCTTGTGCGTATTTCGATACAGGATACACTTCAGAAAAGGTAGGAGGACTCCTTTTAAAAAAGGCGAGTGCTAGGCGCCAGCCTGCCGGCCCCGCGCCGTTGGATGCGTCAGTATAAAGCCGATCGATCGAAACGTTTTTCCTTTCCTCCCCTTCGACTCCTATCTCTGCTCCCGCATAGAGCCGCCGCCCCAGCTCTTCAGATCCTGGGAGACGCAGCCCCCGCCTTCCATCTCCCTCCTCGTTTTGACCCCCCCGCAACACCCCGCCGATGACTGGCCGAGGCTCGTCCATGGCTGCTTGCGACTCCTGCCGTGGATAGTGGCAGCCCCCATCATCGCCTTTGTAGCAAAAAAAATCGCTGAACCTAGCTTTTATGGTAGCCAGTTGAAGCAAATCGCGCTCCCGTCCTCTGTCAACACCTCAGCTCCACTCCACCGATGTAGCAAAAATTCGGTCCCAGCTTCTAGTTTGCTGGTTGCAGCAAAATCTGTGTCGCATTTCACCGGGGGTGGCAGTGCCTCGTGCCGGCTGTAGCCAAACAGTCCGCTCGTTCCAGCATCTGGTGGTGACGTTGGTAGCAAACGGAATTGCTGGTTGTAGCTTCCCCTGCTGCAGGTTCCAGCACCAACGCCAGCAGCTTGTAGCACTATCGGTAGCCGGTTCAAGCATTTGCGACAGCGGGTTGTAAGAGCATCTTCAGCCGTTGGCCCCTCAGGAGGCGCGTAAAATCGCCGCCTGGGGGCGAGCCGGCGCAAAAGATCGGCCTGGGGTGAGTGAGTTCCCAGTCGCCGACCCCAGGGCCGTCCCCAGATGCCGTCTAAGTTAAGAAAAAACATTCGGCAAAGTTCGGCTAAATTCAGCTAAAATTCGGCAAACTTGGCATATATTAGACATGTTCAACAGTTTACATAGCAAATTTATCAAAAAAAAAGTCTAAAACTACAACTAAGGGACGAAGAAGTCGCTGAACGCGGCGCAGTCACCGCCGTCGCCGCCATCCTCACCGTCTTCATCGTCGTCGCCCTTCTCCTCCTTGACGTGGCCGCCCCTGCTGGACCCCTGCCCGGCATCACCATGGCGGACCGTTGGCGGTGGCGGCGTGTCGTCGTCGTCACTGTCGTCGAGGACGGCGACGCCTCCTTCGTCGCGGCCCCGGCGGCGCTGTTCGTAGTGCTGCAGGGCGGCGCACTGGCGCTCCCACTCCATCTTGAGCCAGTCGTCGTGCGCCCATGTCAGGGTCGCCTCATCGTCGAGCTCCACGTCGCCATGCTCCGTCTTCACAGTGGGGAGCCCCGGCTCCGTTTTCACGGCCACGAGCACCGGCTTCGTCTTTGGTTTGACGAAGCGCGGAGGAGCCGACGAGGAGGCGTGCTGGCCGCCCTCGTTTATGATGATGCCAGCGCTAGGAGTGCGCCGGCCGAGCGGCGTTTCCACTGCGGGCTCGTCCTTGACGCCGAGCAACGCCGGCGAGCCGGAGGAGTGGGGAGAAGAACGGGAGGAGGAGTGCGAGGAGGAGGTCGAGGAGGAAGCGAACCTCCTGGGCATCCATTTCCCGGCGCGCCGGCGGTGGACCGGGGCGGCCGCCGTGGGAGGGTATGCCAACGGCGGTTCGTTGCCGCCCTCGAGGTACGACAGCACGCCGTCGAGCGTGCAGCCGAGGGCGCTCCACCACACGTGGCGCCCCTCGCTGTTCTTGACGCCGCCCACCACCGGCGCCCCGTTGTTGGACGCCAGCCTCTACTCCTGGCGGCGCTGGAAGTACGCCGCCCACGTCGCGTGGTTGTCGACGGCGTACTGGGGAGGGCGAGCTGCTCTGCTGTGAGGGAGGCTCGCACGCGGTCGACCTCGGCGGCGAAGAAGGCGGGGCGCGCCTCGACGTCGAGCACGGGGGGAATGGGCACTCCCCCGTTGCTGAATCTCCACCCTATCGGCCCGACGCGCATGTCCAATGGCGCCGGGATGTTCGCCTCGAACAGGAGCCACGCCTCTCACTCGTGAAGCGAGCGGCGGCTGAAGCCGTTGGCCGCCGCCGCAGCACCGGGAAAACGCGCGGCCATCGGGCTTGGGAGTGAGGGAGAGGGAGGGAAGAAGCGCCAGCGGCTGCGCACGGGAGAGGGAGAGCTCGGCGGCGGTCGATGGGTGGCTAGGCCTGGTGTGGCCAGAGGCGAGGGAGGCCACCGGCTTATATAGCCGCGCCCGTGTTTAAGCGTGGCGGAAGGGGAGGCGTCGCCACACCGCCCGTGATGAGGAATCAATGGCAAGGCTGACCGGCGGCGGCAGCGCGGCAGCCTTGGCATTGAATCCCGCGGGAACCGAGGCGATGAGGGCGACGAAGTGGCCGTCTCGCTGACTCGGCGGGCCCGCGGCTCTTTCGCGCCAAAACCACTCGCCCCGGCGCCCCCGGGCACCCCCAGCGCGCCGGATTCGGCCTGGGTCCGCCGGCGCTGATTTTAGCCCAAGCCGGCAGAAAAGGGCTCCTGGGGACGCGAATGGGCAGTTTTTCAGCACCGGCGCAAAAATTTCGCCTGGGGCGGCCCTGTTGGGGGCGTAGCTGGAGATGCTCTAACAGTCGTAGTGGTGGTCGGCTACAGCACCGGTGTTTCCCAGTTCCAACACCGGCGGGGACAGATGGTAACACCAAGTGGTGGGCGTTCCAGGACCCACATTGGCCGTTTCTAGCAAACCGCAGGGGTGGTTCGAGCACCTCCATGGCCGGATGTAGCTTCTGCAGGCGGTGCCCCCAGCAAACCTCCTCGTCGACGCTGCTAGCAGCTCGTCCATGGCGCACAAAAATCCCCTTCCTCGTATTCATGGCTTCAACGCCCCTCGACGTCTCGAATCAGTCCGTGGCCTCCGCCTTGTAGATGAATCCGGCCATGAAGCTTGCAGCAGCAAGGCATCACCGCATGGTGATCTATTTGAGGCAGTCCTCGCCGTGGTTTGCTGCTGAGAGGAGAAAAAAGCATGGCGGCGGTCCTCACTGTGGTTTGCTGCTGAGAGGAAAAAACACATGTCACAGATGCAGAAAAGGGAGAGAGTAGCGAGGACAGAGATGAGATGCGGGCGGTGGAAAAAGAAGATAAAGAAGGGGAAGTTGTTTCTAAATATGTGTGGCCCTGGCGCGAGTGCGTGCGACCGGCATTCGGCTGGTCGAACGTATGTAAACATTCAAGCGGTGCACGGTATTAGGGCGGCGTATCTCAAGTACCCGAAATCCTCTATCTAATGTAGAGCAAGTAACTACATGTTACCCCTTTAGAACAAGCAAGTGGTGCGTTCAGCTGCCGTCATATGTCGCACGCTGGGCGCTTTTTCTGGATTTTTTTCCTGTACATGTTTTCGGGCTTTAGAAGTGTTTTTTTGGCTTTTTGGTTTTTCATTAGATTTTGAAAAAACCATTTTTTTTCTTTCATGAGAAATAAAAATATTATGCTCCCAAATTTGCTTCTCAAGAAGCCATAGATTGCTTCCATGAAAAGCACAATTATGCTTGTTGAAAATGAAAAAAAATATGTTTTCACGAGAAGTACAGATTTAATTTTCGTGGAGACACAGATTTGCATCTGCAAGAAGCACAACCGTGCTACTCAGAAGTATATAAAAAAATCTTTCGTGAGAAGCACATATTTGCTTTTAGTGGAGACATAGATTTGCTACCGCGAGAAGCACAACTTCTCAAAGGGGAAAAATATATGCTTTCACAAGAAACACATATATCCTTGTCGTGAAGACACAAATTTACTTTGGCGGAAAAAAATAAACATAATGCTTCCCCAAGAATCATAGATTTGCTTCTTGTGGAGGCACAAATTTGCTTCTGTGCTTCTCGAAAAAGGAAAACAATCTGCTTACATGAGAAGCATCAAGCCATAGATTTGCTCCCGAGAGAGTGATGTGCTTCTCGTGCTTCTGGCTCTAGTTCTTTTCATTTGTTTTTTCGTCATTCTTTTTGTGTTTTTTTGTTTTTATTGCATTTTGATGTTTTTTCTGTCTTTGTTTTTTGTCAAAAATAGTTCACCAAAGCTTATTAACATGGAATCTAATTTTGAAGACCTCAACACAAGAAATCCAGTATTGAAAACAATTCAGGAATAGGACGCACGGTTCAAATGATAAATTTTTATAAAAAAAAATCTAAAAAAAGAAAAACTACGAGGTAGCAACAAGTGGCGCACATGTAGTATGTCACTTTTCAACATGTGAGGATGAGCTTTGCTAATGATAACCCCTAACTAGTGATTTTGTATTTTATGTTGTGTGTGTCAAATTGGTGGGCAAGCACAGAAGGCCGCTCCTCATGGGTTGGCACACACTAGTGTAAAAAGTGCTAGCCACAACTTTTGTTAGTGGTGCGCCGACTACTAACAACGCCAGCACTACTTTTTACAAATAGTGGTGGCGTCGGACAATTTGGTACGACGTTGATATGAGCATACCGCTGGCGTAGAATGTTTCTCGTATGACATAGACATTTTCTGAGGGTTTTTCTGTGTGCTTGTTCTCTATGGCATGGCCCATTAGGCCTACGACAGCACTATCCATTAGGCCCACGCCAATAACAAAACTATCATATCCAGTAAAAACCAGTGTAAGCCCGATTCACTAATTTCACCCCTTCTTCTTCGTCCCCCCTTCTTTACCGTCGCCGGTCGCCGCCCGGCGACGCAGCCGCCACCGCTGCCCGACGACGCCACTCTTCGCCACCTGAACTGCGCGGCCGCCGCCAATTCCGGCAAGGAGGTGAGATCTCCCCTCTTCCCCTCGCGAATTGTCCACCCTCCCCGAGCATCTCCCTTTGATAGATCTGAGCCAGAAAATTTCTTTTGTAAGATGGAGTAGATGATTGGTTCATATATCAATGGATATGATATATCTTTCATAGATGGATGCATGGATGGATGGATAGTGCTAGTTTTTTTTATATTAGTTCTGTGATATTTAGTAGAAATTGATTTATTTGTATAAATTGATATATTTAGTAGAAATGGATAGTGCACAATTGAACTTAGTGTTCAATATGTTATGTGTAGAGTTGGAGTTTTGCTTGGTAATTTCTTTAGAAATGTGCACTGAAGAAATAAGGGCAAATCCTCATGCTGCAAATTTTTGTAGAATTGGAAGTTAAAAGTGACCAATAGTATTGTTTGTAGCATTGGAAGTTAAAGTGACCAATAATATTGTGTGTACCATTAGAAGTTAAAAGTGGCATACAATATTGTTTGTAGCAATGGAAGTTAAAAGTGGCCAATAATATTGTTTGTAGCATTGGAAGTTTAAGGTGACCAATAACATGTGAGAATGCTTCAACAACCACAAAAAGTAGTTGATCTTGGACAGAATACACCATGCATCGTGCTATTTCCTTTCTCTGTTTATTATCTATATGTTGGTTGTCTCATGAATCATCGTAAGCATATATACGATCTACCTATCATCAAGTACTCCTTTTAATAGGCATGCTTAATTGTAAAATTTTACTTGATAGATTGGAAAAATTAGGCAGTGGCAATTTGCTGTTGTAGGTCACTAATTTTTTTTACTACCACTAAGGCCCACATGTTATCTAGTTTGCTATAGGTCAACTCTCGACATTGAGATGCTATCTAGTTTGCAAGGCTACTGTGATGCTATGTATACAAGATTGTATGTGAATTTGAAGTCGCGTGTTACCGCGCCCGCCCTTTATGTAAATATATGCGAAGTTATGATGAACTTTTTTATAACAATATAGAATACATGTACTGGTTCTTAGGAGAATAATATAGATGACATTTTCTTCATTTACGATATAGAATATTGATATCTTAGGAGGATAGTATATATTAACTTTTCTCAGGAGGACAATATAGGACAGATGCAATTGTAAAGTTTAGTTATCAAACCTGAGATCGTAACTGTGATCTAAACTTGTAATACCATAGGAGTTTCAGTTGCATCGCCACAATATTAATTTTAGTGTTAGAAGACAAATCCATGGGTGACGCATGATCAGCCTTCGGAGATCTTCGTGAGTGTCAAAGGTGTAAAGACATAACTCACTTGTCCAATTATATAAATGTTCATTCGTTGGTTGTTATGCCAACTCGAGAACTTTTTATGACAAATCTTATCGGTGGTTAATAATTTGATGGGTTAGCAAATCTATATTTCAAGGTGGTGACATGTCGCACTAAAAGAGAAGGATGGTGAGCTCGTTCTACATATAGAGTGTTGGGTATGCAAGTACAGAACTTAGAATTCTTTGGTTGTAGGCAACTAAGGACTTGATCCTGCTACGGAGTTGCAAGGTCATGAAGTCATTTGTTAGGGAACCGGGGGAACGGGGCTCAACATTTGGTTCCCGTCGAAAGATGAGATGCAAGTGCATGTGTCAGCTAGCTACAGTAACATTCATTGCCAATATATGTAATTTCACTGCAGAACTCATGATCTGGCACATATCCCTAGGCCATTGGTTTCAGAATCGACGCTATCTAGAGGTCAAGTCAGGGTCCTATAATCTCTGCAACTTTAGTTGGGCATCATGCACTAAAACAACAATATTAATGCTAGATTGTACCAGGTGGAACAGACCAAATCTTCAAGAACCATTAAATCTCAGAAAATAGTTACAGAAGACATCATCATTGTTTGGTAAAAATTATCCACATTGGAACTGAACACAAAATAAATAAAATTGGTTATGTCACTCTACGAGCAGGGCATGGTAAATTCGGACGCGGGTAGAACCATTCAAACTCTCTGTTTCCCTTTGTAACATTTCGGTCCAACCGAAATGAGCGATCGGTCCCACCGAGTTCGCAATGCAAACTTCCTGTTTCGTTTTCATTACGTTTCGGTCCCACCGAGATGGGTGAATCGGTCCCACCGAGTTTTTCTGACCAACTCTCTGGTTTGCTTATTACCAAAGTCGGTCCCACCGAGTTTGTGTAATCAGTCCAACCGAGATTACGTTATGCCCTAACCCTAACAAAATTGGTCCCACCGAGTTGACGTGTCGGTCCCACCGAAATGCCTAGCGGTCACATTATGAACTAAATCAGTCCGACCGAGTTTGGTAAATTGTGTGTAACGATTAGATTTTGTGTGTGGAGGCTATATATACCCCTCCACCCTCTCCTCATTCGTGAGGAAAGCCATCAAAACATGCCTACACTTCCAACATTCATTTTCTAGAGAACCACCTACTCATGTGTTGAGGCTAAGATATTCCAATCCAACTATATGAATCTTGATCTCTAGCCTTCCCCAAGTTGATTTCCACTCAAATCATCTTTCCACCTAATCCAATCCTATGAGAGAGAGTTGAGTGTTGGGGAGACTATCATTTGAAGCACAAGAGCAAGGAGTTCATCATCAACAACACACCATCTATTACCTTTTGGAGAGTGGTGTCTCCTAGATTGGTTAGGTGTCACTTGGGAGCCTCCGTCAAGATTGTGGAGTTGAACCAAGGAGTTTGTAAGGGCAAGGAGATCGCCTACTTCGTGAAGATCTACCCTAGTGAGGCAATTCCTTCGTGGGCGATGGCCATGGTGGGATAGACAAGATTGCTTCTTTGTGGACTCTTCGTGGGTGGATCCCTCCGTGGACTCGCGCAGTCGTTACCCTTCGTGGGTTGAAGTCTCCATCAACTTGGATGTACGATAGCACCACCTATCGGAATCACGCCAAAAATCTCTGTGTCAACATTGTGTTTGCTCCCTCCAAACTCCTCCCCTTTACCTTCATATGCAATGATTTACATTCCGCTGCTATACTCTTAGAATTGCATGTGTAGGTTGATTGCTTGACTTGTGCTAATTTGTTAAAATCTGCCAAGAACTAAAATTGGGAAAAGCATAGATTTTTATTTGGTCAAGTAGTCTAATCACCCCCCTCCTCTAGACATACTTTCGATCCTACAAGTGGTATCAGAGCTACGGTCTCCATTTTCCTTGATTTCCATAGATTTTTGTGATCATAGCCTTGGTTTCACAACCTAGGAGAGTATGGCGTCTAGCGAGGGAAATTACCACCGTAGAGGTCCTTACTTTGATGGTACTAATTTTGCTAGTTGGAAGCATAAGATGAAGATGCATATTCTTGGACATAGCCCCACCGTTTGGGCTATTATGTGTATTGGCTTGCAAGGTGAGTTCTTCGATGGGAGAGAACCAAACCGTGAAGCTACCGTGGAAGAGTTGAAGATGCTGCAATACAACGCTCAAGCTTGTGACATTCTCTTCAACGGATTGTGCCCCAAAGAATTCAACAAAATCAGCCGCCTTGAGAATGCAAAGGAAATTTGGGATACTTTGATTGATATGCACGAAGGTACCGACTCCATCAAGGAATCCAAATTGGATGTGCTTCAAAGTCAACTTGAAAAGTTCAAAATGAGGGATGGTGAAGGTGTCGCTGAAATGTACTCTAGGCTTGCTCTCATCACAAATGAGATTTCCCGCTTAGGAAGTGAAGAGATGACCGATAAATTCATCATTAAGAAGATCCTAAGAGCCTTGGATGGAAAATATGATACCGTGTGCACATTGATCCAAATGTTTCCAATTACAAAGATCTCAAGCCAATGGAAGTCATTGGAAGAATTGTTGCTCATGAGATCTCACTCAAGGATAAGGAAGAGCTTCACAACAAGTCAAGTGGTGCTTACAAAGCCTCATGTGGTGCTCCTGCATCATCAAGTGAGAAACAAACCTTCAATGAAGAATTGAGCCTAATGGTGAAGAACTTCAACAAGTTCTACAAGTGTAGAAGCAAGGAAAGAAGTTCCAAGTCAAGGTCCTACAATGACAAAAGATCTTCGAGTCATGAACATAATTGCTACAATTGTGGAAGACCCGGACACTACTCCAATGAGTGTACGACTCCCTACAAAAGGAGAGAAGATTCACGTAAAAGAAGAAGTAGAAGAAAATAATCACCACCAAGAGAGAGAAGGAGTAGAGATGATCGTTATGAACGAAGAACCTCCCAGAGAAGCAAGGATTCGGAAAGGAAGGACAAATCATCAAAGACACAAAGCGAAGACATCAAGCTCATGTTGGTGAATGGGTATCCGACTCCGACACCGACCATCACTCCGACTCCGAATATACTAAAGATGAAGGTGTTGCCGGTCTAGCACTTGTGTCAACCAACTCCTACGACATATTTGACTCACCAAATGAAGGAATTGGAAGATGCTTCATGGCTAAAGGCCCAAAGGTATTTGCTACGTCTTGAGCTTGCGTTGGTTTTCCTCGAAGAGGAGAGGGTGATGCAGCAAAGTGTAGCGTAAGTATTTCCCTCAGTTTTGAGAGCCAAGGTATCAATCCAGTAGGAGGCTCCTCAAAAGTCCCACACACCTACACAAACAAACTGAGAACTCGCAACCAACGCAATAAAGGGGTTGTCCATCCCTTCACGGCCACTTGCGAAAGTGAGATCTAATAAAGATAGTATGACAAGATAAATATATTTTTGGTATATTATAATATAGATGCAAAAAGTAAAGATGCAAATAAAATAGATTGAAATCAAATATGATAAGAGATAGACCCGGGGGCCATAGGTTTCACTAGAGGCTTCTCTCAAGAGCATAAGTATTACGGTGGGTGAACAAATTACTGTCGAGCAATTGATAGAAAAGCGCATAGTTATGAGATTATCTAGGCATGATCATGTATATAGGCATCACGTCCATAACAAGTAGACCGACTCCTGCCTGCATCTACTACTATTACTCCACACATCGACCGACTCCTGCCTGCATCTAGAGTATTAAGTTCATAAGGACAGAATAACGCATTAAGCAAAATGACATGATGTAGAGGGATAGACTCATGCAATATGATATAAACCCCATCTTGTTATCCTCGATGGCAACAATACAATACGTGCCTTGCAACCCTTTCTCACATCGGGTAAGGACACCGCAAGATTGAACCCAAAGCTAAGCACTTCTCCCATGGCAAGAAAGACCAATCTAGTAGGCCAAACCAAACTGATAATTCAAGAGACTTGCAAAGATAACTCAATCATACATAAAAGAATTCAGAGAAGATTCAAATATTATTCATAGATAAACTTGATCATAAACCCACAATTCATCGGATCTCGACAAACACACCGCAAAAAGAGTTTACATCGAATAGATCTCCACAAGAGAGGGGGAGAACATTGTATTGAGATCCAAAAAGAGAGAAGAAGCCATCTAGCTAATATTTATGTTCCCGTAGGTCTGTGGTAAGCTACTCACAACTCATCGGAGGGGCAAGGATGTTGATGTAGAGGCCCACCATGGTTGACTCCTCCTCCGGCAGAGTGCCGGCGAAGGCTCCAAGATGGGATCTCGCGGATACAGAAGGTTACGACGGTGGAAATTGTGTTTCGTGGTGCCCCTGGATGTTTTCGGCACGAGGTATATATATGAGGAAGAAGTACGTCGGTGGTCGCCGAGGGGCCCACGAGACAGGGCACGCCCTCTGTGGGGCGCGCCCCTGTCTCGTGGGGCCCCTGGAATCTTGTTGACTTGCACTCCAAGCTCTCTAGATCATGTTCGCTCCAAAAATCACGCCCCGAAGGTTTCATTCCGCTTGGACTCCGCTTGATATTCCTTTTCTTTGAAATACTGAAATAGGCAAAAACAGCAAGATATGGGCTGGGCCTCCGGTTGGTAGGTTAGTCCCAAAAATGATATAAATGTGTAAAATAAAGCCCATAAACGCCCAAAAGAGGTAATATAATAGTATGGAACAATCAAGAATTATAGATACGTTGGAGACGTATCAAGCATCCCCAAGCTTAATTCCTGCTCGTCCTCGAGTAGGTAAATGATAAAAAGAGAATTTTTGATCTGGAATGCCACCTAGCATAATTCTTAATGTAATTTTCTTTATTGTGGCATGAATGTTCAGATCCAAAAGATACAAAATAAAAGTTCATATTAACATGAAAATGGTGATACTTCAAGCATACTAATCAAAGTAATCATGTCTTCTCAAAATAACATGGCTAAAGAAAGTTATCCCTACAAAATCATATAGTCTGGCTGTTGCTCTATCTTCATCACGCAAAGTATTTAATCATGCACAAAGGATTCATGTTGACTATTTAGATTCTACACAAAAAGATCAATGATGACCAATGTATATTTTTGATGTTTTTACATTGCTTAGACTTAGAGCGTTTTTTCAGGACAAAGCGTTACTGATATTGGGATAAACAAAAGAAATAACTGCTTCCATTAGCAGTAGCATTTTTCACTAAAACACGCTGTAGATAAGTTAGCTATAGCGCGTTTTCCTTATGAGTGCTACTGCTAGTTCGACTTAACCACCCCCGACTCAAAATTTTGCTAAGTCCTCCTTTCACCCCCCTCCCCCGGCCTGTTCCCCTACTCCTGTCGCTGCCGTCCGAGCCTGAGCCTGCCCTCACCGCCGCCGCCCGAGCCCGCCCTCAACCTCACCGCCGCCGCCCGCCGCCGCTCTCGACCACTGTCACCGCCTCGACTTCACCGCCACCGCCTCGAGCCCGCCCAGACCGCCGCCTCCCGATCCCGAGCCCGCCCTCGCCGCCCCTACCTCCGCCGAGCACCTCCCGCCACCGCCTCTCTCCTCTTAAGCCCCCACCTCCCCCACCCTCTCTCTTTGCTTAGTTAGTAGATGATTTTAGTAGTAGTAGATGTTAATTTAGGGTTCATAGATAATGATTTTTAGTACTAGTGGATATTAATTAGTAGTAGTGATGGTAAACTAGTTGTATAATTAGCAGTAGTAGATGTTAATTAGTAGTAGATGTTAATTAGTAGTAGTAGATGTACTAGTTTCTTTCTATTTATAGTAAGTTTATATTTAGTAAGAACGAGTTGAATTAATAGAACTAGTTTAGTTTTAGTTGAACTGGTTTAGTTTTAGTTGAACTAGTTTAATAAGTAAATTAATAACTAGTTGAACTACTTTATTTTTAGAAAGAACTAGTTTTTTTTAATTATAGTAAGTTTATATTTAGTAAGAACTAGTTGAACATGTCATATTTGTTGTTATTTTTTAGTTTAAGCGATTATTTCATGTTTTGGTTACACCTCCGAGTGGCCTATGTTTTGCCGGAGTGTTGATTAATTTCCGTTCTGGCAAATTTCAGGCGCTCGATATGTCCTTTTTTAGCAAAGGTCATGCCGGATTTTTCCGTGAATTCTGGCATGACTTGTGCTAGAATATGTACAAGTTTAATCTTTGAATTATGAACGTAGGAAATGTCGTACTCGGACGACGACAGTCTCCCGGGGGAGTGTAGCTGGTGCCACGACGATCGAGGTATGTGCGACAGGTTCATTGAGCTGGATGAAGATCGGCGCTTCAGCATTAAGCTCGAGGAGACCTTCGATGTTGAAACGGTACGCAACAACGACAAGTGTTTTTTTTCGTAATTAAGCATGACTTCAACTATTTCAACGTCTAATTTTCATCTTTTACAATTCGACTAGCTTATCCCATGCCATGCAAGACGCTATGTCTTGGAGAGGATGGGTTTTGAAGACCATGAAAATTTTGAAACAAAGAAAATACACCTAAGGACCCATCATGATATGGATTTTGAAGTAAATATGTGCAATGCTCAGAGCGTAACCCATTTTGTTTGCCAAAATTGGGAAACACTTTGCAAAATGTATGGTTTTTATGAGGGTATGATTGTCACCATGGATCTTGGTGATCCCGACATCGAGCAAGACAATATGGACATTTGGGTCTTTGTTGATACGCTTCCGATTGTACCACTATGTGAGTTTCTCAAACATAGTTATTAACTAATTTATATTGTTTATTTCAAAAAAGTTGACAACTTATTTCCATTGACAGCTTATTTTGATTCTTCAAAGACTGTGCGGAAGATGGTAGACAAAACCCACTACACCGATGGCTCCGAATTAACTTATAAGGAGAAAAATCATCTGATCGCATTTTGTACTCTTCTTGAGGATTACAATAACTATTATCGGACTCCTCCAAATTATGGTGAATACGTGCCACTAGTGCACGTGTTGAACCACGGTAACTTCTATGGAGATACCCTGGTAAGATTTTTTACTATTACGACATCCGTGCATCTTTTGCATACTTCTAAAACTAGTACATCATTGCTAACTATGAAGTTATTACTATGTTTTTTAACAGAAACTCCGGATGGATTGTGTGCCTCATCTGATGTATCTGAATGGTCGCCTTACAGTTCTGAACATACTGCCAGGTAAATCTAGGGAGCTCACCTGTGCATATCGGATTTCTAAAACCGGTGAACACATGTTCATCAAAGAATGGAAGAAATGTATGGACATTCGCAAGGAGGTTCTTGGAAGTAACATTCAGCGAAAGGCAAGAATTGGAGACAGGATAATCTCCATTCTCCATAATGGAGAGTCAGGGGCTATCTTGTTTTTTGCTATTTTACCTTAGAAAATGTAGTAGGTCTTAATCAAATGTAGTAGGTCCTATGAGGTATAATATGTTTATTATGTGGTAATGTGTTAGAGTTGATAATGAGGAGTACTTGTGATTACGACTAGTGACCAATTTGCTATGTGATGTCATTGATGAAAACGATGATCTTGAGGAGGTGTTATATGACTATGATATATTATGATGATAAGTTGTTAATGATATGATGATGATGATGATATTATTATATCATTGGGTGAAAGAACCGCGGATTAGTTTCAAGTGGATGGACATCCACTTGAAACTAGTCCAAGGTTCTTTCACCCCGTGATGTAATAATTCATTATGATGTAAAAACAATCTCTAAATTCCTGTTTGTATGAAAACTTGTGTAAAGGTGTATGAATACAACATGAAATAAAAAGAAATAAAATACTAAATAATAGTAGTAGCGGGAAAGGAGAAGCGCTACTACTAATTACCAGTAGCGCTGTTCTGGATAAGCGCTACTACTAAGTCAATTTAGCAGTAGCGTGGGTCTAGGCGCGCTATTGCTAAGCTTTAGCTGTAGCGCCTTATCAGTAGTGCTCCTGCCCGCGCTACTGATAGGCCTAAAACCCGCGCTGTTGCTAGGCTTTTCCCTAGTAGTGGGTGTGCGAACAAATTACTGTCGAGCAATTGATAGAAAAGCGCATAGTTATGAGATTATCTAGGCATGATCATGTATATAGGCATCACGTCCATAACAAGTAGACCGACTCCTGCCTGCATCTACTACTATTACTCCACACATCAACCGACTCCTGCCTGCATCTAGAGTATTAAGTTCATAAGAACAGAGTAACGCATTAAGCAAGATGACATGATGTAGAGGGATAAACGCATGCAATATGATATAAACCCCATCTTGTTATACTCGATGGAAACAATACAATACGTGCCTTGCAACCCTTTCTATCACTGGGTAAGGACACCGCAAGATTGAACCCAAAGCTAAGCACTTCTCCCATGGCAAGAAAGACCAATCTAGCAGGCCAAACCAAACTGATAATTCAAAGAGACTTGCACAGATAACTCAATCATACATAAAAGAATTCATAGAAGATTCATATATTATTCATAGATAAATTTGATCATAAACCCACAATTCATCGGATCTTGACAAACACACCGCAAAAAGAGTTTACATCGAATAGATCTCCACAAGAGAGGGGGAGAACATTGTATTGAGATCCAAAAAGAGAGAAGAAGCCATCTAGCTAATAACTATGGACCAGTAGGTCTGTGGTAAACTACTCACAACTCATCGGAGGGGCAAGGATGTTGATGTAGAGGCCCTCCGTGGTTGATTCCCCCTCCGGCAGAGTGCCGGCGAAGGCTCCAAGATGGGATCTCACGGATACAGAAGGTTACGGCGGTGGAAATTGTGTTTCGTGGTGCCCCTGGATGTTTTCGGGGTACGTAGGTATATATAGGAGGAAGAAGTACGTCGGTGGCCGCCCGAGGGGCCCACGAGACAGGGGGCGCGCCCTATAGGGGGGGCGTGGCCCCCTATCTCGTGGGGCCCTCGGAAGCTTCTTGACTTGCACTCCAAGCTCACCGGATCACGTTCGTTCCAAAAATCACGCTCCCGAAGGTTTCATTCCGTTTGGACTCCGTTTGCTATTCCTTTTCTTCGAAATACTGAAATAGGCAAAAAAACAGCAATATGGACTGGGCCTCCGGTTAGTAGGTTAGTCCCAAAAATGATATAAATGTGTAAAATAAAGCCCATAAACATCCAAAAGAGGTAATATAATAGCATGGAACAATAAAAAAATTATAGATAAGTTGGAGACGTATCAATATCACACCCCGAGTATGTTGATTTCAATAGTGATGAAGATGATTTGTTAGGTGATGATGATTTACTTGTTGACAACTCTAGTGAAGAATACTATGATGAAACATCAATTAATCATGCTAATCAAGATAAAACGAATGACAATGACAAGGAGAAGATTGAGCGTCTAACTAAAGAACTAAACACTTATAAGTTAGCTCATGAAACTACCTTGGAAGATCATCGAGAACTTTTAAAGTCTCATGAGAAGTTACGCTTTGAAAAGCTCAACCTAGAACAAGAGCATGAGTTTTTAAAGGCAATCAATGATGATCTTCGCATTAACGAAGGGCCATTTCCCGGTCATGTACATACGTGCCCGTATTCGGATGCACGCGAAGGTACCAGGGGCTACATAGTAGCCCCTCCGTGGTTGATTCCCCCTCCGGCAGAGTGCCGGCGAAGGCTCCAAGATGGGATCTCGCGGATACAGAAGGTTACGACGGTGGAAATTGTGTTTCGTGGTGCCCCTGGATGTTTTCGGGGTACGTAGGTATATATAGGAGGAAGAAGTACGTCGGTGGCCGCCCGAGGGGCCCACGAGACAGGGGGCACGCCCTACAGGGGGGCGCGGCCCCCTGTCTCGTGGGGCCCTCGGAATCTTGTTGACTTGCACTCCAAGCTCTCTAGATCATGTTCGTTCCAAAAATCACGCTCCCGAAGGTTTCATTCCGTTTGGACTCCGTTTGATATTACTTTTCTTCGAAATACTGAAATAGGCAAAAAAACAGCAGTATGGGCTGGGCCTCCGGTTGGTAGGTTAGTCCCAAAAATGATATAAATGTGTAAAATAAAGCCCATAAACGCCCAAAAGAGGTAATATAATAGCATGGAACAATCAAGAATTATAGATACGTTGGAGACGTATCAAGCATCCCCAAGCTTAATTCCTGCTCGTCCTCGAGTAGGTAAATGATAAAAAGAGAATTTTTGATGTGGAATGCCACCTAGCATAATTCTTAATGTAATTTTCTTTATTGTGGCATGAATGTTCAGATCCAAAAGATACAAAATAAAAGTTCATATTAACATGAAAATGGTGATACTTCAAGCATACTAATCAAAGTAATCATGTCTTCTCAAAATAACATGGCTAAAGAAAGTTATCCCTACAAAATCATATAGTCTGGCTGTTGCTCTATCTTCATCACGCAAAGTATTTAATCATGCACAAAGGATTCATGTTGACTATTTAGATTCTACACAAAAAGATCAATGATGACCAATGTATATTTTTGATGTTTTTACATTGCTTAGACTTAGAGCGTTTTTTCAGGACAAAGCGTTCATCGATATTGGGATAAACAAAAGAAATAACTGCTTCCATTAGCAGTAGCATTTTCACTAAAACACGCTTGTAGATAAGTTAGCTATAGCGCGTTTTCCTTATGAGTGCTACTGCTAGTTCGACTTAACCACCCCCGACTCAAAATTTTGCTAAGTCCTCCTTTCACCCCCCTCCCCCGGCCTGTTCCCCTACTCCTGTCGCTGCCGTCCGAGCCTGAGCCTGCCCTCACCGCCGCCGCCCGAGCCCGCCCTCAACCTCACCGCCGCCGCCCGCCGCCGCTCTCGACCACACTGTCACCGCCCTCGACTTCACCGCCACCGCCCGAGCCCGCCCAGGACCGCCGCCTCCCGATCCCGAGCCCGCCCTCGCCGCCCCTACCTTCGTCGCCGAGCACCTCCCCGCCACCGTCTCTCCCTCTATAAGCCCCCACCCCTCCCCCACCCCTCTCTCTTTGCTTAGTTATTAGATGATTTTAGTAGTAGTAGATGTTAATTTAGGGTTCATAGATAATGATTTTTAGTAGTAGTGGATATTAATTAGTAGTAGTGATGGTAAACTAGTTGTATAATTAGCAGTAGTAGATGTTAATTAGTAGTAGATGTTAATTAGTAGTAGTAGATGTACTAGTTTCTTTCTATTTATAGTAAGTTTATATTTAGTAAGAACGAGTTGAATTAATAGAACTAGTTTAGTTTTAGTTGAACTGGTTTAGTTTTAGTTGAACTAGTTTAATAAGTAAATTAATAACTAGTTGAACTACTTTATTTTTAGAAAGAACTAGTTTTTTTTAATTATAGTAAGTTTATATTTAGTAAGAACTAGTTGAACATGTCATATTTGTTGTTATTTTTTAGTTTAAGCGATTATTTCATGTTTTGGTTACACCTCCGAGTGGCCTATGTTTTGCCGGAGTGTTGATTAATTTCCGCTCGGCAAATTTCAGGCGCCGATATGTCCTTTTTAGCAAAGGTCATGCCGGATTTTTCCGTGAATTCTGGCATGACTTGTGCTAGAATATGTACAAGTTTAATCTTTGAATTATGAACGAGGAAATGTCGTACTCGGACGCATTTACAATCTCCCGGGGGAGTGCAGCTGGTGCCACGACGATCGAGGTATGTGCGACAGGTTCCTTGAGCTGGACGAAGATCGGCGCTTCAGCATTAAGCTCGAGGAGACCTTCGATGTTGAAACGGTACGCAACAACGACAAGTGTTTTTTTCGTAATTAAGCATGACTTCAACTATTTCAACGTCTAATTTTCATCTTTTACAATTCGACTAGGTTATCCCATGCCATGCAAGACGCTATGTCTTGGAGAGGATGGGTTTTGAAGACCATGAAAATTTTGAAACAAAGAAAATACACCTAAGGACCCATCATGATATGGATTTTGAAGTAAATATGTGCAATGCTCAGAGCGTAACCCATTTTGTTTGCCAAAATTGGGAAACACTTTGCAAAATGTATGGTTTTTATGAGGGTATGATTGTCACCATGGATCTTGGTGATCCCGACATCGAGCAAGACAATATGGACATTTGGGTCTTTGTTGATACGCTTCCGATTGTACCACTATGTGAGTTTCTCAAACATAGTTATTAACTAATTTATATTCTTTATTTCAAAATAGTTGACAACTTATTTCCATTGACAGCTTATTTTGATTCTTCAAAGACTGTGCGGAAGATGGTAGACAAAACCCACTACACCGATGGCTCAATTAACTTATAAGGAGAAAAATCATCTGATCGCATTTTGTACTCTTCTTGAGGATTACAATAACTATTATCGGACTCCTCCAAATTATGGTGAATACGTGCCACTAGTGCACGTGTTGAACCATGGTAACTTCTATGGAGATACCCTGGTAAGATTTTTTACTATTACGACATCCGTGCATCTTCTGCATACTTCTAAAACTAGTACGTCATTTCTAACTATGAAGTTATTACTATGTTTTTAACAGAAACTCCGGATGGATTATGTGCCTCATCCGATGTATCTGAATGGTCGCCTTACGATTACGAACATACTGCCGGGTAAATCTAGGGAGCTCACCTGCATATCGGATTTCTAAAACCGTGAACACATGTTCATCAAAGAACGGAAGAAATGTATGGACATTCGCAAGGAGGTTCTTGGAAGTAACATTCAGCGAAAGGCAAGAATTGGAGACAAGATAATCTCCATTCTCCATAATGGAGAGTCAGGGGCTATCTTGTTTTTTGCTATTTTACCTTAGAAAATGTAGTAGGTCTTAATCAAATGTAGTAGGTCCTATGAGGTATAATATGTTTATTATGTGGTAATGTGTTAGAGTTGATAATGAGGAGTACTTGTGATTACGACTAGTGACCAATTTGCTATGTGATGTCATTGATGAAAACGATGATCTTGAGGAGGTGTTATATGACAATGATATATTATGATGATAAGTTGTTAATGATATGATGATGATGATATTATTATATCATTGGATGAAAGAACCGTGGATTAGTTTCAAGTGGATGGACATCCACTTGAAACTAGTCCAAGGTTCTTTCACCCCGTGATGTAATAATTCATTATGATGTAAAAACAATCTCTAAATTCCTGTTTGTATGAAAACTTGTGTAAAGGTGTATGAATACAACATGAAATAAAAAAGAAATAAAATACTAAATAATAGTAGTAGCGCGGGAAAGGAGAAGCGCTACTACTAATTACCAGTAGCGCTGTTCTGGATAAGCGCTACTACTAAGTCAATTTAGCAGTAGCGTGGGTCTAGGCGCGCTATTGCTAAGCTTTAGCTGTAGCGCCTTATCAGTAGTGCTCCTGCCCGCGCTACTGATAGGCCTAAAACCCGCGCTGTTGCTAGGCTTTTCCCTAGTAGTGGGTGTGTGAACAAATTACTGTCGAGCAATTGATAGAAAAGCGCATAGTTATGAGATTATCTAGGCATGATCATGTATATAGGCATCACGTCCATAACAAGTAGACCGACTCCTGCCTGCATCTACTACTATTACTCCACACATCAACCGACTCCTGCCTGCATCTAGAGTATTAAGTTCATAAGAACAGAGTAACGCATTAAGCAAGATGACATGATGTAGAGGGATAAACGCATGCAATATGATATAAACCCCATCTTGTTATCCTCGATGGAAACAATACAATACGTGCCTTGCAACCCTTTACATCACTGGGTAAGGACACCGCAAGATTGAACCCAAAGCTAAGCACTTCTCCCATGGCAAGAAAGACCAATCTAGCAGGCCAAACCAAACTGATAATTCGAAGAGACTTGCACAGATAACTCAATCATACATAAAAGAATTCAGAGAAGATTCATATATTATTCATAGATAAATTTGATCATAAACCCACAATTCATCGGATCTCGACAAACACACCGCAAAAAGAGTTTACATCGAATAGATCTCCACAAGAGAGGGGAGAACATTGTATTGAGATCCAAAAGAGAGAAGAAGCCATCTAGCTAATAACTATGGACCCGTAGGTCTGTGGTAAACTACTCACAACTCATCGGAGGGGCAAGGATGTTGATGTAGAGGCCCTCCGTGGTTGATTCCCCTCCGTGAGTGCGGCGAAGGCTCCAAGATGGGATCTCGCGGATACAGAAGGTTACGGCGGTGGAAATTGTGTTTCGTGGTGCCCTGGATGTTTTCGGGGTACGTAGGTATATATAGGAGGAAGAAGTACGTCGGTGGCCGCCCGAGGGGCCCACGAGACAGGGGGCGCGCCCTACAGGGGGGTGCGGCCCCCTATCTCGTGGGGCCCGCGGAAGCTTCTTGACTTGCACTCCAAGCTCGCGGGATCACGGTCGGTCCAAACATCACGCTCCCGAAGGTTTCATTCCGTTTGGACTCCGTTTGCTATTCCTTTTCTTGAAATACTGAAATAGGCAAAAAACAGCAATATGGACTGGGCCTCCGGTTAGTAGGTTAGTCCCAAAATGATATAAATGTGTAAAATAAAGCCCATAAACATCCAAAAGAGGTAATATAATAGCATGGAACAATAAAAAAATTATAGATAAGTTGGAGACGTATCAATATCACACCCCGAGTATGTTGATTTCAATAGTGATGAAGATGATTTGTTAGGTGATGATGATTTACTTGTTGACAACTTTAGTGAAGAATACTATGATGAAACATCAATTAATCATGCTAATCAAGATAAAACGAATGACAATGACAAGGAGAAGATTGAGCGTCTAACTAAAGAACTAAACACTTATAAGTTAGCTCATGAAACTACCTTGGAAGATCATCCAGAACTTTTAAAGTCTCATGAGAAGTTACGCTTTGAAAAGCTCAACCTAGAACAAGAGCATGAGTTTTTAAAGGCAATCAATGATGATCTTCGCATTAACGAAGGGCCATTTCCCGGTCATGTACATACGTGCCCGTATTCGGATGCACGCGAAGGTACCAGGGGCTACATAGTAGCCCCAACTTTAGACTCACATGGCTAAGCGAAAGTGTTACAGCTATATAGTCCGGTTGCCTAGTTTGACGTGCGATCACCTCCTTAATGGACCAAGACGTTGGATCAAGTGTGATTAAGCATATTTTTCGCGAACACCCCCGCATTATATGCGTGGGGGCTGAAATAACGACTATATATATATATATATATATATATATATATATATATATATATATATATATATATATATATATATATATATAGGACAAATGTTTCCTACAAGCAGTGGTAGTTACCACCACTATGCTTTTGTATGTTGTATGTAGTATCTATCGAAACCGAGAGTATGTACGTGTAGTATGTAGTATATAACATTGATTAGGTAGTATATATACTAATTTTTAGGTAGTATGTACCATGTTTTGAGTATGTTCTTTTTTACGTACAAATATGTACATATTTCACAAATATAACAAAAACTATGGACTTATATATAATTTTTTCATGTAACTTGCTTTGAAATATCTTAGATATAGTATATGAACATATTTAAAATAATAAAATAGTATATATAGTACCACATGGTAGTATATGAGATATGTGGGGTAACTACCACCGGGTGGTAGGATGCATTTTTCCCTATATATATATATATATATATATATATATATATATATATATATATATATATATATATATATATATATATATATATGTATATATATATATATAAACAGCCGCACAGGGGACACAATCATATTTTCAGGCAAACAGTATAAACATAGCCTCATAATCAAAACAAACATTGTTTTTACAATGATTCGATTCATCACTCGAACAAGACATTCTTCGAGCACTGCGCCTCTATTAGGCGGGCACCTTCTGCGACCTGCGCCATGTAGTGCTCGGCCGGATATTGGCCCCTCGCCGGATCCTGCGTCGCTATAATGGTGGCCTCCATATCCGTCTAATAGGATTTAACGCGGGAAAGGGCCATCCGCGCACCCTCTATGCACGCCGACCTCCTCATGGCATCGATCCGAGGCACGGCCCCAAGGAATTGCTGCACCAAACCAAAGTAACTGTCCGGCTTAGGTCCCTTCGGCCAAAGATGGTCTATTACAGACCGCATTGCAAGTCCGGACAGCCTGTGAAGCTCCGGTATAGCAGCTGAGGGAGTCCCGGATTAGGGGGTGTCCAGATAGCCGGGCTATAGCCTTTGGCCGGACTCCTGGACTATGAAGATACAAGATTGAAGACTTCGTCCCGTGTCCGGATGGGACTTTCCTTGGCGTGGAAGGCAAGCTTGGCGATACGGATAAGTAGATTTCCTACCATTGTAACCGACTCTGTGTAACCCTAGCCCTCTTCAGTGCCTATATAAACCGGAGGGTTTTAGTCCATAGGACGAACAACAATCATACCATAGGCTAGCTTCTAGGATTTAGCCTCTCTGATCTCGTGGTAGATCTACTCGTGTACTACCCATATCATCAATATTAATCAAGCTGGAGTAGGGTTTTACCTCCATCGAGAGGGCCCGAACCTGGGTAAAAACATCGTGTCCCTTGTCTCCTGTTACCATCCGCCCAGACGCACAGTTCGGGACCCCCTACCCGAGATCCGCGGTTTTGACACCGACATTGGTGCTTTCATTGAGAGTTCCTGTATCGTCATCTTTAGGCCCGATGGCTCCTCCGATCATCAACAACGATGTGCTCTGTGGTGAGACTTTTCTCCCGGACAGATCTTCAGATTCGGGCGGCTTTGCTGCGGGCCAATTCGCTTGGCCATCCGGAGCAGATTGAAAGCTACGCCCGGCCACCGTGTCAGATTTGGAAGTTTGAACTACACGGCGACGTCTGCGGAGACTTGATCTTCGACGGGTTCGAGCCACAGCCATAGCGCGCCAAGACCGCCACGAGGGGCATGATCTAGCTCGCCACCCGAACAGTTGTCCTTGAGGCCGCAAAGATGTTCGCTCCGACCTCTAGCTCGGAGCCGACTGCGCCGATCGAGGACGGGTGGCTGGACACCGCCTCGGGGGCTGTGATCTCTACGGCGATTGAGCCATACACCTACCCCGTCCTTTGCGAAGCTCGTAACCCCAAGGTGCCGGACTCCTCTCCGGACTCCGAGCTTTCCGCGCCCCCGCCAATCGAATACGATTGGGCGCCGATCATAGAATTCACTGCCGCGGACATCTTTCAGCAGTCGCCCTTTGGCGACATCCTGAATTCACCAAAGTCTCTCTCTTTATCAGGAGAGCCCTGGCCGGATTATGGTCAGGAAGGTTGGGATGCAGACGACGAAGAAATTCAAAGCCCACCCACCACCCACTTCGTAGCCACTGTCGATGATTTAACCGACATGCTCGACTTCGACTCCGAAGACATCGACGGTGTGGACGACGATGTAGGGGAGGAACATGAACCAGGACCTATAGGACACACCTAAAGGAAGCGACGATGAGGAACAACGGGACGCTACGAAGGATCATTCCCTCGAAAAGCAGTCAAAACGGCGACGTAAGCGCCGCTCAAAGTCCCGCCTCGACAAAGAAAACAGCCATACAGACCCAGCCATAGAGCAGGGCGAACCGGTGGACGACGAACATGCTATCGAGCAACCGTCCGAAAAGGACAATCTGGATAAACAACCTGTCCCCAGCGAAGATAACAGTCCGGACGATCTCACGCCGGACAAGTTGCTGGAGCAGAAGAACCTCCACAAAAGGCTCGTCGCCACTGCACGTAGCCTGAAAAAGCAGAAGCGGAAGCTCAAAACAGCAGAAGATGCACTCGTAATCAGATGGAGCAAAGTACTCAACATCATGAGACAAATCTGGCGGCGATCGCCCGAACGAAGAGCTACCCAAAGCGAAAACTACTGCCTGAATTTGATGAGGAGGCTGTAGAGCCGCATAATCAAAAAACAAAGAGGCCACCCGGTCGGATGGACGACCCCATGGCAAACAGAGCGCAAGCGGCACGCACACACACAAGCCGGCACGCGATCCGCACAGGGATCCGCATCAAAAAGATGGCCCAGTTAGATCTATCTACGGGCCAAGAAAGCAAGCTCTAGTAAGCAATGCAACACATCAAGTATCTGAACATCATGGTACACCTAAATATAGGGGTGCCGCACACCCCCTATGTTTCACCGATGAGGTGCTGGATTATGAATTTCCAGCGGGATTCAAGCCTGTAAACATACAGGCATACGACGGAACAATGGACCACGAGTGCGGATTGAGGATTACATCCTCCACATACACATGGCTAGAGGAGATGATCTCCACGCCATAAAATACTTACCCCTCAAGCTCAAAGGGCCAGCCCGGCATTGGCTTAAAAGCCTCCCCGAAAACACCATTGGAAGTTGGGAGGAGCTCGAGGATGCTTTTCGGGCAAATTTTCAAGGGACCTATGTTCGACCTCCAGATGCCGACGATTTAAGTCACATAACTCAACAACCCGGAGAGTCAGCCCGGAAATTTTGGAACAGATTCCTTACTAAAATAACCAAATAGTCGACTGTCCGGACGTCGAAGCCTTAGCAGCTTTCAAACACAACGTCCGAGATGAATGGCTCGCCAGACACCTCGGCCAAGAAAAGCCAAGAACAATGGCCGCATTAACAAGCCTCATGACCCGCTTTTGCGCGGGAGAGGATAGCTGGCTGGCAAGATGCAGCACCAGCGACCCAAGTACATCCGAAGTCAGGGATGGAAACGGGAAACCACGACGCAGCAAGGACCAGCATCGGACCAAGGGAAACAGTCCGAAGAGCACGGCAGTCAACGCCGGATTCAAAAGCTCTCGGCAGAATTATAAAAAGCTGCCCCTTAAGGATAACAGGGACGAGCTATCTAACTTAAACAAAATCTTGGACAAGATATGCCAAATCCACAGTACTCCCGGGAAGCCTGCAAACCATACCCACAGAGATTGTTGGGTCTTCAAGCAGCCCGGCAAACTCAACGCCGAACACAAGGGGCTCGACACACCAAGCGAGGACGATGACGAACCCCAAAAGCAGAGCACCGGAAAACAAAAGAATTTCCCACAAGAAATCAAAATAGTAAACTCACTTCACGTGACAAAAGGGAAAAATAGAGCGGCGCCCATAGAGGTACGCGCCATACGGCCTATCCCGGAGGAGTCCCGCCACTGGTTGTTAAAACCAATCACCTTCGACCATCGGGATTACTCTAGAAGTATACGGAATGCAGGTTGGACTGCCTTGATATTAGATCCGATAATTGGCGGACTCCAATTTTCACAAGTCCTAATGGATGGCGGCAGTGATCTAAACCTGCTATATCAAGACACAATCCGCAAAATGGGGATAGACCCAACCAAATTTCGCCATAGCAACACTTCCTTTCAAGGGGTAATGCCAGGCCCATCTCGCCCATTGTACGGGCTCTCATCGCTAGAAGTTGTGTTCGGCTCACCCGACAACTTCCGCCGCGAAAAGTTAAGCTTCCACCTCGCCCCATTTACAAGTAGCTATCAAGCACTACTGGGACGCGACGCTTTCGCCCGCTTCAACGCAATACCGTATTATGCATCTCTTACACTTAAAATGCTCGGTCCACGCGGCATCATCTCGTTAAAAGGAAACATCGAGGGTTCCTCGAGTCCAGAAAATTGTGCGGTTGCCTTGACAACCACACAATAAACTGGCTTCATCAATAAAAGCACTTAGACAGGTCGTCCAGACCCCGGACACGGCTGGACGAGTCCGGCGTAAACATACAAGGGCTTACTAGACACATACCCCCGTACAAGGGGCTCCGCAACAAGAGACCATAAAGCTCAATTTTATTCATTTTTTGAATTGTACTTCATTTATTTAATATACCGTACATTTTCGCACGACCTTTGTCAACTAAGTTCCTCTCTTTTACAGATGAACATCGTGCTACACCCGTCCAGGAAACGGCACAACGGAGACACATGCGCAAACGTGCAGTAGGGACCCGTCGCAAGGATTCTTTTCATATTAAGACCCTGCGTAAACCTTTTTCACTGTCTCTTGTTGATACACATCCCCCGGTTTCTTGCTATAACCGAGGAGGAGGCTGGCGTTTTGGCATAGGCCACGTCAGAATTTCGCGCGTACCTGGACACCAGGGGCTTATTACCAAGGGTGATTGTTCGACCCGTTTTCATAAAGGCCGAATACCTTAGGGAGTGTTCGGCGTCTCGAGTTAGGCCTTATATGCATCAGCTCCGAATCATGTCTTTGGTCAAATGTTGGGTTTGCCCGGCTCATGTGTTTTGCTGCCTTACGTTCCGCTCTATCGGCTAATGCGGCACCAGGAGAACTACTGCGATTGTGCCCCGGTTCGGCCAGGCGAGCACCTCAGTAGACAAAGCCGAAAACTGACTGTCATGATATAGCGTGAGACTGGTCAACCACTCGATGACCCGCTGGAATCTTTAGAATTCCTCCGCATTGACCAAGGGCCGTTTCCCGGCCAGGCACATACGCGCCCCGAATTCGGGTGAGCGCGGTGCCCCTAGGGGCTATATAGTAGCCCCACTGTCGAACTCCTATGGCTAAGTGAAAGTGATAAAGCATTATAGTCCGGTTGCCTAGTTTGCTGCGCTATCACCTCCTTTGTAGGACCAAGACGTTGGATGAAGTGTGAAAAGGCGCTTTCTGCAAACACCCCCGCATTATATGCGTCGGGGCTGAAGCCAAAGACTGCCATCTTTCAGGTTATATACACATATACATTAATGGCCGCACGGGAGGTATTTTAATTCTTGAAGGCACAAGTATAAAAAGCTTTTATATTCCATTGAAACATTGTTTCACTATAATACATGTTATTCGAACATAATATCCTTCGAGCACTGCGTCTCTATTAAACGAGCGCCCTGCAGAACTTCCTGAAAGTAGTGCTCGACAGGAACTCGGATTCCGTCCGAATCTTGGGATGCAACATCGGTGGCCTTCATCTCCGCCCAGCATGTCTTGACACGGGAAAGAGCCATCCACGCACCCTCTATGCATGCTGACCGCCTCATTGCTTTGATATGCGGCACCGCACAAGGAACTGCTGCACCAAGCCAAAATAACTCTTCGGCTCGGGCCTTTTCGGCCACAAATGAGTCACGACATTCTTCATGGCAAGTCCGGACAACCTATTCAGCTCCGCCCATTCGGCCAAACGATCGGTTAATGGAAGTGGACGCTCGGGATTACGGAACTGCGACCAAAAAAGCTCTTCCATCTCGTGATCCTTTGGATCTCCGAAGTGTTCGGCCGCGTCCGCGGCACTCGCCGCCAAGTCTAGATAAGCATCCTCACTACTCCACAGCCGGTCCAACTGAGCATATTTAGGATCCATGAACTTCCTCCGCAGCAGAGAGAGCTTTCCAGCCGCGATATCTCCGGCCTGACGTAGCTCCTCCTTCATAGCTCTCATCGCAGAGCGAGCATCCTTGGCCTCGGTGGTGGCCTTCTTCAGGTCCTCTTGCTCCGCTCGACCTTCTTTTTCAAGAAGCTCGCAGCGGTCGGTAGCATTCTTCAACTTCACGGCCATCTCGACCATTTCCTTCTTGCTTCGGCAGTGAGCAGCCTGTTCGGCTTTTAGCTCTTCGGCCGCCTTTAAGGCAGCCGCATCACTTTTTCTGGCCCGCTCCTTGGCTCGGGCAAGCTCCGCCCGAAGGTTCTCCATGGCAGCGGCACCATCTGCATCAAGCATACATGTTGTAAGGCACGGGCATCAAGCTCCCTTACCAGGTGTCCGCGGAGAAACCGCATACCTTGTGACTCGTCAAGCCGTTTATTGACAAGCGCGATGTCGGCATCCGCCACGTCAAGTTGCCGCTTTAGTTCGGCAAATTCATCGATCCGGCTAGCCACGGACGCTCTGCCACCTACATAGGAAGGCGGCATATTATAACCTGGGATTATGATCCTCGACGCGCTGTCATTTTGACAAACACACCGAGTCTCGGGGCTACTATCTACACAGGCGCATCTTATATATGCGGAACCGTCAAAAGGTACATCATTGCACGTACCTCAAAACCTGTCAGTAAACTTCTGGCGGCCTCGTACAACCCGCTTTCCGCGGACGAAATTTTTTCAATCACCGTATCCATCAATACACGGTAATCCTCTGAGATAGACACTCGCCCGAGCAGACCCTTCAACTCCTCCGACCGTGCACCAGGAGGTGCTGGACTCGTCTGATGGCCTTTCTCGAAGGCCGGACACGGAGGGCTCTGGGGGGCCCGACGACCGCCCTCCACCCCTGTCGGATTCAGAGAAACCCTCCGCGACGACACCTCTGGATCGTCCGCCTCGCTAGGCAGTACGGTAGGGGGAGGTGTTCCACTCTCCATCATTTCCGGACGAAGATCCCCTGAAGACGAGCTCTGCTGAGAAGGGCTGAGATCCGAACTACAAGGTAAAATTTCGGTCATATTCAGAAATAAAACAGGGATGTCTCTTATTTTAAAAAAACTCCCCTCTCTAGTTACGGCTCGCTGGAGGGCTGATCTCCTTGGGGAAATAATGCGGCCGGGGCATCTTTCGGCGCAGGACCCTCTGGCGAAGATTTCTTCCCGCGCTTTGAGGCCTTGGTCTCCGGATCTTCAGAGGCGGTCCTCTTCTCCCCTTGGATGGAGGGATTCTCGATCCCTCCTTTCTTGATAACCTCCTTCGCGGAGGCAGTAGCTTCCTTGTTCCCCCCTTCTACTTCTTCTAAAGGCACAGCCTCCAGCATCTTGGTTAACACGGGATCTGGCGTGGTCTCAGGGAGGGGGGCCGGACACCTGATCAGTTTTGCTTTCGCTACCCACTCCTATTTAAGGGACAGCTCTTTTAAGGACAACTTTATGATAAATATATGGATAGCGTGGTCCGATGCACGGACTACTTACTTGAGCATCCGGCGATTGCAGCTCAGACCTGCGTCCTCGGTCAAGTCCGGAAACATTGCTTGTGATCCGAAGAACAGTTTGTACATCTCCGAGGCGTTGCGCCCGTAAAATGTTGGAGAGCTTCGTGGTCCTCCGGATTGAACTCCCACAGGCGGAGGGGCGGCGTTGCGAGGCAGGATGCGACGAATCAGCATGACCCGCGCTACTACAACCAGATTGATCTCTCTCTCTATGAGGTCTCGAATACGGCCCTGCAACAAGGGCACGTCCTTGGACGGCCCCCAGTCAAGCCCTTTATTGACCCATGACGCCAGCTGCGCTGGAGGACCCGAGCGAAAGGCAGGTGGCGCCACCCATTTGGTGCCTGAGGGAGTCCTTGATTAGGGGGTGTCCGGATAGCCGAACTATCACCATTGGACGGAGTCCTGGACTATGAAGATACAAGATTGAAGACTTCGTCCCGTGTCCAGATGGGACTTTCCTTGGCGTGGAAGGCAAGCTTGGCGTCTGGATATGTAGATCTCCTACCGTTGTAAACCGACTCATGTAACCCTAACCCTATCCGGTGTCCATATAAACCGGAGGGTTTTAGTCCAGGGACGAACAACAATCATACCATAGGCTAGCTTCTAGGGTTTAGCCTCTCTGATCTCGTGGTAGATCCACTCTTGTACTACCCATATCATCAATATTAATCAAGCAGGAGTAGGGTTTTACCTCCATCGAGAGGGCCCGAACCTGGGCAAAAACATCGTGTCCCTTATCTCCTGTTACCATCCGCCTAGACGCATAGTTCGGGACCCCCTACCGAGATCCGCGGTTTTGACACCGACATTGGTGCTTTCATTGAGAGTTCCTATGTGTCGTCATCTTTAGGCCCGATGGCTCCTTCGATCATCAACAAGGACGTGGTCCAGGGTGAGACTTTTCTCCCCGGACAGATCTTCATATTCGGCGGCTTTGCACTGCGGGCCAATTCACTTGGCCATCTGGAGCAAATCGAAAGCTACGCCCCTGGCCATCAGGTCAGGGTTTGGGAGTTTGAACTACACGGCCGACATCCGCGGAGACTTGATCTTCGACGGATTCGAGCCACAGCCAAGCGCGCCACACTGTCTCGATGGGCACGATCTTGCTCCGCCGCCAAACAGTGCCCTGGAGGCCGCACCAGCGTCCGCTCCGACCCTTAGCTCGGAGCCGACTCCGTCGATCGAGGATGAGTGGCTGGACACCGCCTCGGGGGCTACGATCTCTACGGCAATTGAGCCGAACTCCATCCCTGTCGCTGCGAATCCCGTGACTCCAAGGTGCCGGACTCCTCTCCGGACTCCGAACCTCCCGCGCCCCAGCCAATCGAATCCGATTGGGCGCCGGTCATGGAGTTCACTGTCGCGGACATCTTTCAGCACTCGCCCTTTGGCGACATCTTGAATTCACTAAAGTCTCTCTCTTTATCAGGAGAGCCTTGGCCGGACTACGGTCAGGAAGGTTGGGATGCGGACGACGAAGAAATTCAGTGCCCACCCACCACCCACTTTGTAGCCACTGTTGATGATTTAACCGACATGCTCGACTTTGAGTCCGAAGACATCGATGGTATGGACGGCGATCTTTGGAGCGACCAAGAACCAGCGCCACAGACGCTGGAACGCCCCCTCGTCATACGACATATACATGGTGGACATCCCAAAAGATGGGAACGGCGATGGAACAGCGGAGGATGACCCCTCCAAGAAACAGCCCAAGCGCCGGCGTCAGCGGCGCCGCTCTAAATCCCGCCACAGCAAAAATGGTGATTCCGGCACGGGAGATAATAACACCCCGGACAGTGCCGAAGACAACCCCCTCCAGCAGGATTCAGCACAGGAGGAGGGAGAAGCCAGCCCTCATGATAGAGCGGCAGACAGGGAGGTGGAGGACGATAATTATATGCCTCCCTCCGAAGATGAGGCAAGCCTCGACGACCATGAATTTGTCGTTCCTGAGGATCCCGCCGAACAGGAGCGTTTCAAACGCAGGCTTATGGCCACGGCAAGCAGCCTCAAGAAAAATCAGCAGCAGCTTAGAGCTGACCAAGACTTGCTGGCTGACAGATGGACCGAAGTCCTTGCAGCCGAAGAGTATGAACTCGAACGCCCCTCCAAGAGATACCCAAAACGCAGGCTGCTACCCCAATTAGAGGAAGCAACACCCAAACCTACATCACCAGCGCATGATGCGGCCGACCGGCCACCCCGTGGCCGCGACAGAGAGGCCTCTAGGCCCTCCATTCAAGCCGCACCCCGGCGTCGCTTGAAAAGTACCAAGGCACGGGGAAACGCGCCAGACCTGTGAGACATATTGGAGGACAAGGCAAGGCAAACAAGATCGATCTACGGATCGGCGTGGCAGCCCACGACGCGTGATGATAACCGTCCACGCGGATACAGCAATTCGGCCGGGCGAACACGATGAGACAAAGCTCATTCGAGCTGCGTGCGTGATATAGCTCAATCTGAGGCGCCAAGACACCCACTATGCTTCACAGACGAAGTGATGGATCATCAAATCCCCGAGGGTTTCAAACCCGTAAACATCAAATCATACGATGGCACAACAGATCATGCGGTTTGGATCGAGGACTACCTCCTCCATATCCACATGGCCCGCGGCGATGATCTACACGCCATCAAATACCTCCCACTCAAGCTTAAAGGACCAGCTCGGCATTGGCTTAACAGCTTGCCGCCAGAATCAATTGGTTGTTGGGAGGACCTGGAAGCCGCATTCCTTGATAACTTCCAGGGCACATACGTGCGACCACCAGACGCCGATGACTTCAGCCACATAATTCAGCAGCCAGAAGAATCGGACAGACAATTCTGGACACGGTTCCTAACCAAGAAAAATCAAATTGTTGACTGTCCGGATGCAGAGGCCCTTGCAGCCTTCAAACATAAACATCCACGACGAGTGGCTTGCCCGGCACCTAGGACAGGAAAAGCCGAAATCCATGGCAGCCCTCACAACGCTCATGGCCCGCTTTTACGCGGGAGAGGACAGCTGGCTAGCTCGTAGTAACAACTTGACCAAAAACCACGGTAGTTCGGATACCAAGGACAGCAATGGCAGGTCGCGTCGCAGCAAGCACAAGCGCCGCATTAACGGGCGATAATGCTGAAGATACGGCAGTCAATGCCGGATTCAGAGGCTCTAAACCCGGTCAGCGGAAAAAGCTGTTCAAAAGAAATACTCAGGGCCCGTCCAATCTGGACCGAATAATAGATCGCTCGTGCCAAATACATGGCACCCCCAAAAAACTAGCCAATCACACCAACAGGGATTGTTGGGTCTTCAAACAGGCAGGCAAGTTAAATGCCGAACTCAATGACAAGGAGCTGCATAGCGATGACGAGGAGGAGCCCCGGCCGCCGAACAATAGAGGACAGAAGGGCCCCACAAGTGCAGACGGTGAACATGATATACGCAACCCACATACCCAAAAGGGAGCGGAAGCGTGCACTAAGGGACGTATATGCGATGGATCCAGTCGCCCCAAAGTTCAACCCATGGTCCTCCTGCCCGATCACCTTTGATCGAAGGGACCACCCCACTAGCATCCGCCACGGCGGATTCGCCGCATTGGTTCTTGACCCAATCATCGACGGATTCCACCTCACTAGACTCCTGATGGACGGCGGTAGCAGCTCAAACCTGCTCTATCAGGATACAGTGCGCAAAATGGGCATAGACCCCTCAAGGATTAAACCCACAAAGACGACCTTTAAAGGCGTCATACCAGGTGTAGAGGCCAATTGTACAGGCTTAGTTACACTCGAAGTGGTCTTCGGATCCCCGGATAACTTCCGAAGCGAAGAGTTAATCTTCGACATAGTCATGTTCCGCATCGGCTATCACGCACTACTTGGACGAACCGCATTTGCAAAGTTCAATGCGGTGCCGCACTACGCATACCTCAAGCTCAAGATGCCAGGCCCTCGAGGAGTAATCACGGTCAATGGAAACACCGAACGCTCTCTCCGAACGGAGGAGCACACGGCGGCCCTCGCGCGGAGGTGCAAAGCAGCCTCTCACAGCAATTCTCGAGTCCGGCTATTAAGCGTCCGGACACCGTCAAGCGCGCCGGAGTAACCAACAACAAGACCGTGCAGCACGATCCGAGCACGCGTAGCAATCCGCCTAACCCCAGCCCTCGCGAAATTGCGAGGCCAGATTACGGCGTACATAACTACGCTCACGGAGATATCATGGGCATAAGGGGAGGGCACGACCACGGCACGCCAGAATGCGGCTCAACCGCACGGGGGCTCCGATTGTGTCATTCTTTTCTTTCTTATTTTCTCTTACTTTCAGGACTCCGTTTCCGAAGCCCTGTCCGGCAATATCATTGACTAACTCACGATTCAACAGCCAGGGAAGAAGAAAGCTACGCCGAGTGTCGTGTGGTCTCTACTACGAGCATTATACCTGTTTTACATACCATCCCACAGCTTACCCTCGGAGGGGACATGTTAAATAGTCGCATCCCTTGCTTATCGCACTATTTGTATCGTTACGCTTTCATTGCAGTACCTTTTTGAATAAACAATACATAGCTTTTGCCTATTATTGCACTCCTTTCTTTATCTATATATATGTTCATTCATGACATGTTGCACCCATACACTTTGGTACGACCAATACACCAGGGGCTTAAGCACCCCAAAAATATGGTGTGATAAGTCCGAACACTTTCACAAGTGTGGCACCCCGAACTTATAGCATTATATGCATCGGCTCCGAATCATGTCTTGGGTCAATAGTTGGGTTTGCGGCTCCCATGTTTTGGTACCTTACGTTCCGTTATATCGGCTAAGGTAAAGGCTGGGAGAACCACTGCGATTGTGCCCGGTTGAGCTGGGTTGAGCACCTCAAGGAGAAAGCTAAAACTGACCGTCATGATAGGGCGAGAGTCGGTCGCTGTTCGAGAGGTTTTTTCGGGTCCCTAAAGACTTATGCCGCTTAGAGAGAGGAGTCGGCATTGTCCGGCCAAGGCATGGATAGCGCCCCGAACTCAGTCTTCCAAATACTAGGGGCTTCGCCGAAATTTTAAAATTATAGAATTCTATGGCTAAGTGAGAGTGTTCAAGCACTATAGTCCGGTTGCCTTGTTCGCTATGCTCAGCGCCTCCTCGAAGGACCCAAGGATGGGAACAAGAGCGCTCAAGTTTATCCGAACACCCCACACTTTCGTGGCATGGGGGCTGAAGCCGACGACTCGCCATCTCTCAAATTTAATACACGGCCGCACAGAAGGTAATATTTTAAATTCAAAAGTGTTGCTTAGCGCATATGAACAAGTTTTCAACATACAGGATAACAAATGCGAGTCTACTCAAAAATTATATCTTTGGAGCATTCATCCGCTATAAGGCAGGCACCCTTCAGGACGCCCTCATAATACATTTCAGGCTTGCGATGCTCCTTCTTCGGTGGTGGTCCGTCCGTCACAAGCTTCTCAGCATCCATCTTGCCCCAATACACCTTAGCAAGGGCAAGGGCCCTACGGGCACCTTCAATGCAGACGGAGCGCTTGATGACTTCAATCCATGGACAGGCGTCCACCAGCCGCCGCCAAGACTAGCCGAAGTAGCTCCCAGGCATGGCTTCCTTAGGCCACAGCCGAATTATGAGGCCCTTCATGGCCTGTTCGGCGACCTTGTGGAGCTCGACCAGCTGCTTCAGCTGGTCGCTCAGGGGCACCGGATGTCCGGCCTCAGCATACTGAGACCAGAACACCTTTTCCGTCGAGCTCCCCTCCTCGGTGCGGTAGAACGCGGCAGCATCAGACACACTACGGGGCAGATCTGCGAATGCTCCTGGAGAGCTCCGGATTCGGGTAAGTAATAGATAATTCACTTTCACATGCTTGCTTTGCATAAAGAATGCCTTACCCGCCGCTATTTTATTAATTGATTCAATTTCCTGGAGGGCTTTTTGGGCTTCGGCCTTAGTGGCTTTGGCACTATCAAGAGCCAAGGCGAGCTCGGACTCTCGAGTCTTCGAGTCACGCTCCAAACTCTCGTGTTTTTCCACGAGAGCCTGGAGCTCTTGCCGCACCTCCGCCACCCGCGCCTCCTGCTTCTCTCGCTCGGTGCGCTCCGCGGCCGCTTTGCTTTCGGCCGTGGACACTGCTTCCTTCAGGGTCGCCACCTTGTTCGTGGCCCCTACAATACCCACGTTAGTCCTGTCATTTTTGCAACCAAATCCTTTCTATAAGGTATTACTTTAATAAGGTATTACTTACCTTCCTTGTCCTCGAGCTGCTTCTTGGCAAGGCCGAGCTCGTTCTCGGACCGCTCGAGGCTCTACTTCAATGCATTGACCTCCATGATCGGTCTGGCAGAGGTCAGCGGCGCCTTTGCATTCCCATATTGACATACTTATGTTAGACTCCTGCGTATATCTTTTAGATCCTCAGTCCGGCTTTTCTTTTGAACACCGAACTAAGCATCAGAGGCTACTGTCTATGCGGTAATATTTTTACATATTCTAAACTTACCTCAAAGCCTGTTAGAAGGCTGGTACAGGCTTCGGTCAGCCCACTCTTGGCGGAATGAACTTTCTGGATCACCACATTCATAACAAAGGCGGTGCTCCTGCGTCGATGGAGGCGCCGTTAAGCGCCTCCGACCAAGCTATCCGGTGCCGCCGGATGGGCCGGAGGTCACCGGCGTCGCAGTCTTGCCTTTCTTACGAAGGGGCCGCTTGCCGGACTTCGGAACCACTGAAGGTTCTGGTACAGAGTCCGGCACAGGGCCGGACTTAGAGCCCTCTGGGGTCTCGCCCCCTTTGCGCCCGGATTCCGGGAGGTCGCCTTGCGGCACCTCCAGGACCACCTCCTCCTAGCTGGGCCCCTTTTGGGACTCCACCGCGGTGTCGTCTACGTCACGAGGAGAGGAGGCGGTCGGAAGTGAAGTGATGTTCACATCCGACGAATCCAGGGAGCCGCTCGACGAAGCGGCAAGCTCGTCCTTTGGCGGGCTACATGGTTATACTCGGCGTTAGAAGACACTATGCGACAAATAAAAAGTCATGAGCTATTCCGGAGTCCGGACACTTACGATCTCGCCAGGGGCTTGGCCCTTGGTGGATACTCCTCCTCGTCGTTGTCGACGTTGGTGGAGAAGTCCGGAGGAAGGGTCCTTCCTTTCTTGGACCCTCCGGCTTCCCCAGTCGGGGCGGCCTTCCTTTTCTTATCTCCCCCCGCTGGGGGAGAGGCTTCTTTTTCCTCCTCGTCCTCAGGGGAGGATTCCGCCTCAGAGTCGTCGGACGATGAGTCCGACAGCACCTGGCGCCGGGAGCTCCTTTGAGTTCCCGTGGCCTTCTTCTTGGCCTTCTTCTCCGGCACCACGTCGGTGCCGGAGCCAAAGAGCCCGGCTAATCGGGCGTCCTCGGGTCTTCGGCAAGGGGCGGACGGTCAATCTGTCCGGACGTGTTCAGCCGATCTGTCAAAGGTTAGGGAGTTTTAGATCCCGCATAGAGTCAAACTATGAAAAAAGAGTCCCATAAAGGGTAAAATAACTTACCTCGCTGGCTTGACGCTGCGAGCTGAATCCGCGATCTTCGGTAGCGTATGTGGGAGCTTCGGCGCCCTTGAACAGCACCTTCCAGGCATCTTCGTACGTAGTGTCGAAGAGCCGACTCAAGGTTCGGTGATGTGCCGGATCAAACTCACACAAATTGAAGGCCCGTTGCTGGCATGGGAGAATCCGGCGGATGAGCATCACCTGGATTACGTTGACAAGCTTGAGATTCTTGTCCACCAGGTTTCGGACGCAGGTTTGGAGTCCGGACAGCTCTTCCGAATCACCCCACGTGAGGCCCGTCTCTTTCCATGATGTGAGCCGTGTGGGGAAGCCAGATCAGAATTCGGGGGCCGCCGCCCATTGAGAGTCGCGCTGCTCGGTGATGTAGAACCACCCGATTGCCACCCCTTCATGATCTCCACAAAGGAGCCCTCGAGCCATAGGACTTTGGCCATCTTGCCAACCATGGCACCTCCGCACTCCGGCTTGGCGGCTGCCCACTACCTTCGCTTGACATTGAAGGTCTTCAGCCATAAGTCAAGTGGGGCTGGATGCAGAGAAAGGCCTCGCACACGACGATAAACGCCGAGATGTTGAGGATGAAGTTCAGGGCCAGATCGTGGAAATCCAGGCCGTAGTAGAACATGAGCCCCCGGACAAATGGGTGAAGTGGAAAACCTAGTCCGCGGAGGAAGTGGGTGAGGAACACCACCCTCTCATGGGGCCTAGGGTGGGAATGAGCTGCCCCTCGTCGGGGAGCTGGTGCGCGATGTCGCTGGACAAGTATCCGGCCTTTCGCAGCTTTTTGACATGTCCCTCCATGACGGAGGAGACCATCCACTTGCCTCCCGCTCTGGACATGGCTGACTTGGGCGCTGGAGCTCGAGTGCACGGAAATGGATGAGCAAAGGAGGAAGAAGGCGTAGGTTAAAAGGTGGATCCTTATCCCCTTATATGGGCGGACGAAGCTATGCGTCCCCTCCCAGCCTGGTAAAACTCCCTTATCTCCCAAGCGTCGTAATCAATGGCGCGGTTGGGTTACCCACGTCCGTATTGATGGGAATCCCGGAATAAGGGGGCACGATCACCGCTTTAATAAGACGTGCCAAGGAAACCGCCTCGCTAAACGCGTTGAGGTGGAACAGTAAATACGATTCATATAAAGGCCTGGCCGTGGTGTGATGTCACGCCACGGAATACGTCAGCAGATCTGTGCAAAGGTTATTCTCTCTACGGTGGTATGTGGAACTCGTTTTGCAGAGCCGGACACAATCCTTATGTTCAAAATCTTCTATGAAGTATTCGTAGGAGGAACCCGCCTTGTAATGCCGAAGACAATATGCGCGTCGGACTCGTCGTCATTGAAGCCTGGTTCAGGGGCTACTGAGGGAGTCCTGGATTAGGGGGTGTCCGGATAGCCGAACTATCACCGTTTGCGGACTCTGGACTATGAAGATACAAGATTGAAGACTTCGTCCGTGTCCGGATGGGACTTTCCTTGGCGTGGAAGGCAAGCTTGGCAATACGGATATGTAGATCTCCTACCGTTGTAAACCGACTCTGTGTAACCCTAACCCTATCCGGTGTCTATATAAACCGGATGGTTTTAGTCCGTAGGACGAACAACAATCATACCATAGGGTAGCTTCTAGGGTTTAGCACATGCGATCTCGTGGTAGATCCACTCTTGTACTACCCATATCATCAATATTAATCAAGCAGGAGTAGGGTTTTACCTCCATCGAGAGGGCTCGAACCTGGGTAAAAACATCGTGTCCCTTGTCTCATGTTACCATCCGCCTAGACGCACAGTTCGGGACCCCCTACCCGAGATCCGCCGGTTTTGACACCGACAGTGCCCCTAGGAGCTGTGATATAAAACCACTCTTGTTGCCATAGACTGAGCTCCTCTTGAAAAGAGCCCTCGGGCCATGAAGCGTCAGCATTCTTGCTTATAACAGCCCCTCCGCACTCTGCCTGTTGCCCCTTGATTATCTTGGCTCCACCTTGAAGGTCTTGAGCCCCAATCCGAAGTGAGGGGTAATGCGGAGGAAGGCTTCCTATCTGACGATGAACGATGAGATGTGGAGGATGGACTCGGATCCAATTCGTGAAATTCCAGCCCATAATAAAATATGAGCCCCCTCACGAAGGGGTCCGTCCGAAAACCTAGCTCCCGAAGGAAGTGAGACGCGAACACCACGCTTTCACCAGGCCTGGGAGAGGGAATAACCTGCCCTTGGGCAGGCAGCCTATGCGAGATTTCGCTGGTTAGATACCTGGCATCTCTTAGCTTTAGGACGTCTTCCTCCGTGACGGAGGAAGGCATCCTCCGGCCTTGAAGGTCGGAGTCAGACATCATCGGAGGTCCGAAGCGCCTGAATCTGGAGCTTTGGGTGTTGGGACTTGAAGCGAGGGGCGGATTCGATTGAGATTGAGAAAAAAGAGCGGGGCCTTGGTCTCTTTATAAAGAGGTTGAATACCAGGAGCCCTCCCAGTGATCGTTTGGGACTCGCTTCGATAGAGGAGGCGTGCCAACGGCACGATCGGGTTACCCACGCCCGTATTGATGAGAATCCGGAATAAGGGGACACGATCTGCTTTGACAAGACGTGCCAAGGAAACCGCCTCGCTAAATGCGCTGAGGTGGGACAAGAAAAGCGATTGAATCAAGGCTTGGCCGTGGTGTGATGTCACACTTCGGAATACGTCAGCAGAATGAACATCAGTAAAAATTATTCTCTCTACGGTGGTATGTGGAACTTATTTTGCAGAGCCGGACACTATCCTTGTGTTCAAAATCTTCTATGAAGTATTCGGAGGAGGAACCCGCCTTGCAATACCGAAGACAATATGCGTGCCGTACTCGTCGTCATTGAAGCCTGGTTCAAGGGCTACTGAGGGAGTCCTGGATTAGGGGGTGTCCGGATAGCCGGACTATAACCTTTGGCCGGACTCCTGGACTATGAAGATACAAGATTGAAGACTTCGTCCCGTGTCCGGATGGGACTTTCCTTGGCGTGGAAGGCAAGCTTGGCGATACGGATATGTAGATTTCCTACCATTGTAACCGACTCTGTGTAACCCTAGCCCTCTTTGGTGCCTATATAAACCGGAGGGTTTTAGTCCGTAGGACGAACAACAATCATACCATAGGCTAGCTTCTAGGGTTTAGCCTCTCTGATCTCATGGTAGATCTACTCGTGTACTACCCATATCATCAATATTAATCAAGCAGGAGTAGGGTTTTACCTCCATCGAGAGGGCCCGAACCTGGGTAAAAATATCGTGTCCCTTGCCTCCTGTTACCATCCGCCTAGACGCACAGTTCGGGACCCCCTACCTGAGATCCGCCGGTTTTGACACCGACAGCAGCCATCTTGTCACTTAACGGCAGCGGGCGAGTGGGAGCATTGAATTGCGATCAGAAAAGCTTCTCCACTTCCTTACCACCCTGATCATCGAAGAACTTGGCAGCGTCAGCTGTACTCTTCGCCAAATCCAAGATATCTGGCGTCAAGAGACTCCAGCGTCCATCCAGGGGAGCGTACTTCGGATCGACAAACTTCGTCCGCAGCAAGTAGGAGCCCCCAACCGCGATTTTACCGGCCTGTTGAAGCTCCTCCCGCGCACTCCTGAGCTCGGTTCATATTTCCTTGGTGGCATTAAGTGCCTTGTCCAGATCGGCCGAACTATCCTTATGCTCCTTCTTAAGGAGCTCATACCGGTCAGCAACATTTTTTAACTCAACAGCCATTTCAGCTATCTTTTCGTCACTTCGGCGATGAGCAGCCTGTTCGGCTCTCAATTCCTCGGCCGCCTTTAGGGCAGCCGCATTGCTCACCCGAGCTTGTTCCTTGGCTTGAGCAAGTTCCGCCCTCAGGGCCTCCACCGCAGCAGCGCCATCTGCAGTCCAAACATATTGCATTAATATCATGCCGCCTTCATATTTCCCTATATAAAGGAAGGCAGAGCACATACCTTGTGATTTATCCAGCCGCTTGTTCACCAGCGTGATATCGGCATCAATCGATCCAATCTGCCTCGTTAGTTCGGCAACTTCAACGGACTGGTCGGCGGCCGGACCCACAGGTACCTGCATGTATTTACAGCGCAATCATTGATTTATGATCCCCCGTTTGCCGCCTAGGGCGGGCAACCAGAGTCTCAGGGGCTACTATCTATATGGAGCACACCTAGCGTGTGCCTCACAACTAAAGAAATAGTGTATCCTTCGCTACATACCTCAAAGCCTCTGAGCAGGCTTGTAAATGCTTCATTCAAACCGCTCGTAGCGGATGAAATCTTCTGGAGCACCTCGCCCATCAATGAGCGGTGCTCCTCAGAGAGCGCAGCTCGCTCCAGTAGGCCAGTCAGTACGTACGACCGGACATTGAACTGTTCCGGACCCTTCCCATCGCCCCTCGTGTGAGCCAAACGCTCCGGACTCAGGGTGGCTGACATATTGGCTTCCGGCTTCGTCAGATCCGGACTCCTCCGTGACGACACCTCGGTGTCGCCCGCTTCATGAGTCGGAGAGGCGGGTGGGGTCTCGCTCTCCATCATCTCTGGAGGAAGGTCCCCCGAAGACGAACCCTGTTGAGAAGAGCTGCTAGCCGGACTGCAAAAATTCGAATCCTGGTTATTGATCTAGGAGAAACACAGTACCTTCAAATTGTAGATTGACTTACAGCTCGGTGGAGGGCTGGCCCGTTGGTGGGCATGACACGGTGAGGCTGCCCGTCGGGGCAGGGCCCCCTGGGGATACCTTTTTCCCTGGTTTGGGCATCTCCGCCTCCAAGTCTTCAGAGCCAGCCCTCTTCTTCCCGCGCGGGGAGGAGGCTTTAGCCTCCCTTTCCCGGCCATCCTCCTCAGGGGAGGTAACAATTCCCCCGGTTCGGATGTGTAGCGTGTGGAGTTCGGTTTCTTCGTTCTTACCCTTGTCCTTCCCTCAGGGCATTCTGCTGAGTACCCAGTCAAGCATCTTTGGGAAGTGTCGCCGGACACCTGATTCTCTCCGCCTTGCTAAGCCATTCCTGGGCACGGATGATTTTTAGAATAAACAATTATGACAGATACAAAACAAGGTGTCCGGTATCAAGGTTACTTACTTGGGTATCTGGGTGATTGCAGCTTAGGCCCACATCCTCGGTGGTGTCCGGACACTCTATTTTCGGTCCGAAGAACAATTTGCACATCCCTTCGAGTTTCAAACCGAAGAAGTGCTTAACAGTCCGCGGACCCTCTGGATTAAACTCCCACATCCGAAGAGGCCGGCGTTGACACGGCAACATCCGTCGGATTAACATCACTTGTATTATGCTAACAAGATTTATGTCCCTCTCAAGAAGCTCCCGGATACGGCTCTGCAGTAGTGGTACATCGCCAGCGGGCCCCCAATCCCGTCCTACATCAGTCCAAGATGCTAGTTGTGACGGAGGGCACGAGCGGAACTCGGGGGCGGCCACCCACTTTGTGCCTCTGGGAGCCGTGACATAAAACCACCTCCGTTGCCATACATTGGATACTTCTGGGAAAGAACCCTCTGGCCATGCGGCATCGGCGTTCTTGCTTATTACGGCACCTCCGCACTCCACATGTTCCCCTCGATCATCTCCGGCTTCACATTGAAGGTCTTAAGCCATAAGCCGAAGTGTGGGGTGACATGGAGGAAGGCCTCGCACACTGTAATGAACGACGAGATATGGAGGATGGCGTCCGGAGCCAGATCATGAAAATCCAACCCATAATGAAACATGAGACCCCTCACAAAAGGATCGAGGGTGAGGCCCAAACCACAGAGGAAGTGAGGAACGAGCACAACGCACTCATTGGGCTCCGGGGTAGGGATGACCTGCCCTGGAGCGAGAAGCCTATGCCGGATGTCGGCGTCCAGATATCCGACCTCCCTAAGCTTCGCAATGTCTTCCTCTTGGATTGAGGAGGCCACCCACCGGCCTTGAAGGTTGGATCCGGACATATTGGAGGATTTGGGGTGTTTGGGCTTAGGTCTTGGGCGTTGGAGCTCGAGGTGCGAAAAGGTGCGAGGGAGGTGGAAAAGAGGCATAGGCCTCGACCCCTTTATAAAGGGGATGAATATCAAGAGTCGTCAGCTTGACCGCTTGAGGCTTATCTAAAAACACACGGAGTTATACTAACGGTCGTCGTGGGGTCACGCACGCCCATATTAATGGAAAATCCCGTAATAAGAGGAACACGATCTCTACCTCGACGGGACGTGCCAATATAACCGCCTCGCAACACGAGTCGAGGTGGGGCAAGGAACGCCGGTCGCGTTGGACCAGGCCACGATGCAGGGGCACGACGTACGAAGATTGCCAGCAGATCAGATTTATGCTATGTTCCCTACAATGGTATGTGAATATCATCTCGCAGATCCGGACACGGTCTAAGTGTTCGATAACTACTTTGGAGTATTCGGAGATGGAACCCGCCCTGCAATGCCCAAGACAAGACTGCGCGCCGGACTCGTCGTCATTGAAGCCTGGTTCAGGGGCTACTGAGGGAGTCCTGGATAAGGGGGTATCCGGACAGCCGGACTGTATACAACGTCCGGACTATTGAAGCGTGAAGATACAAGACTCAAGACTTCGGCCCGTGTCCGGATGGGACTCTCCTTGGCGTGGAAGGCAAGCTTGGCGATCCGGATATTGTGTTTCCTTCCTTGTAACCGACTCCATGTAAACCCTAGCCCTCTCCGGTGTCTATATAAACCGGAGAGGTTGGTCCTTAGAAGGCCGATCACAATTACAATCATACCATCATAGGCTAGCTCTTAGGGTTTAGCCTACGATCTCGTGGTAGATCTACTCTTGTACTACCCATATCTTCAATATTAATCAAGCAGGAAGTAGGGTTTTACCTCCATCGAGAGGGCCCGAACCTGGGTAAACATCCGTGTCCCTTGCTTCATGTTACCATCAACCTAGACGCACAGATCAGGACCCCCTACCCGAGATCCGCCGGTTTTGACACCGACAGACACAAGAGACTCTTTGTTATTTGGTTGCAGGGTTGTTTGAGAGAGACCATCTTCATCCTGCGCCTCCCACGGATTGATAAACCTTAGGTCATCCACTTGAGGGAAATTTGCTACTGTCCTACAAACATGTGCACTTACAGGCCCAACAACGTCTACAAGAAGAAGGTTGTGTAGTAGACATCAAGCTCTTTTCTCGCTACCGCCAGTGGGAGGCTAGGTAAGCGGTACTCACACCCCATCAACTAAGCTCTTTTCTGGCGCCGTTGCCGGGGAGGTGAGTGCTTGAAGGTATATCTTTAGATCTTGCAATCGAATCTTTTTGTTTCTTGTTTTATCACTAGTTTAGTTTATAAAAAAATGGAGTTAAGTTTGTCTCATACGCTTTGTCTTTTTAATATCTTTCGTGAGAATGATGGAAAGGTAAATTGTGCTCAAGTGCTAGAAGAAGAATGCATTAAAATGCTTGGTACTAGATCTTTGTATGATGAACATGATTGCAATGTTGTTAGTATGAACTCTTTGAATATCCATGATGCTAATGATATGCAAAGCCACAAGCTTGGGGAAGCTATGTTTGATGAAGATGATATTTTTTTCCCCAAGTTTTGATGAGAATACTTATTATGATGAAAGCATGCCTCCTATTTATGATGATTATATTGATGAAAGTGGATTTGGAAGAGTGTCAACTTTATTTTGTGATGATTCCACTATTTCGGAAGAGGTTCCAATTAATTATGAGAACAAAGTTGCTATCTATGATGATTATTGTGATGACTTGTATGCTATTAAGAATAATTATAACCATGAAACTTATCATCATGATTTTAGTTTTCAATTGGATTATGCCTCACATGATAATTATTTTGTTGAGTTTGCTCCCACTATTCCGAATGAGAAGAAATTTGCTTATGTGGAGAGTAATAAATTTTCTATGGTTGTAGATCATGAAAAGAATGCTTTAGGTGCTGGTTATATTGTTTAATTCATTCATGATGCTACTGCAAATTATTATGGGGGAGGAACATATGCTTGTAGGAATTGCAATAATGTCAAGTTTCCTCTCTATGTGCTTAAAGTCTTGAAGTTATGCTTGTTTTACCTTCCTATGCTAGTTGATTATTGTTCCCATAAGTTGTTTGCTCACAAAATCCCTATGCATAGGAACTGGGTTAGACTTAAATGTTCTAGTCATATGCTTCATGATGCTCCTGTTATGTTTCAATTCTTATCTTTTATGTGAGCATCATTGACATCATCATGCCTAGCTAGAGACAACCCAATATTTACCCTTACTGTTTTTGTGTGTTCACATGATTATGCTACTGTAGTAATCATGTTTTATACTCCCTCTGTAAACTAATATAAGAGCGTTTAGATCACTATTTTAGTATTCTAAACTCTCTTATATTAGTTTACGGAGGGAGTAGCTTTTATTTCAATAAAGTACCAAGTAAGACCTTTAGGATAGCTTACGGTGATAGTTGTGTTGATCCTGCTGAAAATCAGAAACTTTTGCACCCAGTAAATTAGTTTTGTTAATTCACAGAAACGTGCTTAGATCTGATTATTTTTGCTCAGGATTGGTACACAAATTTATTAGGACTTCCTAATTTGGTAGGATTTTAGTAGTTCCATAATTATACGTTTGATACAGATTACTACAGACTGTTCTGTTTTTGACAGATTCTGTTTTCTATGTGTTGTTTGCTTATTTTGATGAATCTATGAGTAGTATCGAAGGGTATGAACCATAGATAAGTTGGAGTACAGTAGATATTACACAAATATGAATTTATAATGAGTTCACTACATTACCTAAGTGGTGGTTTTATTTTCTTATACTAGCGGAGCTTACGAGTTTTCTGTTGAGTTTTGTGTTGTGAAGTTTTCAAGTTTTGGGTAAAGATTCGATGGACTATGGAATAAGGAGTGGCAAGAGCCTAAGCTTGGGGATTCCCAAGGAACCCCAAGGTAATATTCAAGGACAACCAAGAGCCTAAGCTTGGGGATGCCCCGGAAGGCATCCCCTCTTTCATCTTCGTTCATCGGTAACTTTACTTGGAGCTATATTTTTATTCACCACATGATATGTATTTTGCCTGGAGCGTCATTTTCTTTTGTTAGTTTGTTTGCTGTTAGTTGGAATAATGTTTTGCATCTTTAGTTTCAATAAAAAAAGTCAAGGATAGCCTTTGCCATGCTTATCTTGCTAGTATACATGTTGCTGTTTGAAAACAGAAAGTTTACCGCTGTTGCAAAAATTCCCTAGAAAATTCAGAGAATGATATAATGATGAAACCTTTTGCATAATGATCTATGGTAAATTTAATACAGTGGGAATTTCATTTCATAATTTTTGGAGTTAGGGAAGTATTGATACTCTTGCATTCTTTACAGACTGTACTGTTTTGACAGATTGCTGTTATGTTTGCATTTTTTGCATATGTTTGCTTGTTTAATGATTCTATTTGAGGATAGGAGTATCAAATATGCAGAGGCATTAGTATGAAATGTTGAATAATAATTTTAGTGATTTGTTACAGTATAAAATGATAAGGTTTTGCATTGGTTTATACTAACCTATCTCACGAGTTCTTGTTGAGTTTGTTGTGGATGAAGCTTTTGAGAAATAGAGAAACCATGATATGAGAGGAATTAAGGAGACACAAAAGTTCAATCTTGGGGATGCCCAAGGCACCCCAAGATAATATTTCAAGAAGTATCAAGCATCTAAGCTTGGGGATGCCCCGGTAGGCATCTCACCTTTCTTCTTCAACAACTATCGGTTAGTATCGGTTGAGCCTAAGTTTTTGCTTCTTCACATGAGTTGTGCTATCCTTGCAATGTCATTTTATTTTGTTTTGCTTGCTGTTTGAATACAATACCAAGATCTGAAATTCTTAAATGTTAGAGAGTCTTCACATAGTTGCACAATTATTCGACTACTCATTGATCTTCACTTATATCGTTCGGAGTAGTTTGTCATTTGCTCTAGTACTTCACTTATATCTTTTAGAGCACGGCGGTGGCTTATTTTTGTACAAATTACTAGTCTCTCATGCTTCACTTATATCCTTTTGAGTGTCTTTTAGAACAGCATGGTATTTTCTATGGTTACAAAGTTGGTCCTAGAATGATGAGCATCCAAGTTGGGTATAATAAAAACTATCATAGGAAGAGAATTGGATGCTATGATCAATTTGATGCTTGATAATTGTTTTGAGATATAAAGGTAGTAATGTTAGGGTCATGCTAGTGGGTAATTATGAATTTGAGAAATACTTTTGTTGAAGTTGGCAAGTCCCGTAGCATGCACGTATGGTAAAAGTTGTGTGACAAATTTGTTGCATGAGGTGCTCTTTTGATTGTCTTATGAGTGGCAGTCGGGGATGAGCGATGGTCTTTTCCTACCAATCTATCCCTCTTGGGGCATGCGTAGTAGTACTTTGATTTGAGGGCTAAGTAGACTTTTGCAATAAGTATATGAGTTCTTTTTGACTAATGTAAGTCCATGGATATACGCACACTCATCCTCCCACTTTGCTAGCCTTTATTATTACCGCGCAACTTTCGCCGGTATCATGAACCCTTCATTTGCCTTCCTCAAAACATTCACCATACCTACCTATTATGGCATTTCCATAGCCATTCCGAGATATATTGCCATACAACTTTCCACGGTTCCGTTTATTATGACATGCTCCATCATTGTCATATTGCTCTTTGCATGATCATGTAGTTGACTTCGTATTTGTGGCAAGGCCACCTTCATAATTTTCATACATGTCGCTCTTGATTCATTGCATATCCCGGTACACCGCCGGAGGCATTCATATAGAGTCATATCTTGTTCTAGCTTTGAGTTGTAATTTTTGAGTTGTAAATCAATAGAAGTGTGATGATCTTCATTATTAGAGTATTGTCTCAGTGAGGAAAGGATGATGAAGACTATGATTCCCCCACAAGTCGGGATGAGACTTCGGACTTTACAAAAAAAAAGGAAAAAAAAAAGAGAGAAAGGCCAAAAAAGAAAAAAAAGAGAAAGGCCAAATAAAAAAATAAAAAAAGAAGAAAATAAAGAAAATAAAAAAATGAGAGAAAAAGAGAGAAGGGACAATGCTACTATCTCTTTTTCCACACTTGTGCTTCAAAGTAGCACCATGATCTTCATGATAGAGAGTCTCCTATGTTGTCACTTTCATATACTAAGTGGGAATTTTTCATTATAGAACTTGGCTTGTATATTCCAATGATGGGCTTCCTCAAAATGCCCTAGGTCTTCGTGAGCAAGCGAGTTGGATGCACACTCACTTAGTTTCTTTTGTTGAGCTTTCATATATTTATAGCTCTAGTGCATCCGTTGCATGGCAATCCCTACTCACTCACATTGATATCTATTAATTGGCATCTCCATAGCCCGTTGATATGCCTAGTTGATGTGAGACTATCTTCTCCCTTTTTGTCCTTACAACCACCACCATATATACCACCATAGTGCTATGTCCATGGCTTGCGCTCATGTATTGCATAAGAGTTGAAAAAAGCTGAAGCGCGTTAAAAAGTATGAACCAATTGCTCGGCTCGTCATCGGGGTTGTGCATGATGGGAGTATTTTGTGTAATGAAAATGAAGCATGGCCTAACTATATGATTTTGTAGGGATAAGCTTTCTTTGGCTATGCTATTTTGATAGGACATGATTATTTGTTAGTATGCTTTGAAGCATTATTATTTTTATGCTTTATAAGCTGTTATCTTGAATCATTTGGATCTGAACATTCATGCCACAATAAAGAAAATTACATTGAGAATTATGCTAGGTAGCATTCCACATCAAAAATCCTGTTTTTATCATTTACCTACTCGAGGACGAGCAGGAATTAAGCTTGGGGATGCTTGATACGTCTCCAACGTCTCTATAATTTTTTATTGTTCCATGCTATTATATTACCCCTTTTGGATGTTTATGGCCTTTATTTTACACATTTATATCATTTTTCGGACTAACCTACTAACCGGAGGCCCAGCCCATATTGATGTTTTATTGCCTGTTTCAGTATTTCGAAGAAAAGGAATATCAAACGGAGTCCAAACGGAATGAAACCTTCGGCAGCGTGATTTTTTGGAAGAATATCATCCTGGAGACTTGGAGTTCACGTCAGAAGATCCTCGAGGAGGCCAGGAGATAGGGGGCGCCCCCCCCTACTGGGCGCGCCCACAGTCTCGTGGGCCCCTCGCGCACCTCCAGACTGACTTCTTTCGCCTATATAGTCCCACGTACCCTAAAAACATCCACGGAGAAGATAGATCCGGAGTTCCGCTGCCGCAAGCCTCTGTAGCCACCAAAAACCTCTCAGGAGCCCGTTCCGGCACCCTGCCGGAGGGGGAACCCATCATCGGTGGCCATCTTCATCATCCCGGCGCTCTCCATGACGAGGAGGGAGTAGTTCACCCTCGGGGCTGAGGGTATGTACCAATAGCTATGTGTTTGATCTCTCTCTCTCTCTCTCTCTCGTGTTCTCTCTATGGCACGATCTTGATGTATCGCGAGCTTTGCTATTATAGTTGGATCTTATGATGTTTCTCCCCCTCTACTCTCTTGTGATGAATTGAGTTCCCCCCTTGAAGTTATCTTACCGGATTGAGTCTTTAATTTGAGAACACTTGATGTATGTCTTGCCGTGTTTATCTGTGGTGACAATGGGATATCACGTGCCACTTGATGTATGTTTTGGTGACCAACTTGCGGGTTCCGCCCATGAACCTATGCATAGGGGTTGGCACACGTTTTCTTGACTCTCCGGTAGAAACTTTGGGGCACTCTTTGAAGTACTTTGTGTTGGTTGGATGAATTTGAGATTGTGTGACGCATATCGTATAATCATGCCCACGGATACTTGAGGTGACAATGAAGTATCTAGGTGACATTAGGGTTTTGGTTGATTTGTGTCTTAAGGTGTTATTCTAGTATGAACTCTATGATGGATTGAGCGGAAAGAATAGCTTTACGTTATTTTACTACGAACTCTTCAATAGATAGAACAGAAAGGATAACTTTGAGGTGGTTTCATACCCTACCATAATCTCTACGTTTGTTCTCCGCTATTAGTGGCTTTGGAAGTGACTCTTTGTTGCATGTTGAGGGCTTGTTATATGATCTATCTATGTTATTATTGTTGAGAGAACTTGCACTAGTGAAAGTATGAACCGTATGGCTTGTTTCCTATCATTGCAATACCATTTACGCTCACTTTTATCATTAGTTACCTTGTTGTTTTTATATTTTCAGATTACAAAAACCTTTATCTACTATCCATATTGCACTTGTATCACCATCTCTTCACCGAACTAGTGCACCTATACAATTTACCATTGTATTGGGTGTGTTGGGGACACAATAGACTCTTTGTTATTTGGTTGCAGGGTTGTTTGAGAGAGACCATCTTCATCCTACACCTCCCACGGATTGATAAACCTTAGGTCATCCACTTGAGGGAAATTTGCTACCGTCCTACAAACCTGTGCACTCGCAGGCCCAACAACGTCTACAAGAAGAAGGTTGTGTAGTAGACATCAGCTATCTATGCTCTTCTCATCTCAAACTCTATTCATGCTACATCACAAAGTTTGATCAAGTCATATTCGAACCACTCTGTGTGAGGAGCACTCGGAGTCCTCGATTCGTCATAGACTTAAACTTACAAAAACCTCTTTGTGCATTTCGGTCTGACAGAGTCATCCATTTCGGTCAAACCGAGTTCACTAAGTTGATCTAGGTTTTCATCTCGGTGCAACCAATTTGAACATTTCGGTCACACCGAGTTGCAGTAACCGCTTGTGATTCTGCAATCTCGGTGCCACCAAGTTGTTCCACTCGGTCACACCGACAGGATCGGGATATAAATACCCATGGTTGAGATTTTGGAAAATTCTTCAAAACCCCTAAGCCCGCGCGTGTCCTACTCTGCCTCCTCGGGTCTCCAGATCGCCTCCTCGCTGCCAGCGACCTCCCGCCACTGGTTTCTGCCGTCGTCGACGGAATCTGCTCCACCGTCGTTGTTGTAGCAAACACCCGCCGAACTAGGGTATGTGTTCGACCCCTTGTGCTGTCTATTTAACTCCGATTCCTAGCATGAGGACAATGCCATGATTCATGCCACGAATGAAATCGGTCTATCCAGCTAGAACTTCCTTAGGCCTAGATTGATTCGAAAATTTTAGGGTTAGCTCTCCGCAGAAGTCATCTCGGACCGACCGAATCGTAGAAATCGGTCTCACCGATTTGTCTTAGGCCATTGCACATGCGTTTTTCGGTCTGACCAAAAATTGCAAATCAGTGTGACCCAGATTAATTCTCTGTGAAACCCTAGCAATCTTGGTGCCACCGAACTGTGACTCGGTCTGACCGAGTTCACTAGTTTAGGTTCCAAATGTTGCTTCGGATATCACCGAGTTTATCAATTCGGTAGCTTCGAGATCATTTCTGTAGAGAACTAGAATTAAGTTTTTGACTCATTTGTTTTGAAAAATCTCTGTACTTTGTGATGCTCATCTATAATCTATTCACAGGGTTTGCTGTCAGTTTGCCTGCCAGGATGTCTGACCAAAGTGATAGCCAGAACAAGTCTGAAGAGCAGGTGCAAATGAGTGAGGGCACTAGTACCTCAAGAAGCTATGATGAGGGCAGCAGGAGCACACCTAGTAACTTGCCCAAGGCAGCCACTAGAGCAAGGAAGAAGAGAACTTCAGATTCTGAAGATGAGGATTATGTTGCAGCTGAGGATGAGGCCATCTCAAAGAGGAAAGTAGTGAACAAGGAGTTTGGCACTACTGCATCTACAAAGCCTGGCATGAACAAGAAGGCACCAGCTAGGAGAATCCCAACATCGAAGCCAAGAAAGGTTGCCACAGTACAAACCATGAAATTCACAATTGAATCTGATGATGGAGAGGCAGCTTGTGATGACAAGCAGAGGAGAAGAAGGGCAAGGCAACTACAGAAGCTTTTCAGTATGTGCCAAGAGGTCAGAGGTATGTTGTTGTGCCAGTTCCAGACACACGAGCTACTACATCTGCACCGGCAGCCACAACTTCAATGCCACCACCAGCAGCCACTCCAACAACTCCAGCTACATCAACTGAAGCATTTGTTCTTGGAGTCATCACTACCCCACCTCATGGAGACCAAGCCTGAGAGACGCATAGCACTATGCATATTTGAACTTTTTGGTAACTTGTTGCCAAAGGGGGAGAAATATGTATAGATCATAGTCTTAGAGAGAGAGAGAGAGAGAGAGAGAGAGAGAGTTGTTTTTTGTCTCTCTTGCACTTTATTTGGTTGAACTTTAATGTGTGTTTGCTTGATACATTATTCCTTTTGTGAGATACCTGGATCTTCATGTGGTTGATCATATGCTACTTTAATTATGCTACTTTAATGTGTGCTTGAATGATATTATCCCTTATATCCATATATGATCATTCACTTTGCTTGGTGATGAGTGCATGCTTTTAATTGTTATCATTTTGAGCACTCCACCAAGATGTATGTGACATGGAAGAGTGACCCATGATCCTAACAGATTGTGCATTTGCAGTCCAAGGCAAATCTTAAATAATGCACAAATTTAGGGGGAGCTCTTGCTTATCACATACTTCTCAAAGCGACGATGTATTTCAATCTTATTATCATTTGTCGAAGCTTTGATCTATATGTTGTCATCAATTACCAAAAAGAGGGAGATTGAAAGTGTAACTATCCCTGGGTGGTTTTGGTAATGGTTAACAACATATAGCTCATTGAACTAATGCTATTTCAAGATGAATATTTCAGGAAAGTTCAATCATTGTCATGGCATGGATTAGAAATGTGGACCCCTCAAAATGCTAAGGACAAAGGATTGGCTCAAGCTCTAAAAGCTCAAGACTCTACATTTTACTTTTAGTGATCCAAGATCACATTGAGTCTATAGGAAAGCCAATACTATTAAAAGGGGATGAGGTGTTGCTTAATGGCTTGCTTGCTCAAAATGCTTAGTGATATGCTCCGAAAGCCCTCAACCGCTTTCTCATATCCACATTTGTCCCAAACCAAAAGTCAAACTTGGCCCCACCGATTTGATCCATCCGGCGCCACCGAGTTCATTTGACATAGCCACTGCCAGAAACCATAGTCACTTCGGTCTCACCGATAGGGATCTCGGTCTCACCGAGATGGGATTGCAAACTCTTTGTTTCCCTTTGTAACATTTCGGTCCAACCGAGATGAGCGATCGGTCCCACCGAGTTCGCAATGCAAACTTCCTATTTCCTTTTCGTAACGTTTCGGTCCCACCGAGATGAGAGAATCGGTCCCATCGAGTTTGCCTGACCAACTCTCTGGTTTGCTTATTACCACAGTCGGTCACACCGAGTTTGTGTAATTGGTCCAACCGATATTACGTTATGCCCTAACCCTAAAAAAATTGGTCCCACCAAGTAGACGTGTCGGTCCCACCGAAATGCCTAACGGTCACATTATGAACTAAATCGGTCCGACCGAGTTTTATGATTCGGTCCCACCGAGTTTGGTAAATTGTGTGTCACGGTTAGATTTTGTGTGGAGGCTATATATACCCCTCCACCCTCTCCTCATTCGTGATGAAAGCCATCGGAACATGCCTACACTTCCAGCATTCATTTGAGAGAGAACCACCTACTCATGTATTGAGGCCAAGATATTCCAATCCAACCATATGAATCTTGATCTCTAGCCTTCCCCAAGTTGCTTTCCACTCAAATCATCTTTCCACCAAATCCAATCCTATGAGAGAGAGTTGAGTGTTGGGGAGACTATCATTAGAGCAAGGAGTTCATCATCAACAACACACCATCTATTACCTTTTGGAGAGTGGTGTCAACTAGATTGGTTAGGTGTCACTTGGGAGCCTCCGTCATGATTGTGGAGTTGAACCAAGGAGTTTTTAAGGGCAAGGAGATTGCCTACTTCGTGAAGATCTACCCTAGTGAGGCAAGTCCTTCGTGGGCGATGGCCATGGTGGGATAGACAAGGTTGCTTCTTCGTGGACCCTTCGTGGGTGGAGCCCTCCGTGGACTCGCGCAGCCGTTACCCTTCGTGGGTTGAAGTCTCTATCAATGTGGATGTACGATAACACCACCTATCGGAACCACGCCAAAAATCTCCGTGTCAACATTGTGTTTGCTCCCTCCAAACTCCTCCCCTTTACCTTCATATGCAATGATTTACATTCCGCTGCTATACTCTTAGAATTGCATGCGTTGATTGCTTGACTTGTGCTAAGTTGTCAAAATCTGCCAAGAACTAAAATTGGGAAAAGGATAGATTTTTATTTGGTTAAGTAGTCTAATCACCACCCCCCTCTAGACATACTTTCGATCCTACACATAGGTTCCCCGGCTTGTAAAAATCTAAGCATTCGGTTCACCATCACCTACAGATGACTCAAACAGTCATAGATAGGAAGTTAAGTGAGATACGAAAGCATCTTAAACAAAGTTAGAAGAAAAAAATTAGTTGTTAACTATGCAGTACTACTTCTTCTTTTTTGTTCTTGCCTTACCTTGATGTTCAACTCATGAGATATGAAAATATCTTGTACAAAAATTTAGACAAAAGAAATGATGCAAACAATGATGTACTGCGTTTCCTTGTCCTTGCCTTGCCATAATGTTCAGCTTTTAACCCAGAGATTCATCTGTATATTTACATTGACAGCCTGGGCTGCGACACTTCTTTTCCTCTTGATACAACAACCAGATGGCGCAATCTGCAAACATTGTGAAGAGAAACTGGAGCGCACAAACGGAGGGAGCGGTCTGGGATTGGACATGCCAACAAAGGGCGCACGGGCTGCGGCGGCGCTGATCCGTGATGGTTAGGGTTAGAGAGAGAGAGAGAGAGAGAGAGAGAGAGAGAGAGAGAGAGAGCGGGTGCGAACAGATCTCACCTGGAAGGGGGAGACACTTCATCACTACCGCCGCCTGTGGAGTTACAGAATTCACCTGGAAGGGGGGAGGCACTTCACCGGCACCGCCGCCCAAGTGTGTGGTTAGGATGAGGAGGCGATGAGAGGTAGAGACGGAGAGTGAGAGAAGTCGAAACGAAGGAAGGAGGGCGTCGAGCAAAGGGAGACCGGTGGCTGGCTTGTTCCTTGTTCCCTCGTGAGTTTTAAATGGGCCTCCAGAGAGAACGAGGGCCCAATTACCCACGTCACTGCAATTTTGCTGCTGGAGCAGCTGCCCCAGCCCGTTAGCCATCCTTATTAGCGAATGGAGCTAGATTAGGCGGGATTCACATCTAATCTAACGGTCAGAAAGTCTCAAATGTGACGATCGAACTGCTGGGAATGTTGATGGCCTGAGAGGGCTAGCAAAGTGCTCGGTCATAATGTCTTTAAATTTTTGTATAACCTATACTAGTTATTATTTTGAAGTTGCAGCCATGAGTAACCGGAACAGCCACTACCAGTTGTCCTCGTCCAACTTCGCGGCCTATGAAGAAGTTGACAAAAGCGAAACGAGCATCAACCAGGTAAGATTAGAAAAATGTCCATGAGCATTGCAAACACATGCATATATACATATATCATCTAACCATTCATTATTGATGATTTCAAATATTTGACTTGCCAGGCATATGTACGAGACCCGTCCGCAGAACCGGTCCAGCAGCAGCTACCGGTACGTGACATGGACATGCTCAGTCGTGAGCTTGTCACGTCAAAGGAGAGTACAATGGAGGCCCTTAAGGAGTTGAATAACTCCATGAAGAATGAGAGGGATAAGATCATCAACGAGAACTCTAATTTATGCGATAAGAAATTGAAGCTCGTCGACCAGAAGGACAAACTGGTCACCGAGATCGATTCTCTAAAGAAGGAGATACGGCTCCAGAAGGCCGAGAGCATGGAACTGAAGACCCTCAAAGTCCATTATAGAAAGGAGGGACAGAGCAACATGAACAAGTTGCATGAGATGGAGATCAATCTTCAACGAGAATGTAATGCGTGCATATATGTAGGTAGTTAGCTAGCGGATTACTTTTGCTTGTAGCTAGCTAGGGGATCACTTTTGCTTGTAGCTAGCTAGCTAGTTGATCACTACTGTTTGTGGATTTGAAGTTACCACTAGAAGTTTAAATGGCTGCACATATACTAATAGTTGGGTATATCTTTTTATTACAGAAAAATACAAATTGTTGGCGTTGGTGCACAATAAATGCTATAGCTAACACATATTTTTTTTTGAATTTTCACCGGGGGTGGGGAGCCCCCACCACCACCTGAATATATATTGCGTAAAGGGCTCAAAGCCACTGAAAGTCAGATCACATAGGAGGAGAGTTTACAGTAGATAAAAGGAGGGAGAAGGCGGACTAGCCATCGGGCTTTTCATCCGGTCCTGAGAACGAACAGCTAGCCAGACATCAATATGGGAACGGTCACCCTCCTTCAGTCTGGCGCGCCACAGCACCGCATCATCCCGACATGATTTCAGCGTAGCAGCCAGGGACCACGGGTCCTCCCTGAAGACGACAACATTTCGTCGTTTCCAGAGCTTCCAACAGCAGAGGAGGACGAAGGAGGCCGGCGAGGCAGTGCCGACAGCGGGCGAAGCGTCGAAAAGGTGCAGGGACCCCACAGAAGCTCCAGTCGGCGAGAGGCCAACACCACCGCCAAAACTAAACCGCGAACGGGCAGCCGAAGATCATGTGATCGGCAGTTTCCAGCGCCGCCTCACAGCAAGGGCACCCAGCTTCCGCTGCTGTGAGGATGGTCTTGCGGAGGAGCACATCCCTCGTATGGATGCGCGACATGGAGAGGAGCCATCCGAAAAACTTGGCGCGCGACGGGGCGCGGGACGACCAGAGGAAGGACGCTGGAGCCTCCTCGACCCCGCCAAAAGTAGATAGGGCATACGCGCCCCTAGCAGAGAAGCCCCCGCCAGGCTTGGCACATAGCGTGGCGAGACGGGTGTATGGCACCCCCCCCCCCCCCCCCAATCCGACAATCTTCCATCATCCTCTGAACAGCAATGCACACCTCAGCGGCCAGGGGGTGAGCCGCGGCACGAGTAAGGCCCGCACGCCTCGCCGATGCGCTGCCCACACCGAAACCTCCGAGCTGGTCGCATGTGACTAACACAATATATTACTGGCGTTAGACAGGTGGCACGCCATCAGAATTAAAATACTGCTTTCGTGTATGCCAAAGCCACCACTAAATGTTTTCACTGGCGTCATATTTATGGCGTTGGGCATATACGCCAGTAAAGCTGTTTTTGGCACGTCATAGATAGACTTTTTTTCACCAATGACAGTTTGTTGCACTGTGCATGTTACCGAGCAATACCTCTTGTCTTTCAGCTATTTTTTCCTTCAGTTTTCTTTATTCTTAAAACTAAAACCTGCATTTTTAAATTTTCACGAAATAAAACAATGTGCATGGACCTAAAAACAATTCTAGAATTTTTTTTGCAAGACTCCTGTAATTTAAAAAGTTCAAAAATGTAAAAATTGCTCATAAATTTCAGAAAATGTGACCCAATTTTCAAGATGTGTACATGTTTAACAAACTTAATAATCTTAACAAAAATCATAGATTCAAAATTGTTCACGGATTTAATAATATTAGTGAATTTTGAATAGGTTAAAAAGATAGACCAAAAGCAAAAACATAAAAAGGAAAAACGGAAACGGAACACCAAAAAAGGAAACCATAAAAAAAAGGGAGAAATCTACAGAAAAAATAATCTGCATTCCCACTCGACAAGTTGTCAGGTACACTAGACCATAAAGGCGTGCGTTGCCGCGCCCGCCCACCTTGGAGACATTTTCACATAATAATAAGACATCTTAATGAAAGAATGATAGAACTATATGAGAAAAATTAGATATTGGACTATTTGGAACCATCACAATTTTGTTCTATCTCCCACCATATTATTTAATTATATCTTCAAAGTAACCATCCATCTAATTTTAGATTATGAAGACAGTACAAAAGTAAGTTGTAATATGTGCAAAAACTGGCCAAAATGAACTCATCCTTCACATGCATCATAGAAAAAGAACATCTTCACGTGAGTTGCCACACCCTTCTATCTAGAGAGAAACGTAATAATATCTGGGAGATTTGGACTATATACATATATAAAGAACACATATTCATATTCTTTTTCTAAAACTCCTGAATTGCGGGTTTCCGTAAAAAGGACAGTAATCTTGGAAAACTCTCAATTATTTTAAAAACAAAAACGTTCAAAGAAACAAAAATTTTGATCAAATTTTGTTGAATTTTAGCAAATCATATCAAAATGAAAACTACATGTATGTATTTGGTTCTACCGGTGGTGGCCAGAAAAAGCATCAAGAGTTGGTTGTGTAGTATACCTGATAGATCTCTCTGGTGACGTGTGAAATGTGAGAGGAACATGAGTACTTGCGTCAAGCTAAATGTAAATTTAAATAAATTTATCGTTCAATAATATGTAGACTGGTGACCAGCTGACCGAGGAATCTCTAGTACGTGTGCAGGGGGGCAGAAAGAGGCTCGCAAGGAAGAGTACCACCAGGCCAGGTCCGGCCCATCTTTTATTTCCATCCCGATCGACCATAACAGGCCTAGGTAAGTTAGTGGAGCAGCGGCCCTAGAAACACCATGCGAGGCTCGAGGACAACCGGTCGATCTAATCAAACGGTCACGGACATCAAAACGCTGTGAGCAGCCGTAGCTCAATCCATTATACTGTTTCTTAATTAATGGTTTAATGATTTAATCCTTGTTTTTTTAGAGATAATGATTTAATCCTTGCTGGGTTGAAGGGGGCGGCATGGCTACGAGCCGCTCGCTGCGATGCACACAGCTGCCTCGCCTTTAGGGCGCGTTGGTGTACTGGCCCAGTAGGACGGGCTTGTTCGGCTGATATCATGCGGATGTCACCCATATTTCTCCTTATCTTCTTCACCTTTATATTTATACTAAATGCATATAGTTCAAGAAAAATAAATTTAGTGAAAAAAATTAAAATCAGGAGTTTCAAAAATGTTAACCTAGTATAAGAAGTTTGTCAGCACAGTTTTGTTGTAATATTGATAACTTTCAAAAACAAAATCGTGCCAACAAAAAATTGTTCCCGTGTTTCAAAAAAATATATGAAAAAGTTTTAATAAACATGTATAAAATGAACAAAATTAGTGTAATGTAAAAAATAACCAATTAAAAAATTGTACGTGATATTTACGGAAATATTCCCATGTTCCAGTAAAATATGATGACATTCAAAAAAATGTTATATACAATGAAAAAAAATCGCGTATGTATAATAAAAATTTAGATTAAAAAATGTTCATGGAATTTTAAAGAAATAATCACGCCTTTCCATAAAATGTCCATGAAATATTTCAAAAATGTTGATACAATGTAAAGAAAGTGTTTATGTAGTTAGAAAAACATTGATTGCCATTAAAAATATGTACAGCGTGTGTTTGGACAAAATGTTACCCTTTATTCGAAAAAGTGTTCAAAAAAATATTTAAATAATGGACATCGTTTATTTAAATAATGCCCAACATGTATCCTAGAAACTGTTTGACGTGTGCTCTAAATGTACAATTTGTACTAAGAAAAAAAATTAGACATGTGTTTAAAGGGAAAACCAATAAAAACCGGCAAGAAAAAACAAAGAAAAGCATGGAATAAAAAATTATAAAAAAATAAGTCAAAAATCAAAAATCAATGAGAAAACAAGGAAAACTAAACCAAAGAAAACCGGTGAAAACAAATAAAACTGAAGGATAAAAAAATTAAAAAAATCTATAGAAAGTCGGACCTGAACAAACCTGCAACACACAGCGAACCAATCGGGCTACTTAGCCGGCTTGCTAGATGTCGCCCGTAGGCGATTCTTATTAGGAATCGGTACATGCAACATATAGCCCTAGCGGGTTAAGGGTACCAGAACCATCTTAAAATACCGGCTAATTTTTACATCCTGCTAATTTCTTGAAGAAATCCGTTGCGTCGCCACGGGGCCCACTCATCGCCAGTCTCTTTCTTATGTATATTTTTTTTAGGGAAAGCCTGGCAATTTATTATTCTTCAAATAAGTTTACATCATTTGCCAAAGCATCTAAAATGAAACTACGCGGATCCACATACCACGAGGTGGTGAGAGGTCCCTCCGCTTGACTAGCTAGCAAATGAGCTACCTTATTACTTTCCCTAGGACAATGAACAAAAGAAATATTGGAGAAATTCCTTGCTAAAAAACTGCACTCCTCATAGATAGCAGCTGCAGCACCAATCGAATTGCCATCCTCCTGCATAGTCTGAATTACTTCCAGGCAGTCTGAATTAACGATCATGTTGTTGCATCCTGAGTTGCTTGCTAGGATCAATCCGTCCCGGATAGAGCGAGCTTCAACTGTAGGTGCATCAGCTACGTAACTGATAGAACAAGCACTCGCCGATAAGAATCTGCCTTGATCGTCGCGGATGACAGCTCCTGTCGCTCCACTTCCCGCATCAACAGAGAACGCCGCATCGACATTCAGCTTTGCAAATCCATCTCCAGGTCGTTCCCAGCCGTGTCTTCGAATCTTAGCTGCTGGTTTTGCTGCTCTCGCATAATTCAAGACAACCACAGCAATACCTTGCGCCGAGCGATTAGTGGTCTGAACCGGTTCGTCCCGCACAATACGCCGCCAGTCTCTTTCTTATGTATATCTCTTGCGGTTACAGGAGACACGAGAGACACTTGTTTCTTCACCCACCCATCCCAACGGTATCCCTCTTCATGTCCGGCCCCTCTCCATCTCCTACCTCTCGGCCATAGACAAAACTCCCCAAACATCGCTGCCAAAGCTCCACGGGCGTCCCACCATTTGCCGCTCCAATAGACTCCCTCCCATCCCACGCCTATTTATGTTGTCTTCTGTCCATCCGATGGTTTTCTCATTTGCTGCACTCGCCTCGCGATGTTGTCACCATGGTCGGCTGGGAGAAACAAAATTGTTGATGTGTCGTCCTCGGCTGTAAGGTGTCCTCGGCTGTAAGGTCGACGACAGTGTTGCAATCCCGGGCGTCGCTCTCTCATAACGCTGCTGCAGCCTGAACACTAGTGCTTAAAGGGCCTTCAACAGTGTTGCAGGGACACTGGCGTGCGCTTCTGCGAGAATGGTGTAGCTACAACATGCTGCGGCGGCGGTGCAGGTGCAAGCTTGCCACCTCGGGTGCCAAACCCCGCAAACATGGGAACCAGTACAAGCCATGGGTGGGAGCTCCCGAAAACACCTAGTACAAAGGAACGGGTCGCTTTCTTTCCTCCAGGAGAAGCAAGAAAGGTGATATCGCCTCCTGCCGCCAGGGCGCCTTCCTCGGCCGCCGTCCTTCGGCGGCTCCCCTCCGCTCACGACCTCGGTCGTCCGTGGTGAGGGGGGTCGCCGGATCCACGCGCGTGGATTGTTTTAGGCATTAGTTTCTTAGGATTTTGGGTTGTTCATCGTCATGGCTTCGGGGGTGACGATGGCGGCGCCGACTAATAAATCTTTAGATCCTTCCCTAACGAGGAGATCCGCTTTTGAGGTGGATTTGGAAACCAGACTGTTCAAGCAAGGATGGTGCGGCGGCGGCGGCATCCTCGTGGTGGACATGTGTCCTCGGGCTCCGCCGTTGTGACGGCGTTTGCTCCAGCGCCGGTATGGAGCTTGGGAGGTAGTCCAGGAGCGGATGCAGATTGTGGTATGCATCGACGGCATCTGGAAGATGGTGGATCTGGGTTCGTGGTTCGTGGCAGGCAGGTATGGTTTCCTCCTCCAACGTCTTAGTTGGGCGGGGGTGCCAGATCTGGAGTTCGATGGCGTGTCCGATGTGTTGCCCCGGTCTGGTTCGTTCAACGGCAATGGCTTTGCCTTTATTGCGAGCCACCTTGGAGGTCCGCAAAGATGCATATCAGCGATGGAGCCGCGTCGAGCTCGGGTGTGGAGGTGATCCATCATTTTCTCCTTTGGTGGCTGCTATGGTGGTGCCAGAGGCAGGTGACGGGCGTTGGTGTCATGCTTAGAGGATTCTCCAGTCTTGTTTGTAATTTTACTTCTTGGCTGGTATTCCTGTGCGCAAAGGCTAGCGTTCTGCTGTCTTCTCAGTTTTGTCAGGTCGGTAGGTACGTGGCTTGTATTATGATCCTTATGATATAAATGAGACACGTATTACCATGCAAAAAAAAACATGGGAACCAATGATGCTACCATGACCCGAGCCGGCGTCCGCCCTGCTGCGAGGGACACTAGTGGTTTTCCAATTGGGTGTTGTGGGCTGTGTTGCAGCAATGCTACGGGAGGTCACCAGCAGTGTTGCGGTGGAGCAACCACCGATGCTGCGATCGGTGTTGTGGGAGCGTCGCCGATGGTGCGAAGAAGCAGGCTATTCGCGAGAACAAAGTGAAATGTATGTTGTGTGCGCCGTGTTGCTGTGATAGGGAGAAACGCAGCAAAGTCTTTCTCTTGCATGCTTGTTGCACTAGCCCATCTAATGGCTAGGCACGTTCAGATCGGTCTGGCCAGCCGACTAATGAAACCGACTGATTACGCGTCCGTGAGGCGCCAGCCTTGTCCTCATCAAACCATTAGTTGGTTGTTTTTTGAGGGGGGGTTTAAGATGATTTTTTAGGTTGATGATCACATTAACTTGTTGTGTTTCATGGTATACACACATTCATGCGTGTTGTATGTCTGTTGTACACGTCGGCCAGCCACATGCTTTGTTCATTTACCGGAGGCGGATTCAAAAGTGCACTCAGGGGAAAAGTGAGAGACCAATGAGATGCATAACAGGCAAAACAAGAAGGAGATATGCATGGCCCATCCTCATATAAGTAGGGTTTGTTGTTCTATTAATTCACCATCCACACAAGAAAACAATCTAGTTAGCCATCCCTTGAAGACGAAACTGTGACGAAGAAGCTCGTGCGTTATGGCCCATGGCCAACAGGTGCTTAGAGCATAGGAGATTGGAGCAAACCAAATCACAATCACATCTCATGATGGAGGGACCTGGCGCTTGTACCTATGCCTCAATGTATTCGTACTTGGATCAACCTAGCTATGTTGGAATGTCAAATTATATCAAGATTGAGGACACCGGCAAGAGAAACTAACTGTGTCAAAATATATCAAGGAAAGGGAGATTATTCAGTTTAGTCCTTATAGTGGCTTATACATCTATGTGGAAAACTTGAAGTCTCAAGAATATACTTAGATTTGAGAACCGAGATGGAGCTTCTGTAATAGAATTGCCTTGTGAGTTGTGACCCTGTCACCATATTAGCTTGGTGTATCAGGGCTAACCCAAATAAGTAATGTTATGGCGGATGTCTGAATTAAGTTGAGGAAGCTTATTCACTCTAGGTGTAGGATGTGGTTTGAAGATCTCTGTGGGAAACCAAAATGATTGTTCTGGAAACAAACTGATTGGATCTTCCATTGAGTAGTGCGATGTTTGTTTACCAGCATTGCGCAATGTTTTGGATTCATTACCATTTGTCAAGTACTCCCTCCGTCCAATAATGTAAGACCTTTTTTGACACTAGTGTAGTGTCAAAAAACGTCTTACATTATTGCACGGAGAGAGTATTTATCAAATATCTTTTGAATCCATAGGTGAGATGATCCAATTTGGCTGCAGGCTTCTCAAAGGGACAGGTGTAAACAACACTGCTGCTTTTTTATGGCTTCTTGATATATTCTCAGCTCCTGAAGATGACGAGATCTTTATGTCCATGTTCAGATGCATCTACGGCCAGCAGATTCATAAGGTCCATGGGAATTAAACTGGAGTTCTATTTACCGTAGATGCGTGGACGACATGATGAATAAGAAGGACTCAAGGAAGGAGGAGTGCCGGCGTTTCAAGGCGGAGCAAATGGATGCTTTCATGGAGATCCAAAGGAGGAGGCTTGATCTTGACGCCGAAAAGCAAGCCAAGATGTTCGAGCTCGAGGCGGAGAAGCAAGCCAAGATGCTAGAGATCGAGGCCGCCAACGCCAAGACAAAGGCCAAAGAAGTGGCTCTTGCAAGCATGTTGACCGGGATGGAGATCATGAAGGTGGATCTCAACGCCTTGTCGTCAAGGAGGAGGCCGTGGTTCGAGAAGATGCAGGCCGACATGCTCAAGTTCGACGACGAGTGATCTATGGCGTCGATTGGCCATCTTTTTTGTATGCCGGCATGACCATGGGAGCCGTGATGGCGTGGTCGAACTCAAGTCCCACCCTTTTTTATGTGCTGGCATGTGTGCCGGCCGGCTGGCGAGTGCGCCAGCATGAACTGTGATGTTTTCTGAAGCCGGCATTAATGTTGGCGCTGGCATGGTACCGGCATGAGACATGGCCGCTGGCATGATCGGCCAGGCCTTTTTTATTTAAAAGTTGAATGAGGACATGAAATGGGTCGGCGCATTGGGCGCATTGCCAACCCAAATGCAAAACTAGACGGACGGCGGGCGGGCGGCCGACCCAAACGGATAAAAAGCGGATAAATGCGCCGTCCGTTTGGGTCGCCCCATTGGAGTTGCTCTTACCTGCCACTACTAGCAATCGATGTCTAAGCAAGCAATCTACAGAATTGTCAGCCCGAGCAACGAGAATAAGAGAAAATTACTTCTAAACTATATTAACTTCCCATTTCTCTGAAGGCCTGATAATTGAGAGAGAAAAGAAGACTCAGATTCTTATGAACAAAGGGACAGATGTAATGCTGCTTATGTTTGTCCCTCTGCCTGGCTACACACCTACTGCTGCTTTCCCAACAAGGTGGTAAGCCACCTACCAAAGATCCAGATCTGACTGTGAAATTAGGAATACCTAACTACAAATAAAACAATAGGCCTAACATGCAGTGTGATGTCCATGTCACTGAAGGCAATATAGTAAGGGCACAGCAGCAAAAGGAGAGATTTGGGTACCTGATTGGGTTTGCTTGGAGCAGAGGATGTCCAGCTCATCGTCGTAATGGACAATCCCCTCAAGGGTCAACAAACTGACTCCAAGCATGTTAGCTGCCATTGCAAGGCAAGTAGACAAGTATCTTGTGACAGATCTGCACGTCAGGACCATGAATAACAGAGAGTTCGCTTAACCTGAAGCTAAATGAATTTATGGTTATTTGGTGTGATTGGTTATCAATTAATAACATCTCCTGATTAGGCTTATCAGGGTGCGATCAGCCTAACACTGGACCAGCTTCTGTTGGTGCCAAATTGCCAAATCCATATATGAGTTCCACATGTATAAAACTGAATCTAAAAATTAAAAAGGGTCAAAAGTTGGACATATAAGAACACAGAGGTAAGTAATCTGACAATAGTACTCGGTTACTTTATTATCGATGTTAACATCTTCATATTACTGTATGTCATAGTCTCATGGACCGATGTTAAGATTTACTGGGTCTGAAACCAAATGCATCATGTGATTATTTTTGGACATGAAAGAAAGAGTAATCTTCTCTTTGAAGTATACAAAATTGTACAGATATACATATACCAGTCACTAAGTTAGAAGATTAAGAAAAAAGAACAATACCTATGCTCAAAAAGATGAAAAACAGAGCACCTATTCTGACAAACAGGGCACCTACATATCTCCTGCAGTCAAAGAGGAGTTCCTTCTACCTTGTATCAATAGAGAACCTCAAGTAAAATCCTTCTACGTTCAGATGTATAAACGTATATTATATCTCCACTTTGTTCTATCTATAAAGAATCTGAACTAAAATCCTTTATGTTGATATGCACTACAAATATATGGAAAAAGGTATATATGTTCATCCTTTGAGTGGCTCAAGCTGCACTTCCATCGATCCAGGCGAACCAGAGTCCATTTTACTGTCGAATCTATCGGACTGCAGAAGATCAACTGAATCGTCTTCCTCGGTGTTGCCGAGCGCAAATTTATGCGTGAGGCCATCGGCGCCATCTCTTCTTCGCTTAACCTTCATGTACTCGAGGTAAGCCACCACCAACACACCACTGACAACCCATACGACCAATCCACATGTAAGTCCCTTGATCGTCTTGCTGCCGTACCTGTGCCCAAGATGCTGCAACCCGGTGAAGAGTGCCGTGACAGCGGCTACCAGAGCAGTCCTCCCGGTGTAGGTATGCAGATATTCCCAGATGATCCTGTTTCTTGGCAGAATTTCACCATTCTCTGCTCTGTCTGGTCGAAGATAAGCATTTACCGGCTGCATACAAGTGAATGTAAATGCTATTGCGCCGATTTTAGCATGCGTGGATTTGAAAGAGAAACCCCGGAGCTCGGCGACGGCGAAGAGAACCCCCATGAACATGACAGCCAGGCCTGAGTTCTGAAGATATGTGTGAGCCTGGAACCAGAGATTCCCTTTGACATGCTTGAGGTACCGCGCCGCGACGATTCCTCCTGGAAGCAACAATCCCCATGCCACAAACATGATGAACCCATGAACGGCGAGCACCGGCCGCAGATCCTCCACCGCCTCCGCCAAGCCGCTGAGCAGAAGGATCCGGACAGGACGGTTGCTAGTGACAGAGTGCATGTTCTTCACGCTCAATCGGCCAGATGACCACTGGGAGCCCATGGCCCAGATGACCTTCAGAGGTGTCGAGGGATCGATGATGTTCTTGCACTCCACCCTTCCACTGCACGAAGGCGTCAATGGACGGGTGAACTCGAATATGATCACGCCGTTCTCCGACCGGCACCTCTTGTAGGTGAGGTTCTCGTGCGTCTCGTGCACGCTCATGCCGTCCTTCCCGTCGATCCAGTACGAGTTGACATGTCCCGTGCCGTTGCCGTCGACCCACCCGACGTAGGCGTAGCTGTTCACCATTGCGCCGCCGAAGCCGATGGCGATGTACCCGCTCTTCTTCTCGCCGCGGGCGGCGATGTTGATGGAGTCGCCGGACAGAGTCCAGAAGAACGTCACCTGCTGATCGTCCAGCAGCACGCTGTTGTTGTACATGTCGCTGAGGCCGCCGTCGACCACCTGAATTTTCCACCCCATTTTGGGGTCGTAGAGGGATTGGTAGTAGACCAGGTCCGGCGTGTTCCGGTCGGGCAGCCAGACGAGCTCCGTGGGCGTCGCGGGCACGCCCTCCGCCGTCGGGTCGCCGGCGTAGATTACCTCGGACATGTTCCGGGCCGTGGCGTTCCCGCCGACGGCGTCGGACGTGATGTACAGCGGCACGTCGTGCCCGGCCTCGACGGAGAAGGTGACCGGCACGCCGCGCTCCACCTTGAGCAGAGGCGCCTCCTTCTTGTTGATGTAGAGCACCTTTTCTGGGTTGGGCGGGTTGGGGTAGTGCAGCGCCGGCCCCGTGGTGACCACCAGCGGGGTTTGCCGCTCCGCCGTGATCCTGCCCTGGTCCTCCTTGTCCTCGGCGTCCAGCGGCCCGGGGCACCCGTTGGTCGCGGCGGACACGTTGAGCGTGAGGAACCCGTACGCCGTGCCCGCCGGCGCGCCGTGGTTCAGCGGCAGGTAGTATGGCCTCAGCAAGTCCGGCTGCCGGAGCAGCCCGATGGCCCAGATGACGGTCATCTCCTTCGTGGCGTTGACCGCCACGTCGTACCTCTTGTCGGGCGACGCCAGCTGGCGCGAGAAGCGCACGAAGGAGACGCCGTCGCGGCGGTGGCCGTAGACGAGCCTGGTGTTGTTGACGGATGCGTCGCCGGCGGCGCTGCCGTTGCGGCGGTCGTAGAACGTGTCCGGGCAGACGCCCTCGGCGCCGCCGTCGCCGCGGAGCAGGCACTCGCTGTACTTGGTGACGAAGTAGTCGTCGGCGAACGGGAGGCCGTCCTCGGTGAAGCCGGCGACGGCGACGTCGGCGCCGATCATGGAGACGTTCCTGCCGGGGTCCGCCCAGCCGAACGCCATGTAGTACTCGGAGCCGACGGCGGCCTCGAGCCCGACGTCGATGGTGTTGGCCGCCTCGCGGAGCGTCCAGCGCACGCGCAGCCGCGGCGAGAGCTGCGCGCAGGAGGCGAACATGGTGGGCTCCTCGGTGGAGGACGGCGCGGCGGCGGCGGCGGCGGCTTTGGAGGAGGAGGGGTCGGAGGAGGAGTTGGAGGCGGCGAGGCGGACGAAGCCGAAGAGGGAGGAGGTGAGCGGGTCGAAGGCGGCGAGGACGGGGACGAGCGGCCAGGAGAGGCCCGGGAGGAGGCGGAAGACGAGGGACTCGGAGGCGAAGGTGCGGTTGAGCGGGTCGGGCGCAGCGGGGGAGCCGCGGGAGAGCGCGGCGAGGTCGGCGCCGTCGGCCCGCCACCAGCGCGCGTCGGCGGAGCCGGCGAGGAGGTCCAGCGAGGAGACGCGGAAGGAGCAGCCGTCCAGCACGGCCACGCGGCCCCGCAGCTGGTGCTGCGACATGCGCAGGTCCGCCTCGTGGCCCGCCAGGCTCGTGTTCCTGCCGCACTCCGCTGCCGCCGCGGCGGTGGGGGAGGGGGCGAGGAGGAGGAGGAGGCAGGCGAGACAGAGGAGGGCGCCGACGGGGGCGAGCGGCGCCATGGCCGCGCTCGCGCGCGGGCTGGTCAAGGAGAGGGAAGGAATCCTGGTGGCATGGAGGCGATCGCGCGGCGCGGTGGAGGGCTGCGGGGGCGGCGGCGGGTTCGTCGGGGCTGGAGGAACAGGGACGTGCGGGCGGGCGATCGTGCGGCCTCGGGACGACGGGCGGACGAACGCGGGGTGTGTTTTGTCCGGCGCAGCGTTGGTGCGAACGAACGTGCGTGGGTGCCGATGCTCTTTCGTTTGGGTGCCAACGAACCAACGTGCACGTCGCTGCCCATTTGTATGGGAAGAAACGATGAATCTTCTTTAAGATTTTTTTTGACTATATCTTCTTTAAGATTTTTTTTCCGCATCCTATTTTTGAAAGATTTTGAAGGATATATAGCTAACTATTCATTTTTTAACGAAAATACTAACGCCCACACGTGTGGGCGTTCGCATCTCGCCCACACGTGTGGGCGTTCGCATCTCGCCCACACACGTGGATCAACGTTTCTTTGTGTTTGTACGAATCTTGGCATGTTTTGCCAGATTTTTTATGCCACGTAGGACGAGGCTGCTGTGTGAACGTTGAAGAGTTTGCCCACATGCCCGCAGCACGCGGTTTCCAGCTGCACTGTGTGGGCGAACTAGTTTCTGTCCACGCATCCACCACCTAGTCCATGCGTGTGTGCGAACTATTTTTCGCCCACACGAACTGCAGTTACACTTACGTGGCAACTAGGTAAACACACATGGCAACTATGATTCGTTGCTAGACGGCAACTGCAGTTGCGCGTACGTGGCAACCATATATACACACATGGAAACATGATTAACCATACATGGCAACTATGGTTGGACCACACGTGGCAACTAGGTAAACACACATGGCAACTACTGTTTGGCCATATGTGGCAAGTAGTTAATCACACACGGCAACTATGATTTGATTATGCGCGGCAACTACCATAAATTAGACATGACAACTATAGTTAACCAAAACAGATAGAGTTGCCATGCTTTTACAACTACATCTGCCATCCCGGATGGCAACTAAATCGTCATCCCGCGGGTACCTAACGTAGCTGCGCCAGGACGTGTAGGCATTTTTGCTTCATGCCACACGCGCGGGGTAGAGATGAGTAGTACTTGTTGGGCGTGTGACACGAAGTAGCTGAGCCCATAGTGTGGGCAATTTATAATGTTCGCCCACACACAATCCGTGTGGGCTGCCTCCTGCTCATGCTACACACGGTGTATGGGCAGATGGCTAGTATGGCACACGTGTGGGTGTTATCGGCGTCCTTTTTTAAAATGGTTTCTCCGTGATTTGAAGATTGCTCACCACGGAGTTGGATTATGGCTAACTTTGGTGTTGATCATATCAAATATACTGGTAGAAACTTCATTCGAACTACTTTTTGTAACTTATATTTCTTCAGTACGATCTAGTAATACACGTGGATCTTATAAACTGAAAGATGGGAAGTATTCTCTATAAACAAATAGAAGACCGTTTGGATCACTACATTTGTTTACAGAGGGAGCAAAATAATATATAACCCTTACAACTTTGTGAGAAGGCGCTATGGTTTATTAAATAAAATCATCACTAGGTTAGGATTGGGCGATGTGTCGTTCGGTGATTGTTTTGCTGTGGGCATGGGCTCTCAGACACAATGTATATCGATGCAAGTTACTCTTGGATGATGCCTGACATGATTCCAAAGTAAAGCTACCCCTGCCAAATATAGAAACCTTGCAAACTCTAACCTCACGGACCAGAATGACAATGAACAATCTATGTCATCGGGTCATCGACATATCCGTTGACGACATCCTCGAGATGGGGAGGCTGAAGGGACCTTATTCATCGATCACCAACAAAATGTGCTGCTGCAGAACCCTTATCTAACCTATCTACGGGCCAACATCGAGGTACCAGGGTTCTCCTCCCCACACACCGCCGGAGAGGTGATAGGAGGAGGGGGAATCCGCAAGGTTTACGGGCATGCTGGAGGGTGGGGATTGGAAAGTCTCTCCCTTATCGCCTTGAGGGTTTGATGAGGTACGAGAGATGAGACTTCCATGCCAAAACTAGCCCTTAACAAGTTATTTATCGTAACTGGTTTGGATTTGTAATCATATTTTTGTATTCCAAGTTCCAACTACTATTTATAAACATGAATATAATTTAGAGTCACTTTTATTACACTCTTTTGTGAGTTGCATAGAAAAATATACCCTTTTCTTTCATAGAAGCGCGTCAATTTTTTTGGAAAAAACTAGCTCGCCACTTGTTTTTGACATCAAATGGTTTGGCACATAGGGTGTGTTTGGTTCTTGCCCTAGCCATCCTATCAAAAGTTTGCAAGCCTATATTTTGGTTAAGGTTTTGGTCGCCCAAATTTTATTCAATATTGACGAAAAGGTTGAATTGGAATTGGCTAGAGTCCATGTGGATTCTCAAAATATTGGCAACCATGCATCCAAAACAATAACAAAAAACGGGGTAAAAATTGTCACCATCCAAACATGCATGCAGATCCTATCATAAGAATCCAGGCATACACATATTTTTTTTGCGGAAAGGATCAGATTTATTATAAAGATTCACCGGAAGTACAAAGCACCTCAAACATAATAAAAATTACATCGAGGTCCATGGACCACCTAACGATCATTGCTGCCTCCAGAACGAGCCGTCGACGCGCTGCTGTTGCCACTCCCATATCGGAGCCGGCCTGACCATGTCGATGACAACCAAGAAGTCTTCCTGCACATGCCACTAAGGACCAGCGTCCCAGAGCTGCAGCCGTCGTCGTTGAATCCTTGAATCATCTTAAGAACCTAACACCAAAGAAAGCCGTTGCATACGTATGGCGGGAAATACTGACCTCGCCGCCTCAAGGAGATGGCAGGAATCTAGACCGGAGCTACGTATAATCCGTCCCAACGGACGAACTTGATGAGGATCGGAGCCCGAAAGATTGGCTTGAAGAAGGAGCGCCGCCATCCATCCAAACACGGCCCCTGCGAAGACCGAAACCATATCTATCTACTAGCGGGAGCCAAGACACAAGGATTCTCCTCCGCGCCACCGGCCACCGGAGCGCCAGGCAAAAGGGAGGCGAATCCACGAGCTCACAGGCGAAGATCGAGGGAAGGAACGCTTTCCCAAATTGCCTTCGGAGAGAGTAAAGTAAAGATTCTAACAAAAGCGTACGTGAAGGGCAAACACATATACTTCTTGGAGATGCATGTCAATTATCACTTTCTCCATTTCCTCTCGTGTTCTGAACATATGCGTCTGCATTATATTTTCTTGAAAGAAAAAATGACCTTCTTAATTCAAAAACTATTCCCAATCACATGGAGAGGACCAAACTAGATTAACTAGGATTCCTCCTTCAACCATCCCTTTTGAGCTGAAAAATATGCCAAGATAGTTAATCTAGTTTGGTCCTCTCATGTCGTTTAATATCTGACCAGCCATATAGAACTTTACCCCGTAGTGCCAAGATAGCGTGAATAATTTTGTAAATGGTCAGGCAATTCTGGAGGGGAATCTACCACTGTTGCAGGTAATTCGTAGTAGTACAATTATCACTTACCTAATATACATTACATAATGTACGAGAATATTTGTAAACTGCTTTTGTTGTCATGCAGACATGGTACCACGAGAAGTTTAGAGTGCACCAATTGAACTCTAGCATCTCGTATGAATCAAGGTTAAGGCCGCTGATCCAGAACTGGAGCGAGGAGAAGGCAAAAAAGGTTGACAATATAATCCAGAATAATTATCTGGGAGTTGGAGAGGTAAAATGTCAGCACATTGCCTGGATTATGTAACATGTATATTTTCTAAATCATACTAACGACACTAAACTACAATACGTTGAGGACCTGATGAGGCCTTTCATTCCAGCACGAGATGGTATGCTAGCCAAACCGAAGACTGGCGCTCGGGTAAATGAGTTACATCAGACACAAATATATATTGTAACATTGCAACTAGTATGAAGTTATATGATTCTAACTGTTTTAAAGTCTTAGATTAAGGTACTCGTCGGACGTGCATTGACTGATTTGCAAGAAGTTGCCTCCCTCGTGCGGGAGGCTGGTGCAGGACAAGTTGATATGATGTGCACCCTTGAAAAGAAAATGGATGAGTGCCTTAGGCGTACCCGTACAAATGGCAAGCTCATAGAGGACCTCATCAAAGAATTGAACGTAAACCTATAATTATGAGATTAGTATATATAATTGGAAATTTACGTGTACAAGGTTTTTTCTAAATTAGTTTACTATGAAAACACCCCAGGCTAACTTGTATTTTTTAAAGACAAAATGTGATGGAATATTTTCAGGACTAGAGGACATACATCTTTCTGACCTCGGGGCACCTTCACACCCAATGGAGGCCTCTGTTGAGAATGCTGAGCAGGCTTCTGACCAGGGGAAACAAAATGATGTCACGGAGGTCGCTGTTAAGCACCATTGTAAGCAAGGAATGAAAATGATGACATGGATCCCCCAATGAAGAACCTTGATGAAGAGTTTGACGTACGCATGTTAACTTAATTATGAAACAATCATTGTCGTTTCAGAAATAACATGCGATCTTCCACGTACAGGATGAAGCATTAGAAAGAGCTGAAATAAAACTCAAACAGGATCTCAGTTTGCTGTTAACCCTACTCCAAACTCCTCTAGGTTTTGGAAGGGATTCCAATCCATCATCCAAACCTGAAGTTTGGATTTAGATGGAAGGTAGGTAATGGTGAGAGGATTAGATTCTGGGAAGATACTTGGTTTGGGACCTCCCCTCTAGCCACACAATTCTGGCCTGTGTACATAGTCTGTAATGAGCAATCTAAAACTATTAAAGAAGTCTGGGATGGGGAAACTCTCAAGATGACCTTCAGAAGGAATTTTGATGATAAACTCATGGAGCAATGGCACCACCTGGTAGAATGTGCCAGAAGCATTGCTCTTTGTGAGGACATAGACTCACTGATATGGCAGCTTGAGAGCAAGGGTGTGTACTCCTCAAGCTCTCTGTATCATGTGATCAATTTTCATGGGGTGCAACCAGTTTTCATCCCTGCGGTGTGGAAACTTTATGTGCCCCCGAAAATCCACATTTTCCTTAGGCTCTTCTCGTATAACAGGTTGATGACCAGAGATAACCTGAGGAAGAGGCACATCATTAAACCTCTGGATTGTGTATTTTGCTCTGAACAGGAAACTAACACCCACTTGTTTTTTGAATGCATCGTAGCAAAAAACATTTGGTCGTTTGTGGCTGACCACTTTCAGGTCAGGATAGGAATAGAGTATGAATCTGTTGCCAGATTTTGGATATCCAATAGGAAGAATTCTGCTCTAAACATGGTGAAGGAAATATGCCCTAGAGGCAATAATAAAGTTATTATTTATTTCCTTATATCATGATAAATGTTTATTATTCATGCTAGAATTGTATTAACCGGAAACATAATACATGTGTGAATACATAGACAAACAGTGTCACTAGTATGCCTCTACTTGACTAGCTCATTAATCAAAGATGGTTATGTTTCCTAACCATAGACATGAGTTGTCATTTGATTAACGGGATCACATCATTAGGAGAATGATCTGATTGACATGACCCATTCCGTTAGCCTAGCACTTGATCGTTTAGTATGTTGTTATTGCTTTCTTCATGACTTATACATGTTCCTGTAACTATGAGATTATGCAACTCCCGTTTACGGAGGAACACTTTGGGTACTACCAAGCGTCACAACGTAACTGGGTGATCATAAAGGAGTACTACAGGTGTCTCCAAAGGTACTTGTTGGGTTGGCGTATTTCGAGATTAGGTTTTGTCACTCCGATTATGGAGAGGTATCTCTGGCCTTCTCGGTAATACACATCACATAAGCCTTGCAAGCATTACAACTAATGAGTTAGTTGTGAGATGATGTATTACGGAGCGAGTAAAGAGACTTGCCAAGATGCTTGAGATTGAACTAGGTATTGGATAGCGACGATCGTATCTCAGGTAAGTAACATACCGATGACAAAGGGAACATCGTATGTTGTTATGCGGTCTGACCGATAAAGATCTTCGTAGAAAATGTAGGAACCAATATGGGCATCCAGGTCCCGCTATTGGTTATTGACCGGAGATGTGTCTCGGTCATGTCTACATTGTTCTCGAACCGTAGGGTCCGCACGCTTAAGGTTTCGGCGATGCTTATATTATGAGTTTGTGTATTTTGATGTACCGAAGGTTGTTCGAGTCCCGGATATGATCACGGACATGACGAGGAGTCTCAAAATGGTCGAGACATAAAGATTAATATATTGGACGGATATATTTGGACACCGGAAAGGTTCCGGAGAAGTTTGGAGCTCGGGAGGTTACGGAACCCCGGGAGGTATATGGGCCTTATTGGGCCCATGTAGGAGGAAGGAGAAGGAACAAGGGAGGCGCGCCCAAGCCCAATCCGATTGGGGAGGGGGGCCGGCCCCCTTTCCTTTCTCCTTCCCCTCTTCCTATTCCTACTACTAGTACTACTTCCTAATACTAGTACTCCTTCCTTCCCTCCAAATAAGATAAGGAAAGAGGGAAACCTACTTGGAGTAGGTTTCCCCCTCCTATGGTGCGCCCCCCCTTGTGGCCGGCCACCTCCTCCCTCCCTCCTTTATATACGGGGGAGGGGGGGCACCCTAGAACACACAAGATGATCCTTGAGATCGTTCCTTAGCCGTGTGCGGTGCCCCCCTCCACCATATTCCACCTCGGTCAGATCGAAGCGGTGCTTAGGCGAAGCCTGCGTCGGTGAAACATCAAGATCGTCCTGCACGCCGTCGTCTTGTGGAACTCCCTCTCCCGGAGCTTTCTTGGATCGGAGCCCGAGGAGCGTCGTCGAGCTGAACGTGTGCCAAGAACTCGGAGGCGCCGGAGTAACGGCGCTGGGATCGGCAGGATCGCGAGGAGAACGTACGACTACTTCCTCTACGTTGTGATCGCTTTCGCTTACGGTCTACGAGGGTACGTAGACAAACAATCTCCCCTCTCGTTGCTATGCCTTCACCATGGTCTTGTGTGTGCGTAGGAAATTTTTTGAAATTACTGCGTTCCCCAACAGTGGTATCAGAGCCAGGTTTTATGCGTTGATGTCATATGCACGAGTAGAACACAAGTGAGTTGTGGGCGATACAAGTCATACTACCTACCAGCATGTCATACTTTGGTTCAGCGGTATTGTGAGATGAAGCGGCCCGGACCGACATTACGCGTGCAGCTTACGCGAGACTGGTTTCACCGTTACGAGCATTCGTGCTTAAAGGTGGCTGGCGGGTGTCTGTCTCTCTCACTTTAGTTGAACTGAGTGTGGCATACGCCCGGTCCTTGAGAAGGTTAAAGCGGAGTCTATTTGTGAAAGTATCGTTGTGGTTTTAATGCGTAGGTAAGAACGGTTCTTACTCAGCCCGTAGCAGCCACGTAAAACTTGCAACAACAAAGTAGAGGACGTCTAACTTGTTTTTGCATGGCATGTTGTGATGTGATATGGTCAAGACGTGATGCTATATTTTATTGTATAAGATGATCATGTTTTGTAACCAAGTTATCGGCAATCGGCAGGAGCCATATGGTTGTCGCTTATTGTATGAAATGCAACGCCTGTAATTGCTTTACTTTATCACTAAGCGGTAGCGATAGTCGAGAAGCAATAGATGGCGAAACGACAACGATGCTACGATGGAGATCAAGGTGTCGCTACCGGTGACGATGGTGATCATGACGGTGCTTCGGAGATGGAGATCACAAGCACAAGATGATGATGGCCATATCATATCACTTATATTGATTGCATGTGATGTTTATCCTTTATGCATCTTATTTTGCTTTGATTGACGGTAGCATTTTAAGATGATCTCTCACTAAAATTATCAAGTAGTGTTCTCCTGAGTATGCACCGTTGCCAAAGTTCGTCGTGTCGAGACACCACGTGATGATCGGGTGTGATAAGCTCTACGTCCATCTACAACGGGTGCAAGCCAGTTTTGCACACGCAGAATACTCAGGTTATACTTGACGAGCCTAGCATATGCAGATATGGCCTCGGAACACGGAGACCGAAAGGTCGGCGTGAATCATATAGTAGATATGATCAACATAAGATGTTCACCATTGAAAACTACTCCATCTCACGTGATGATCGGTTATGGTTTAGTTGATTTGGATCACGTGATCACTTAGATAACTAGAGAGATGTCTGTCTAAGTGGGAGTTCTTAAGTAATATGATTAATTGAACTTAAATTTATCATGAACTTAGTACCGATAGTATCTTGCTTGTCTATGTCTGTTTGTAGATAGATGGCTCGTCTTTGTTGTTCCGTTGAATTTTAATGCGTTCCTTGAGAAAGCAAAGTTGAAAGATGATGGTAGCAATTACACGGACTGGGTGTAACCTGAGGATTATCCTCATTGCTGCACGTAAGAGTTACGTCTGGATGCACCGCTAGGTGCCGAACTCTTCTTGATACTGGCCCGACGACGTTAAGAACGTCTGGCAGAGCAGAGCTGATGACTACTCTATAGTTCAGTGTGCCATGCTTTACGGCTTAGAACCGGGTCTTCAACGACGTTTTAAAAGTCGTGGAGCATATGAGATGTTCCAAGAGTTGAAGTTGATATTTCAACAGAATGCCCGGATTGAGAGATATGAAGTCTCCAATAAGTTCTATAGCTGCAAAATGGAGGAGAATGGGTGCATCGGTGAGCACATACTCGTAATGTCCGGGTATTACAATCACTTGACTCAACCGGGAGTTGATCTTCCGGATGATTGTGTCATTGACAGAATTCTTCAATCAACGCCACCAAGCTACAAGGGCTTCGTGATGAACTATAATGTGCAAGGGTTAGTAAAGACTATGCTCGAGCTCTTCGCAATGCCGAAAGCTGCGGAGGTAGAAATCAAGAAGGAGCATCAAGTGTTGATGGTCAATAAGACCACTAGTTTCAAGAAGAAAGGCAAAGGGAAGAAGAAGGGGAACTTCAAGAAGAACAACAAACAAGTTGCTGCTCAAGGGAAGAAACCCAAGTCTGGACCTAAACCTGAAACTGAGTGCTTCTACTGCAAGCAGACTGGTCACTGGAAGCGGAACTGCCCCAAGTATTTGGCGGATAAGAAGGATGGCAAGGTGAACAAAGGGACTACAGATTAAGCGAACACTGGCAAAGGACGAGGTGACGATGCGCGTGGGAAATGGTTCCAAAGTCGATGTGATCGCGGTCGGCACGCTACCTCTACATCTACCTTCGGGATTAGTTTTAGACCTAAATAATTGTTATTTGGTGCCATCGTTAAGCATGAACATTATATCTGGATCTTGTTTGATGCGAGACGGTTATTCATTTAAATCAGAGAATAAAGGTTGTTCTATTTATATGAATAATATCTTTTATGGTCATGCACCCTTGAAGAGTGGTCTATTTTTAATGAATCTCGATAGTAGTGATACACATATTCATAATGTTGAAACCAAAAGATGCAGAGTTGATAATGATAGTGCGACTTATTTGTGGCATTGCCGTTTAGGTCATATCGGTATAAAGCGCATGAAGAAACTCCATACTGATGGACTTTTGGAGTCACTTGATTATGAATCACTTGGCACTTGCGAACCATGCCTCATGGGCAAGATGACTAAAACCCCGTTCTCCGGCACTATGGAGAGAGCAACAGATTTGTTGGAAATCATACATACAGATGTATGTGGTCCAATGAATGTTGAGGCTCGTGGCGGATATTGTTATTTTCTCACCTTCACAGATGATTTAAGCAGATATGGGTATATCTTCTTAATGAAACATAAGTCTGAGACATTTGAAAAGTTCAAAGAATTTCAGAGTGAAGTTGAAAATCATCGTAATAAGAAAATAAAGTTTCTTCGATCTGATCGTGGAGGCGAATATTTGAGTTACGAGTTTGGTCTACATTTGAAACAATGCGGAATAGTTTAGCAACTCACGCCACCGGAACACCACAGCGCAATGGTGTGTCCGAACGTCGTAATCGCACTTTACTAGATATGGTGCGATCTATGATGTCTCTTACAGATTTACCGCTATCGCTTTTGGGGTTATGCTCTTGAGACGGCCACATTCACGCTGAATAGAACACCGTCAAAATCCGTTGAGACGACACCTTATGAACTGTGGTTTAGCAAGAAACCAAAGTTGTCGTTTCTTAAAGTTTGGGGATGCGATGCTTATGTGAAAAAGCTTCAGCCTGATAAGCTCGAACCTAAATCGGAGAAATGTATCTTCATAGGATACCCAAAGGAGACAGTTGGGTACACCTTCTATCACAGATCCGAAGGCAAGACTTTTGTTGCTAAGAATGGATCCTTTCTAGAGAAGGAGTTTCTCTCGAAAGAAGTGAGTGGGAGGAAAGTAGAACTTGATGAGGTAATCTGTACCTTCTCCCTTATTTGAAAGTAGTTTATCACAGAAACCAGTTTCTGCGATATCTACACCAAATAGTGAGGAAGTTGATGATGTTGATCATGAAACTTCAGATCAAGTTACTACGTAACCTCGTAGATCAACCAGAATAAAATCCGCTTTTGAGTGGTACGGCAATCCTGTTCGGAAGTCATGCTACTAGATCATGATGAACCTACAAACTATGAAGAAGCGATGGTGAGCCCAGATTCCATAAAATGGCTTGAGGCCATGAAATCGAGATGGGATCCATGTATGAAAACAAAGTATGGACTTTGGTTGACTTGCCCGAGGGTCGGCAAGCAATAGAAAACAAGTGGATCTTCAAGAAGAAGACCGTGACGGTAATATTGCATGTCTACAAGCTCGACTTGTCGCAAAGGGTTTTCGACAAGTTCAAGGGGTTGACTACGATGAGACCTTCTCACCCGTAGCGATGCTTAAGTCTGTCCGAATCATGTTAGCAATTGCCGCATTTTATGATTATGAAATTTGGCAAATGGATGTAAAGACCGCATTCTGAATGGGTTTACGGAAGAAGAGTTGTATATGATGCAACCAGAAGGTTTTATCGATCCAAAGGGAGCTAACAAAGTGTGCAAGCTCCAGCGATCCATTTATGGACTGGTGCAAGCATCTCGGAGTTGGAATAAACGCTTTGATAGTGTGATCAAAGTATTTGGGTTTATCTGAGACTTATGGAGAAGCCTGTATTTACAAGAAAGTGAGTGGGAGCTCAGGAGCATTTACGATATTATATGTAGATGACATATTACTGATCGGAAATGATATAGAATTTCTGGATAGCATAAAGGGATACTTGAACAAGAGTTTTTCGATGAAAGACCTTGGTGAAGCTACTTACATATTGGGCATCAAGATCTATAGAGATAGATCAAGACGCTTAATTGGACTTTCACAAAGCACATACCTTGATAAAGTTTTGAAGAAGTTCAAAATGGATCGAGCAAAGAAAGGTTTTTACCTGTATTACAAGGTGTGAGATTGAGTCGACTCAATGCCCGACCACAGCAGAAGATAGAGAGAAAATGAAAGATGTTCCTATGCTTCAGCCATAGGCTCTATCATGTATGCAATGCTGTGTACGAGACTGACGTATGCTTAGCTGTAAGCTTGGCGGGAAGGTACCAAAGTAATCCAGAGTGGTTCATCGGACAGCGGTCAAGAACATCCTGAAATAACGAAAAGGACTAAGGATATGTTTCTCGTCTATGGAGGTGACAAAGAGCTAGTCGTAAATGGTTACGTCGATGCAAGCTTTGACACTGATCCGGACGATTCTAAATCGCAAACCGGATACGTGTTTTTGTTAAGCGGTGGAGCTGTCGGTTGGTGCAGTTCTAAACAAAGCGTCGTGGCGGGATCTACATGTGAAGCAGAGTACATAGCTGCTTCGAAGCAGCAAATGAAGGAGTATGTATGTAAGAGTTCATTTCCGATATAGGTGTTGTACATAGTGCATCGGGACCAATGAAGATCTTCTGTGACTATTCTGGTGCTATTGCCTTAGCAAAGGAATCCAGATTTCACAAGAGGACCAAGCATATCAAGAGACGCTTCAATTCCATTCGGGACCAAGTCCAAGTGGGAGACATAGAGATTTGCAAAATACATACGGATCTGAACATTGCAGACCCGTTGACTAAGCCTCTTCCACGAGCAAAACATGATCAGCACCAAGACTCTATGGGTGTTAGAATCATTCTTGAGTGAACTAGATTATTGACTCTAGTGCAAGTGGGAGACTGAAGGAAATATGCCCTAGAGGCAATAATAAAGTTATTATTTATTTCCTTATATCATGATAAATGTTTATTATTCATGCTAGAATTGTATTAACCGGAAACATAATACATGTGTGAATACATAGACAAACAGAGTGGCACTAGTATGCCTCTACTTGACTAGCTCGTTAATCAAAGATGGTTATGTTTCCTAACCATAGACATGAGTTGTCATTTGATTAACGGGATCACATCATTAGGAGAATGATCTGATTGACATGACCCATTCCGTTAGCCTAGCACTTGATCGCTTTAGTATGTTGCTATTGCTTTCTTCATGACTTATACATGTTCCTGTAACTATGAGATTATGCAACTCCGTTTACGGAGGAACACTTTGGGTACTACCAAACGTCACAACGTAGCTGGGTGATCATAAAGGAGTACTACAGGTGTCTCCAAAGGTACTTGTTGGGTTGGCGTATTTGAGATTAGGTTTTGTCACTCCGATTGTCGGAGAGGTATCTCTGGGCCTTCTCGGTAATACACATCACATAAGCCTTGCAAGCATTACAACTAATGAGTTAGTTGTGAGATGATGTATTACGGAACGAGTAAAGAGACTTGCCAGTAACGAGATTGAACTAGGTATTGGATACCGACGATCGAATCTCAGGTAAGTAACATACCGATGACAAAGGGAACATCGTATGTTGTTATGCGGTCTGACCGATAAAGATCTTCGTAGAAAATGTAGGAACCAATATGGGCATCCAGGTCCCGCTTATTGGTTATTGACCGGAGATGTGTCTCGGTCATGTCTACATTGTTCTCGAACCGTAGGGTCCGCACGCTTAAGGTTTCGATGGCGGTTATATTATGAGTTTGTGTATTTTGATGTACGAAGGTTGTTCGAGTCCGGATATGATCACGGACATGACGAGGAGTCTCGAAATGGTCGAGACATAAAGATTAATATATTGGACGGATATATTTGGACACGGAAAGGTTCGGAGAAGTTTGGAGCTCCGGGAGGTTACGGAACCCCGGGAGGTATATGGGCCTTATTGGGCCCATGTAGGAGGAAGGAGAAGGAACAAGGGAGGCGCCCCCAAGCCCAATCCGATTGGGGAGGGGGCGGCCCCCTTCCTTTCTCCTTCCCCTCTTCCTATTTCTACTACTAGTACTACTTCCTAAATACTAGTACTCCTTCCTTCCCCTCCAAATAAGATAAGGAAAAGAGAGGGAAACCTACTTGGAGTAGGTTTCCCCCTCCTATGGTGCGCCCCCCCTTGTGGCCGGCCACCTCCTCCCTCCCTCCTTTATATACGGGGGAGGGGGGGGCACCCTAGAACACACAAGTTGATCCTTGAGATCGTTCCTTAGCCGTGTGCGGTGCCCCCCTCCACCATATTCCACCTCGGTCATATCAGAGCGGTGCTTAGGCGAAGCCTGCGCCGGTGAAACATCAAGATCGTCACCACGCCGTCGTAGACGGAACTCCCTCTCCCCGGAGCTTTGCTGGATCGGAGCCCGAGGAGCGTCGTCGAGCTGAACGTGTGCCAAGAACTCGGAGGCGCCGGAGTAACGGCGCTGGGATCGGCAGGATCGCGAGGAGAACGTACGACTACTTCCTCTACGTTGTGATCGCTTCCGCTTACGGTCTACGAGGGTACGTAGACAAACACTCTCCCCTCTCGTTGCTATGCCATCACCATGGTCCTGTGTGTGCGTAGGAAAATTTTTGAAATTACTGCGTTCCCCAACACATGGTCCCATCGGTTGTCCTCTGGTGTTTGTGGAAGTATAGGAACTCTATTATCTTTAACAACACCGTTTGGACATCGATTTTGCAGGTTTGGAGGTTGATCCTCAGAACCCTCAAGTTCTGGGCGATCTTGGCGCCAGAAAATGGCAAAGCTCGTCTGGAGATTTTCCTGACAGCACTAACAGCTTTCTTGCTACAGCCGCTGAGAATAATGAGTGGCTAATGCTGGAGGGCTGCACGAAGGATCGGGTCGTGAATCAGTGGGGCAAGCTGAAGATCTCTGACGATGACTGGCGTTTCCACTCACCAAAGAAGCAGAGTGCCCCGAAGGGCAAAAACATGCTATGCAGCCCAGTATCGACGCTTGCCTGCTGGTCTCCTCAAGCAGCCTCAGCACCATCATTCAAGCTCAGGAAAGCTGCTGAGATGGAAGCGGACGCAACCCTGGAGACGTCTGATTACTCTAGTTCGGGCCTGCGTGCCGTTTGATCTTTTCAAAGATCTGTACTCCCGGTTTTCTCTTTCAGTATCGTAGTGTCATTTTTTAGGCTGAACTGCCCCTCTAAGTGAGCTGCTGTATAACTGGAGATAGAGTTTGGTTTCATTTGAGTAATGGAACCGGGGAGGGGGGACCTCCCTGTTCATCTAAAAAAACAGGATCTCAGTGGTATTCAAAACTTTTGAAAGAGGTGGATGATATCCAGGGTGCTCCCGCCGCCGCGAGGGAGGGCGCGGCGATGCAGGCGAGGCAGAGGAGGGCGCCGACGGGGGCGAGCGGCGCCATGGCGGTGGGGTCAGGGGGAGGCCGGTGGCATGGGGGCGATCGCGCGTCGTGGCGGGGGCGGGGGCGGCGGCGGGTTCGTCGGGGCGGGAGGAACAGGGCGGGCGATCATGGGCTTTGGGACGGGCGGACGGACGCGGGGTCTGTTTTGTCCGGCGCGCGGCTTTTCTGATGGTGCGTGGTGGGGCCGCAGCGTTGGTGCGAACGAACACGCGTGGGTGCCGATGCTCCGTTGTTGGTGCCAACGAACCAACGTGCACGTCGCTGCCCATTTGTACGGGAAGAAACGATGAATCTTCTTTTAAATTTTTGTTTACTACCAGAACAATGTCCGTGCGTTGTAACAGAAAATAAATATTATGTAGGTTAGCTTGTGATTTACCTGTCAATAATAATGTGATTGTGTAAATAAATGTTCATCAAATTCTACCCGTGAATTATCTTGTATTTTGATTACAAGTTTGGTAAGTAAATTAAAATGAAATTGGTTCAGAAGGTAAGTAAATTAAGGTGATTGATTATCATATATATATATGAAAGGTTGGACGAAGGGGCTGTGGGAAGAAAGGTGTAATGGGAACCGCCTTACGTTTTTTTTAAGTAGTGGAGATATCTTCTTTAAGATTTTGTTTGCACATACTCTTTTTGAAAGATTTTGATGGATATATAGCTAACTATTCACTCTTTTAAAATGGTTTCTCCGTGATTTGAAGATTGCTCACCATGCATGCCTGCCGTGCAATTGGATTATGGCTAACTTTGGTGTTGATCATACAGGTCATATCAAATATACTGGTAGAAACTTCATTCGAACTACTTTTTGTAACATACTTATTTCTTTAGTACGATCTAATACACGCGGATCTTATAAACTGAAAGATGGGAAGTACTCCTCTATAAACAAATATAAGACCGTTTAGATCACTACATTTGTTTACAATGGGGTCAAAATTATATATAACCCTTACAACTTTGTGAGAAGGCGCTATGGTTTATTAAATAAAATCATCACTAGGTTAGGATTGGGCGATGTGTCGTTCGGTGATGGTTCTGCTATGGGCAAGGGCTCTTGGATGCAATGTGCATCGACGCAAGTTACTCTTGGATGATGCCTGACATGATTACAAAGTAAAGCTACCTCTGCCAAATATAGAAACCTTGCAAACTCTAACCTCACGGACCAGAATGACAATGAACAATCTATGTCATCGGTCATCGACATCGCCGTTGACGACATCCTCGAGATGGGGAGGCTCAAGGGACCTTATTCATCGATCACCAACAAAATGTGCTGCTGCAGAATCCTTACCTAACCTATCTACGGGCCAACATCGAGGTACCAGGGTTCTCGTCCCCTCACAGCGCCAGAGAGGTGATAGGAGGAGGGGGAATCTGCAAGGTTTACGCGCATGCTGGAGGGTGGGGATCGGAAAGTCTCTCCCTTATCGCCTTGAGGGTTTGATGAGGGAAGAGATATGAGACTTCCATGCCAAAACTTGCCCTTAACAAGTTATTTATCGTAACTAATTTGGATTTGTAATCACATTTTTTATTCCAACTACTATTTATAAACATGAATATAATTTAGCGTCGTTTTTATTACACTCTTCTGTGAGTTGCATAGAAAAACATACTTTTTTCTTCATAGAAGCGCTTCAATTTTTTTTTGGAAAAAAATAATTCACCGCTTGTTTTTGACATCAAATGATTTGGCACATAGGGTGTGTTCGGTTTTGGCCCTAGCCAGCCGATCAAAACTTTGCAAGCCTGTATTTTGGTTAAGGTTTTACTCGCCCAAATTTTATTCAATATTGACCAAAAGGATGAATTGGATTTGGCTAGAGTCCATGGGAATTGTCAAAATATTGGCAACCATGCATCCAACAGAATAACAAAAAAAAGTGGTAAAAATTGTCACCACCCAAACATACATGCAGATCCTATCATGAGAATCCGGCCATACATATCTTCTTTTTTGCGAAAAGGATCAGATATATTATAAAGATTCACCGGAAGTACAAAGCACGTCAAACATAATAAAAATTACATCAAGGTTCATATGGACCACCAAACGACCATTGCCGCCGCCAGGATGAGCCGCCGAAGCTGTCACCACTCCAATATCGGAGCCGGCCTGACCTTGTCGATGACAGTCGGAAAGTCTGCGTGCACGTGCACCTAAGGACCAGGGCCCCAGAGCCACAGTTGTCGTCGTCGCATCGTTGAATCCTTGAATCATCTGAAGAATATGACACCAAATATCGTCATTGCGTATGCATGACTGGAAATCCTAACCTCGCCGCCCCAAGGAGCTGGTACGAATCTACGCCAGAGCTACGTATAATCCGTCTCAATGAATGAACTTGATGAGGATTGGAGCCCCGAAGATTGACTCTAAGAACGCATGCCGCCATCCATACAAATACGGCCCCTACGAGGACTGAAACCCTATCTATCTACCAGCGGGAGCAGAGACACCAGGATTCTCCTCCCCGCCACCGGCCGTCAGAGCGGCAGGCGAAGGGGAGGCGAATCCACAGGCTCACTGGCGGAGATCAAGGGGAGAAAGGCTTTCCCAAGTCTCCTTGGGAGAGAGGAAAGGAAAGATTCTGACAAAAGCCTATGTGAAGGGCAAACACATACTTCGTGGGGATGCATGTCAATTATCACTTTCTGCATTTCCTCTCGTGTTCTGAACGTAGTATGCGTCTGTATTATATTTCTCAAAGCAATAACGGCCTTCTTAATAAAAACCTATTCGCAATCACATGGAGATGACCAAACTAGATTATCTAGGATTACTCCTTCAACCATCCCCTTTGAGCTTAAATATGCAAGGTTGGCAGGCTATATGGTTGAGCGTGTCAAGTTAACTTTTTGTAAAGTTCAGGGGTAGACTGCTGGTATATAAAATAGATCCATGCTTGATGTTGGCACGACTCCACTTGTCTGTGTTCAACAGCAGTTTGTTACTTGATGGCTAAGAGCATCTCCACCCGCGCACCCAGAAAGGCCTCCCCAGGCGATTTTTTCGCGCCGATGCAGAAAAATCGGCCCAGTCGCGCCCCCAGGAGCCCGATTTTCGCCGGCCTGGGCCGAAATTAGCGCCGGCGGACCAAGGCCGAACCCGGCGCTGGGGCGCTTCGAGGCGCCGGCGAGCGGTTTTGGCGCGAAGAGCAGCCCGGCGTCAGCGACACAGCGCCGTCTTCTCCTAACGCCTCGGTTTCATGGGAATCAATGGCAAGGCTGCCGCGGTCAGCCTTACCATTGATTCCTCACGGGCGGCAGCCGAGGCGGCCGACGCCTCCCTCCCTCAAGACGCTGCAGACACACGGCGTGGGCGCCGCTATATAAGCCAGTGGCCTCCCTCGCCTCTGGCCACACCAGCCCTAGCCCTAGCCGCTGCGCTCTACCTCTCCCGAGAGCAGCCATCGAGCCCTCCCTCTCCCGCGCGCCGCCGTCGAGCCCTCCCTCTCCCTCCCTCCCTCTCCCGATCACTAGTAGAAAAGAGGGCTTTGGTTCAGGCCGGGTCAGCCCATTAGTCCCGGTTCAGTTCAGAACCGGGACCCATGGGGGCACTGGTCCCGGTTCGTGAGGCCAGAGGCCTGCCGGGCCTCGTGGGGGCATTGGTCCCGGTTCGTCTGGCACCTTTGGTCCCGGTTGGTGGGACGAACCGGGACCAATGGGACTCGCTCCTGGCCCACCACCATTGGTCCTAGTTGGTGGCTTGAACCGGGACCACAGGCTGCCCTTTAGTCCCGGTTCATGCCACGAACCGGGACCAATGAGGTGCCTATATATACCCCTCGCCCGCGAGCAGAGCACTTCAGTGCTCTATTTTTCTCTGGCTGGCGAGGGGAGGGCTTTGTGGTGCTCTAGCTCACCTCCTATGCACATGAGGTGTTCGATGAAATGCCCAAGCCACACTAGTTAAGCTTTGTCCTCTCGAAGCTCGACCTCAAAGCTCCATTTACCTCGAGATTTGTCTAGGTTTAGCGGCCCGTCACGTCCCATTCCCGTCTTCACCGCCGTCGATCGCCCGCGCCGATCTCGTCGCCGGCACCACCGTGGTGAGCCTCTTGTTCTTATCTTCTTTCTGAAAGAAAGAAAATTCTTACTTTAGATAGATACTTGTCTAATTTTCTTACTATTTTATTGCTTGTTATTATATAGTGCGATGGTTTTCGTATCCGCCCTGGCGGCCCTCGTCCTGTGTATGATTCGGATGTGGTATATATTATCTTTATAACTATTGGTTCATTTATTGTTTATAAAAATTATGCCGACCAACGTGACATATATTTTATTTATCTAGGAGGTATGTGAGCCGGAAATTCCAACCGACCATATTGTCGAGAGGTTAAATTTAGTTGAAGAAGAAATAATTTCTTGAAGGAAAAAATAAAAAAAATTGAGGAGGAGAAGATGATATTGGAGTTGCATGTTGCGGATGTCGTCGATGATCACAAGATCAAGATGGATGCAATGCGCTTGAAGATTAGAAAGATTAGAAAATATTCCATTCATACCGAGGCTTGGTATCATTATGCCGTTGGATCAATATTTACCTTGGTTGCGATTATGATCGCATTTGTTTTCGCATTGAAATGTTTTACATAGTTTCAATGTATGGTTTAATTAAGTAGATGCTCTGGAGAGCTATATGTTGTTAGATGAGAACTATGTATGTACTTTGGTTTTAATGTGATGATGAAATTCTATTAATTTGGTCACTTAATTATCTATTCATGATGTTCTGTAATGGTTTTTGACACACTTAATTATATATAATGCACACAGATGAACCGCAATGGATGTACGGTGACAGACACACCTCCGAGTACATTACGGGCGTGCATGATTTTCTCGAAGTGGCTGAGGCAAACAAGCAGAATGGTTTTATGTGTTGTCCATGCCCTAAATGTGGGAATACGAAGTCTTACTCTGACCGGAAAATCCTTCACACCCACCTGCTTTACAAGGGTTTCATGTCACACTATAATGTTTGAACGAGGCACGAAGAAATAGGGGTTATGATGGAAGACGGCGAAGAAGAAGAGGACGATGACAACTATGTGCCCCCTGAATACGGTGATGCTGCAACGGGGGAAGCTGCTGAAGATCAAGAGGAACCAGACGATGTGCCCTCTGAATACGGTGATGCTGCAACGGGGGAAGCTGCTGAAGATCAAGAGGAACTAGACGATGTGCCCGATGATGATGATATCCGCCGGGTCATTGTCGATGCAAGGACGCAATGCGAAAGTCAAAAGGAGAAGCTGAAGTTCGATCGCATGTTAGAGGATCACAAAAAAGGGTTGTACCCCAATTGCGAAGATGGCAACACAAAGCTCGGTACCGTCTTTGGAATTGCTGCTGGAAGGCAGAGAATACTGTGCTCGACAAAGGATTTGAGAAGCTACTGAAAATATTGAAGAAGAAGCTTCCAAAGGATAACGAATTTCCGGCGGTACATACGCGCAGCAAAGAAGGTCGTATACCCTCTAGGATTGGAGGTGCAGAAGATACATGCATGCCCTAATGACTGCATCCTCTACATGGTGCGTACAAAGATCTGAACGCATGCCGGTATGCGGTGCATTGCGATATAAGATCGACGAGATGGCCTGGTGATGTTGTGGCGAGCCCCGGGAAGAGGGTTCCTGCGAATGTGATGTGTTATGCTCCTATAATACCACGGTTGAAACGTCTGTTCGAAGCGAAGAGCATGCCAAGTTGATGCGATGGCACGATGAGGACTGTAAGAAAGACGGAAGTTGAGAGCACCCGCCGACGGGTCGTGATGGAGAAAAATCGAGAGAAATCTTGGGCTGAGTTTGCAAGTTACCCAAGGAACGTATGGTTTGGTTTAAGCGCGGATGGCATTAATCCTTTCGGGGAGCAGAGCAGCAATCACAGCACCTGGCCCGTGACTCTATGTATGTATAACCTTCCTCCTTTGATGTGCATGAAGCGGAAGTTCATTATGATGCCAGTTCTCATCCAAGGCCCTAAGCAACCCGGCAACGACATTGATGTGTACCTAATGCCATTAGTTGAAGAACTTTTACAGCTGTGGAATGGAGACGGTGTACGTACGTGGGATGAGCACAAACAGGAGGAATTTAACCTACACGCGTTGCTGTTTGTAACCATCAACGATTGGCCCGCTCTCAGTAACCTTTCAGGACAGACAAACAAGGGATACCACGCATGCACGCACTGTTTAGATGAAACTGAAAGTATATACCTGGACAAATGCAGGAAGAATGTGTACCTGGGCCATCGTCGATTTCTTCCGACCAACCATCAATGTCGAAAGAAAGGCAAGCATTTCAAAGGCGAGACAGATCACCGGAAGAAGCCCGCCATGCGTACCGGTGATCACGTACTTGCTATAGTCAATGATTTACACGTAATCTTTGGAAAGGGTCCCGGAGGACTAGCTGTTCCGAATGACACTGAGGGACACGCACCCATGTGGAAGAAAAAATCTATATTTTGGGACCTACCCTACTGGAAAGACCTAGAGCTCCGCTCTTCAATCGACGTGATGCACGTGACGAAGAACCTTTGCGTTAACCTGCTAGGCTTCTTGGGCGTGTATGGGAAGACAAAAGATACACCTGAGGCACGGGAGGACCTGAAACGTTTGCACGAAAAAGACGACATGCCTCCGAAGCAGTATGAAGGTCCTGCCAGCTACGCTCTTACGAAAGAAGAGAAAAAAATCTTCTTTGAATGCCTGCTCAGTATGAAGGTCCCAACTGGCTTCTCGTCAAATATAAAGGGAATAATAAATATGCCAGAGAAAATGTTCCAAAACTTAAAGTCTCATGACTGCCATGTGATTATGACGCAACTGCTTCCGGTTGCATTGAGGGGGCTTCTACCGGAAAACGTCCGATTAGCCATTGTGAAGCTATGTGCATTCCTCAATGCAATCTCTCAGAAGGTGATCAATCCAGAAATCGTACCAAGGCTAAGGAGTGATGTGGCACAATGTCTTGTCAATTTCGAGCTGGTGTTCCCACCATCCTTCTTCAATATCATGACGCACGTCCTAGTTCATCTAGTCAACGAGATTGTGATTCTGGGGCCTGTATTTCTACACAATATGTTCCCCTTTCAGAGGTTCATGGGAGTCCTAAAGAAATATGTCTCAGAATCGCGCTTAGGCCAGAAGGAAGCATCTCCATGGGCCATCAAGCGAGAGGATGTCATCGGGTTTTGTGTTGACTTTATTCCTGGCCTTAAGAAGATATGTCTCCCTAAATCGCGGTATGAGGGGAGACTGACTGGAAAAGGCACGCTTGGAGGGGACTCAATAATATGCAGGGATGGATATTCTTGGTCTCAAGCACCTCTACCTTGGTGACCCCGTATGTCGATGAACACAAGAACAGTCTGCGCTCCAAACACCCGGAGCAAAGGCGATTTAATCGGATTACATGTGAACACATCAGGACTTTCAGCAGTTGGTTGGAAACACGTCTCAGAGGTGACAACACTATTTGTGATGAGCTGTACTTGTTGTCCAGGGGACCATCTTTGACTGTATTTACTTACAAATGATATGAGATAAATAGGAATACATTTTACACGATCGCCCAAGATCAAAATAGCACCAACCAAAACAGCGGTGTCCGCTTTGATGCAGCAACCGAGAGGGGAAAGGACACATATTATGGTTACATAGTGGACATATGGGAACTTGACCACGAACATGATTTTAAGGTCCCTTTGTTTAAGTGCAAATGGGTCAATCTGTCAGGAGGCGGGGTATAGGTAGACCCACGGTACGGAATGACAACAGTGGATCTGAAAAATTTTGGGTACACTGACGAACCGTTCGTCCTAGCCAATGATGTGGCACAGGTTATCTATGTGAAGGACATGTCTACCAACCGAGAAAAAGAAAACATAAGGAAGCGAATACATCATACGATGAGCCAAAGCGCCACATAGTTCTTTCAGGAAAAAGGGACATCGTGGGAGTGGAGGGAAAGACAGACATGTCTGAAGATTATGAAAAGTTTCATGAAATTCCTCCCTTCAAAGTCAAGGCTGACCCAAGCATCCTGATAAACGATGAAGATTATCCATGGTTACGCCGCAATAAGCAAATGACATAAGCAAAGAAAAAGCGAAGACTTTCTCCCGCAACTATTATGATGATACCATGACAACTTTGTAACAGACGAGTATGATACCGTTGTCCATTTTGGCACCAACCGGGACTAAAGGTGGGCATCGGTCCCGATTGGTGGCACCAACCAGGACTAAAGGGGGGAATTGGTACCGGTTGGTGCCACCAACCGGGACCGATGTTCACTTAGTCTGTTGGTGCCACCAACCGGGACCAAAGGTCAGTTTTCGGCAGCCCAAAGGGCGGGAAACAGAGGCCTTTGGTCCCGGTTGGTGGCACCAACCGGGACTAAAGGGGGCCATTGGTCCCGGTTGGTTCCACGAACCGGTACCAATGGCTTTTCTATATAAGCAAACACTTAGCGTTTTTCATTTTCATCTCTGCAGTTGCCCCGTGCCGACGACGCCACCAGGCTGCCTGATTCAGCTCACCCCGCCGACACCGTAGCCGCTTGTCGCCGCCGCGCTTCGCCGTCACCACCAACGCCGCCCGACGTCTGCCAAGGCTGCCGTCATGTCACCTCCCGGGCCGCCTTCGACACCGTCGCCGCCTTGCGCCGCCTCTAACGCCATCGCCGCCCAAGGTGACCTCGATTGCCGCCGCCCCACGCCACCGCTGCCTCGTGATGTCTACTACACAACCTTCTTCTTGTAGACGTTGTTGGGCCTGCAAGTGCACAGGTTTGTAGGACAATAGCAAATTTCCCTCAAGTGGATGACCTAAGGTTTATCAATCCGTAGGAGGCGTAGGATGAAGATGGTCTCTCTTAAACAACTCTGCAACCAAATAACAAAGAGTCTCTTGTGTCCCCAACACACCCAATACAATGGTAAATTGTATAGGTGCACTAGTTCATGAAGAGATGGTGATACAAGTGCAATATGGATAGTAGATAAAGGTATTTGTAATCTGAAATAATAAAAACAGCAAGGTAACTAATGATAAAAGTGAGCGTAAGCGGTATTGCAATGATAGGAAACAAGGCCTAGGGTTCATACTTTCACCCATTGCAAGTTCTCTCAACAATAATAACATAGATAGATCATATAACAAGCCCTCAACATGCAACAAAGAGTCACTCCAAAGCCACTAATAGCGGAGAACAAACGTAGAGATTATGGTAGGGTACGAAACCACCTCAAAGTTATTCTTTCGGATTGATCTATTAAAGAGTTCGTACTAGAATAACACCTTAAGACACAAATCAACCAAAACCCTAATGTCGCCTAGATACTTCATTGTCACCTCAAGTATCCGTGGGCATGATTATATGATATGCATCACACAATCTTAGATTCATCCAACAAACACAAAGTACTTCAAAGAGTGCCCCAAAGTTTCTACCGGAGAGTCAAGAAAACATGTGCCAACCCTATGCGTAGGTTCATGGGCGGAACCCGCAAGTTGGTCACCAAAAGATACATAGAGTGGCACGTGATATCCCATTGTCACCACAGATAAACACGACAAGACATACATCAAGTGTTCTCAAAGTAAAGACTCAATCCGATAAGATAACTTCAAGAGGGAAACTCAATTCATCACAAGAGAGTAGAGGGGGAGAAACATCATAAGATCCAACTATAATAGCAAAGCTCGCGATACATCAAGATCGTGCCATAGAGAGAACACGAGAGAGAGAGAGAGAGAGAGAGATCAAACACATAGCTACTGGTACATACCCTCAGCCCCGAGGGTGAACTACTCCCTCCTCGTCATGGAGAGCGCCGGGATGATGAAGATGGCTACCGGTGATGGATTCCCCCTCCGGCAGGGTGCCGGAACGGGCTCCCGAGAGGTTTTTGGTGGCTACAGAGGCTTGCGGCGGCGGAACTCCCGATCTATCTTCATATTCGATGTTTTTAGGGTACGTAGGCTTATATAGGCGAAAGAAGTCGGTCGGGAGGTGCTCGAGGGGCCCACGAGACAGAGGGGCGCGCCCCCTATCTCCTGGCCTCCTCGAGGATCTTCTTACGTGAACTCCAAGTCTCCAGGATGATATTCTTCCCAATAATAACGCTGCTGAAGGTTTCATTCCGTTTGGACTCTGTTTGATATTCCTTTTCCTTGAAATACTGAAACAGGCAATAAAACAGCAATATGGGCTGGGCCTCCGGTTAATAGGTTAGTCCCAAAAGTAATATAAAAGTGTATAATAAAGCCCAATATTGCTCAAAACAATAAATAATATAGCATGGAGCAATAAAAAATTATAGATACATTGGACGTATCAAGCATCCCCAAGCTTAATTCCTGCTCGTACTCGAGTAGGTAAATGATAAAAAGATAATTTTTGATGTGGAGTGCTACTTGGCATAATTTCATTGTAATTCTTCTTAGTTGTGATATGAATATTCAGATCCGTAAGATTCAAGACAAAAGTTTAATATTGACATAAAAATAATAGTACTTCAAGCATACTAACAAAGCAATCATGTCTTCTCAAAATAACATGGCCAAAGAAAGTTATCCCTACAAAATCATATAGTATGGCTATGCTCTATTTTCACCACACAAAGTATTTAAATCATGCACAACCCCGATGACAAGCCAAGCAATTGTTTCATACTTTTGACATTCTCAAACCTTTTCAATCTTCACGCAATACATGAGCGTGAGCCATGGATATAGCACTATGGGTGGAATAGAAGGGTGGTTGTGGAGAAGACAAAAAGGGAGAAGATAGTCTCACATCAACTAGGCGTATCAACGGGCTATAGAGATGCCCATCAATAGATATCAATGTGAGTGAGTAGGGATTGCCATGCTAAGCATTTGACAGCTCAACAAAAGAAACTAAGTGGGTGTGCATCCAACTCGCTTGCTCACGAAGACCTAGGGCATTTTGAGGAAGCCCGTCATTGGAATATACAAGCCAAGTTCTATAATGAAAATTCCCACTAGTATATGAAAATGACAACATAGGAGACTCTCTATCATGAAGATCATGGTGCTACTTTGAAGCACAAGTGTGGTAAGAGGATAGTAGCATTGTCCCTTCTCTTTTTTTCTCTTATTTTTTTATTTGGGCCTTTTCTCTTTTTTTATGGCCTCTTTTTTTTCTCCCCTTTTTTTTATTTTTTGTCCGGAGTCTCATCCCGACTTGTGGGGGAATCATAGTCTCCATCATCCTTTCCTCACTGGGACAATGCTCTAAAAATGATGATCATCACACTTTTATTTACTTACAACTCAACAATTACAACTCAATACTTAGAACAAGATATGACTCTATGTGAATGCCTCCGGTGATGTACGGGATATGCAATGAATCAAGAGTGACATGTATGAAAGAATTATGAATGGTGGCTTTGCCACAAATACTATGTCAACTACATGATCATGCTAGCAATATGACAATGATGGAGCGTGTCATAATAAACGGAACGGTGGAAAGTTGCATGGCAATATATCTCGGAATGGCTATGGAAATGCCATAATAGGTAGGTATGGTGGCTGTTTTGAGGAAGGTATATGGTGGGTGTATGATACTGGCGAAAAGTGCGCGGTATTAGAGAGGCTAGCAATGATGGAAGGGTGAGAGTGCGTATAATCCATGGACTCAACATTAGTCATGAAGAACTCATATACTTATTGCAAAAATCTACAAGTTATCAAGCAAAGTATTACGCGCATGCTCCTAGGGGGATAGATTGGTAGAAAAAGACCATCGCTCGTCCCCGACCGCCACTCATAAGGAAGACAATCAATAAATAAATCATGCTCCGACTTCGTCACATAATGGTTCACCATACGTGCATGCTACGGGAATCACAAATTTTAACACAAGTATTTCTCAAATTCACAACTACTCAACTAGCATGACTCTAATATCACCATCTTCATATCTCAAAACAATTATCAAGCATCAAACTTTTCTTAGTATTCAACGCACTCATAAGAATTTTACAAATCATTTATGCTTAGCAAATTAGGATTTTTAAGCAAATTACCATGCTATTTAAGACTCTCAAAATAATCTAAGTGAAGCATGAGAGATCAATAGTTTCTATAAAACAAATCCACCACCGTGCTCTAAAAGATATAAGTGAAGCACTAGAGCAAACAACAAACTACACCGAAAGATATAAGTGAAGATCAATGAGTTGTCGGATAATTATGCAACTATGTGAAGACTCTCCCATTTAATAATTTCAGATCTTGATACTTTATTAAAACAGCAAGCAAAGCTAAATAAAACTACATTACAAGGATAGCACAACTCATGTGAAGAAGAAAAAACTTAGGTTCAACCGATACTAACCGATAATTGTTGGAGAAGAAAGGTGGGATGCCTACCGGGGCATCCCCAAGCTTATATGCTTGAGACTTCTTGAAATATTATCTTGGGGTGCCTTGGGCATCCCCAATCTTGAGCTTTTGCGTCTCCTAATTCCTCTCATATCACGGTTTCCTAAATCTCAAAAGCTTCATCCACACCAAACTCAACAAGAACTCGTGAGATAAGTTAGTATAAACCAATGCATAACCTTATTATCTTATACTGTAAAAAATCACTGAAATTATTATTCAACATTTCATACAAAATGCCTCTGCATATTTAATACTCCTATCATCAAATAGAATCATTAAACAAGCAAACATATGCAAACAATGCAAACATAACAGCAATCTGCCAAAACAGTACAGTCTGGAAAGAATGCAAGATTCATCATACTTCCCTAACTCCAAAAATTATGAAAGAAATTTCGCACTGTAGTAAATTTATCAGATCTTAATATGCAAAAGGTTTCATCATTTTATCACATTCTGAATTTTCTAGGGAATTTTTGCAACAGCGGTAAACTTTCTGTTTTGAAACAGCAACATGTATACTTGCAAAATAAGCATGGTAAAGGCTACCCTTGACATTTTTATTGAAACTAGAGATGCAAAACACTATTATAAGTAACAGCAAGCAAAGCTAAATAAAATAAAATGACGCTCCAAGCAAAACACATATCATGTGGTGAATAAAAATATAGCTCCAAGTAAAGTTACCGATGAACGAAGACGAAAGAGGGGATGCCATCCGGGGCATCCCCAAGCTTAGGCTCTTGGTTGTCCTTGAATATTACCTCGGGGTGCCTTGGGAATCCCCAAGCTTAGGCTCTTGCCACTCCTTGTTCCATAGTCCATCGAATCTTTACCCAAAACTTGAAAACTTCACAACACAAAACTTAATAGAAAACTCGTGAGCTCCGTTAGCGAAAGAAAACAAAACACCACTTCAAGGTACTGTAATGAACTCATTGTTTATTTTTATTGGTGTTAAACCTAATGTATTCCAACTTCTCTATAGTTTATAAACTATTTTACTAGCCATAGAGTCATCAAAATAAGCAAACAACACACAAAAACAGAATCTATCAAAAACAGAACAGTCTGTAGTAATCTGTAACTAACGCAAACTTATGGAACTCCAAAAATTCTAAAATAAATTGGTGGACCTGAGGAATTTGTATAGTAATCATCTTAAAAAAATCAACTAAATAGCACTCTCCAGTAAAAAGTTGAAGCTAATCTCGTGAGCGCCAAAGTTTCTGTTTTTTTACAGCATGATCATAAAGACTTCACTCAAGTCTTCCCAAAGGTTCTACTTGGCACAAACACTAATTAAAACATAAAACCACATCTAAAAAGAAGATAGATGGATTATTTATTCCTAAACAGAACCAAAAATCAAGAAACTAAAATAAAATTGGGTTGCCTCCCAACAAGCGCGATCGTTTAACGCCCCTAGCTAGGCATGATGATTTCAATGATGCTCACATAAAATATAAGAATTGAAACATGAAGAGAGCATCATGAAGAATATGACTAGCACATTTAATTCTAACACACTTCCTATGCATAGGGATTTTGTGAGCAAACAACTTATGGGAACAATAATCAACTAGCATAGGAGGGTAACACAAGCATAGCTTCAAGATTTTCAACACATAGAGAGGAAACTTGACATTATTGCAATTCCTACAAGCATATATTCCTCCCTCATAATAATTTTCAGTAGCATCATGAATGAATTCAACAATATAACCAGCACCTAAAGCATTATTTTCATGATCTACAAGCATAGAAAATTTACTACTCTCCACATAAGCAAATTTCTTCTCATGAATAGTAGTGGGAGCAAACTCAACAAAATAATTATCATGTGAGGCATAATCCAATTGAAAACTAAAATCATGATGACAAGTTTCATGGTTAACATTATTCCTAATAGCATACAAGTCATCACAATAATCATCATAGATAGAAACTTTGTTCTCATAATCAATTGGAACCTCTTCCAAAATAGTGGAATCATCACTAAATAAAGTTGACACTCTTCCAAATCCACTTTCATGTTCATCACAATAAGATTCAACATCCTCCAAAATAGTGGGATCACTACTTTCTAAAGTTGACACTCTTCCAAACCCACTTTTATCAATATAATCATCATAAATAGGAGGCATGCTATCATCAAAATAAATTTGCTCATCAAAGCTTGGGGACAAAATATATCATATTCATCAAACATAGCTTCCCCAAGCTTGTGGCTTTGCATATCATTAGCATCATGGATATTCAAGGAATTCATACTAACAACATTGCAATCATACTCATCATTCAAAGATTTAGTACCAAGCATTTTAATGCATTCTTCTTCTAGCACTTGAGCACAATTTTCCTTTCCATCATACTCACGAAAGATATTAAAAAGACGAAGCGTATGAGACAAACTCAATTCCATTTTTTTGTAGCTTTCTTTTATAAACTAAACTAGTGATAAAACAAGAAACAAAAATATTCGATTGCAAGATCTAAAGATATACCTTCAAGCACTCACCTCCCCGGCAATGGCGCCAAAAAAGATCTTGATGTCTACTACACAACCTTCTTCTTGTAGACGTTGTTGGGCCTGCAAGTGCACATGTTTGTAGGACAATAGCAAATTTCCCTCAAGTGGATGACCTAAGGTTTATCAATCCATAGGAGGCGTAGGATGAAGATGGTCTCTCTCAAACAACCCTGCAACCAAATAACAAAGAGTCTCTTGTGTCCCCATCACACCCAATACAATGGTAAATTGTACTAGTTCGGCGAAGAGATGGTGATACAAGTGCAATATGGATAGTAGATAAAGGTATTTGTAAATTGAAAGAATAAAAACAGCAAGGTAACTAATGATAAAAGTGAGCATAAGCGGTATTGCAATGATAGGAAACAAGGCCTAGGGTTCATACTTTCACCAGTGCAAGTTCTCTTAACAATAATAACATAGACAGATCATATAACAAGCCCTCAACATGCAACAAAGAGTCACTCCAAAGCCACTAATAGTGGAGAACAAACGTAGAGATTATGGTAGGGTACGAAACCACCTCAAAGTTATTCTTTCGGATTGATCTATTAAAGAGTTCGTACTAGAATAACACCTTAAGACACAAATCAACCAAAACCCTAATGTCTCCTAGATACTTCATTGTCACCTCAAGTATCCGTGGGCATGATTATACGATATGCATCACACAATCTTAGATTCATCCAACCAACACAAAGTACTTCAAAGAGTGCCCCAAAGTTTCTACCGGAGAGTCAAGAAAACATGTGCCAACCCCTATGCATAGGTTCATGGGCGGAACCCGCAAGTTGGTCACCAAAACATACATAGAGTGGCACGTGATATCCCATTGTCACCACAGATAAACACGGCAATACATACATCAAGTGTTCTCAAAGTAAAGACTCAATCTGATAAGATAACTTCAAGAGGGAAACTTAATTCATCACAAGAGAGTAGAGGGGGAGAAACATCATAAGATCCAACTATAATAGCAAAGCTCGCGATACATCAAGATCGTGCCATAGAGAGAACACGAGAGAGAGAGAGAGAGATCAAACACATAGCTACTGGTACATACCCTCAGCCCCGAGGGTGAACTACTCCCTCCTCGTCATGGAGAGCGTCGGGATGATGAAGATGGCCACCGGTGATGGGTTCCCCCTCCGACAGGGTGCCGGAACGGGCTCCCGAGAGGTTTTTGGTGGCTACAGAGGCTTGCGGCGGCGGAACTCCCTATCTATCTTCATATTCGATGTTTTTAGGGTACGTAGGCTTATATAGGCGAAAGAAGTCGGTCGGGAGGTGCTCGAGGGGCCCACGAGACAGGGGGACGCCCCTCTATCTCCTGGCCTCCTCGAGGATCTTCTGACGTGAACTCCAAGTCTCCAGGATGATATTCTTCCCAAAATAATGCTGCTGAAGGTTTCATTCCGTTTGGACTCCGTTTGATATTCCTTTTCCTCGAAATACTGAAACATGCAATAAAACAGCAATATGGGCTGGGCCTCCGGTTAATAGGTTAGTCCCAAAAGTAATATATAAGTGTATAATAAAGCCCAATATTGCTCAAAACAATAAATAATATAGCATGGAGCAATCAAAAATTATAGATACGTTGGAGATGTATCACCCCGCGTCGCCCCGACGCCGTCCCCTGCCTAGCGCGCCACCGCCTCTGCCTCAGGCCGACCCCGACCTCGCCATCACCGACGCCGCCCATAGTGAGCCCCCACGCCCTGCCCTGCCCCCTGCCTCCACCGCCGCCGTATGATGTTTTTTATATATATGTTCATGTATATATGTTGATGTATGGATATATGTATGATGTTTTTTTTGCATATATGTTGATGTAATGTTTTTTTGCATATATGTTGATGTATGGATATATGCTTTGTATGTATGTATGTATTTTTTCAGTTGTAATCATGTTTTAAAAATACATATATGCAAAATTTAGATTTTTAGAAAAGTTTTATATATCTAGCTAGGAAAGGAAGAAGAAGAAAAAGAATGAGAGGAAAAAGGAAAATAAGAAGAGGAAGAAAGGAGAAGAAGAGGAGAGGAAGAAGAGGAGAAATAAATAAGAAGAGGAAAAAAGAAGAAAAAAAAGAGGAGAAGAAGAAAAAATAGAAATATTCCTTTCTTATTCTCCTCTTTTTTTTTTCTTTTTTTTTCTTCGATCTTCTCCTCTATTCTTTTCTTCTCCTCCTCTTTTTTATTTCTTCTTTGTTTTCTTATGTTTTATCGGGTCTGTCGTCGTTGATATACGCCTCCCGATAACTTCAACACGAGGGGGGTCGATATACCCCCTCCGCGATAATATTATTTTCCCATGTACGTATGTCGTCGTTGTCGATATAACCCCCTCCCGATAACTTCAACACGTGGGGGTCGATATGCCCTCCCGATAACATTATTTTCCCGTGTATGTATGTCGTCGTTGTCGATATTACCCTCCCGGATAACCCGACATGAGGGGCGGTCGATATATATACCCCTCTCGATTGTGATAACTTATACCACAGAGCACCCCCGACCCTCTCGCTCGACCAAAACTCTCGAGGACACCAAACCCTAGAAAAAATGATGTCGGTCTCCTACCCCCTCCCGCCGCGCCCCTTCCCGACAAACTCTCTCGAGGCCACCCCAAACCCTTGAAGCGTTGTGGAGGCCACCCCAAACCCTAGAGAAGCAGCGTCGAGGTCACTAATATGATTCCTTATTGTGATTAGCTAGCTAGTTCTACGTTTGCCACTAATATATCCATCTGTCATGTTTGAATAATAATTGCCATGTTGTAAATATTTGTAGAAACTATGGACCCCCGAGACGAAGCAACAAAAGCGGTGTTGGGGGACATAATCGCACAAGGAAGTGATGCCGCTTCTCGTTTCTCAACGACACCGATGGTCTGGAAGGACATGGTGAAGAAGCAGGCTATGATTATGATGGCTCCTTTGACCCAATGCCGGTGCAAGAAGGAGACCGTGATGACGGCTCCGGTGACCCAATGACGGTGCAAGAAGGAGACCGTGATGACGGCTCCGGTGACCGAACCGAGTCCGACCAGGTATATATATTAGTTAAGCCTGTGCTGACTAGCTAATTGATGCATTCATTGTTTTGGTATGTACACATATTAATTAACTCTCGTCTTTCTTCTTTTTTCTAGCCCTCCGGATCGAGCACAACTTCGGTAAAGAGGCGAGGCCGAAGAAAAGTTGCGCTCGGATGAAAGGTTTGAGATCACAGCAATCACATGACGGCCAACCGATTGAACCCATCGGGACAAAGGAAGCATTTGCTGCTCAGTGCGGGGTTCTTGTTAGGGACAAGATCCTGATCAGCATCCACCAATGATATAAGCCTAAGAACGAAGACCCTGAGGTGTCTTATGTCAATGATATGCAGAAAGATGATCTTTGGACTGAGCTGAAGGCAAATTTCACCCTACCGCAAGAGGAGGATCCGGAGAAGCCAGTTAAAGAGAAATTAATCAAGTCTCATGCTCTTAAGAAGATGGCAGACCTATTCAGGAGGTGGAAGAATGAGCTGAAAAAGGTTTGTCGACAAAGAAGAGACACCAGAATTCATCGGCAAATATGAGAAGATCAGAGATCACTGGCCCGCATTTGTGGCCCACAAGACATCAGAAAAGAGTAAGAAGATGTCGGAGACAAACAAGAAAAATGCTTCAAAGAAGAAGCTTCACCATCGCACGGGGTCAGGTGGCTACCTCAAAGCCCTGCCTAAGTGGGCCAAGGCTGAGAATGATCTGCTTGATAAAGGGATCGAACCAGAGACAATGAACTGGCTGGGCCGTTGCGGACTTGGTTCTTCGGGGCTGACAGAACCTTGGACCCTGTATCAGGGAAGTGCGTTTGGACGGACGAGCAAATGAAAATACCAGTCAAGAGGCTTCAGCACTATATCGATGCAGCACAGCAAGGGACGTTCGTTCCAGACAGAGAGAACGACGAGCTCACAATGGCCCTCGGGAATCCTGAGCACCCTGGACGGACACGAGGCACGCCAGGCTCCGTTCCGTGGAAGGCTGGTTTTTCGGACGCAGGCGGTTACAAATGCTAGGAGAGGAGGAAAAAAGTGGAGCAGACCCAAATTCAGACGTTGCACGAAAGGGTTCAAGCGCTAGAGGAACGAGAAGTAGCTCGCAGCAAGCGACCTGCCGAAACTACCCCCAAAGCTACCCCGCCATCTCAACGGAGAAGCAGCGTGGCTTCCACCGAGCTGCTTCAGCCGGAGCTACCCCGTGGATGCTATCACGGAGTCTCAACATTGCCACCTTATGACGCAATGGCAGAACATCAAAGTCAAGACGGCTGTCGGCTCTGTTCGACCTCCTGAACCCGGCGCAACTTTTCACCATCGTCCGATTCCAGAAGGATATGCTAGGGTGACGGTGTACGAAATAACGGAGGGATTTGAGGACCTCCAGCTTGACCACCCTACCGGTGAAGGGGATACTCGGCTGGGTTTTGCTCTGAAGACTCCATGCCTATGGCGGAAGGAGCTCATGAACCTTCCGAACTGGATGCCTCCACCTCCTCCTCCTCCTCCAGCGAGTCAGGGCACTCCGCCTCCTCCACCGCCTCCTCCTCCGGTGAGTGACGATCAGGGCACTCAGCCTCCTTCTCCGACGCGTGGCAGCACTCCGCCTCCTTCTCCGCCTGCGCCAGCACGCCCGAGCAGCCACCAGCCTCCTCCTTCTCCGCCTCGCCAGCAAGGGCGGAAGAGACCCGCCGCCGCCCCGGCTGCTCCGGCGCGTCGTAGTCCTTCTCCTCCGCCTCGTAAGAAAGAACGAAAGAAGACAGCCGCAGCCGTTCCGTCTGCTCCGGCGTCTAGCAGTACAACCAGAGGCGGGAGACAATACAGATACGGTCCACCTCTCAAGCCTCTAGAGAAGTTACCGTACAAGAGGACCGAGGAGGAAAACGCGAAGATCGTGCGGACCGAAGTGAAGGACTTCTTTGAAGGGTTGAAAGCAAAGAGACATCCACCTCCGGAGGAGAAGGTAGATCCGGTGAAAGCAAAGAGCACTATCGATGCCCTGAGGAAACCACCAAAGTCTCCGCCGAAAACCAACTATGAGCGCATTACTAAAAAGGCATATCTCGAAGCGGAGCGGTCGGGAAGTACTGCCAGTGGTCAAAGGTTAAAAGAACAAGCAGCTGGGAAAAAAATTGCCCAGCTCGGCGAACAAGCAAACCAATCGTGCCCCCCGCTCAATGTGTCTAGCAACATCGTCGCTAATGCTCCGGGGATGGTGCCCGGTTATATCAATCTTGGAGATTACCTGCCCGACGATGTACATTATGATTTCTTGGAGGTGGAGGAACACAGATCTGATGCACGGAAGCCTCTCGTCAAAGATGAAAAATCTCTAACAACGATGATGCGAAGATTCCATAATTGGTACATGAAAACCTGCAGAGAGTGTGGGGGGACGAATACTTTGTATCTAAGAATTAAAGAGGAGCACGACCTCGTTGGAACTGATCTGTTGCATGTTCCATTTGAGGAGTTCTTCCAGTTCTTCAATCAAAAGGCCCTTGATAAATTAACGGTCACTTGCTACAGTCTGTAAGTACTACTTATGTCATTAAGTCTCTATATATAGCTCAGCTCTTTCATTGCATGTATTTATAATTATCCTCACTATATTATGCAGATTGAAGATCGTCGAGTGCAGAAAAGCAGAAATGTATGATATTGGGTTCATTAACACAAATCTCATAGATGAATTTCAGGTTACAAAGAACGCCGAAGAGGCCGAGGCCAACTTGCTCAAATCATTGTTAATAAATCAAAACAAAGATTTAATACTCTTTCCTTACAACTTCAAGTGAGTATTACTGTCGTGTGCATATTCGGTTTCCCTTATTACTCGAGCGAGGTTATAGTAATGTAATTGATGAGTTATGCATGCGTGCGCAGCTTTCACTATATTCTCCTGGAGATTAATTAAGCTTGAGCGGGCACTAGTAACCGTCTTAGACTCGAGACGAAAAGATCCCGAACCTATGCGGACATGACTAAAATGCTCAAGAAGTAAGTTCAATCGATCATTATCGCACCATATCGGCAACTTTTTGTTCATTTTCTGATATCTCAAGTAATAATAATTATTTTCTTTGTCTTGCAGGGTTTGGAAACAGTTTACCGCAGAAGCTCCGGGACTGCTGAAGGAGCTGCGATATACATACCCGAAAGTAAGTACTACTAGCTAGCTAGTTGCGCGCATCTCCCGTTGATTCTATAGCTACTTTCATCAATGCCATTTATAATGCTTCATTATCAGTTTGATTGACCTCTATTTCTCGTAAAGTGCTTGTGGTAGGAACAAGGGAATGATTACTGTGGATACTACATGTGCGAGTTCATCTACAACGCGACTTTGAAAAATAAGCGGGGCTACTCTAAAAGACAATATGAAGTGCGTAAGCAATAATATTCACAATTTCATGTTATTACACAATCATTTCTGTTGAGTTTCATTCATATATATATGTATTAACCCCCTTCTTCAAATTAGACGTGACAGATGCGGAATGAACTCCTACCACAAGACCGCATGAAAGCAATTCAAGAGGAATTGGCGGGATTCTTTCTTGACCACGTCATCAATAAAGCCGGAGAATACCATGTGGAAGTTGATTTCAAATGCTAGGGGATTGTAAGAGATCTTACATATTGTATATGTATGTAGCCAATGGCGTCGGATAGATAATCTGAAAACTTGTTGTTCGACCAATCTCTCGGAGAAGGAGAGGTCGATCACTTCTCTCGGTATGCATGACGAACTTCTGTACTTAATGGTTTCCTTCATTTTCTTACTAGCTAAGCGTGTCGAGGCCTCTCTATGTATAGTACGTGGCGTCGACCAAGCACGAACATAAGAGAGGACACTTCTCTCTATTAATTAGCTAGCTAACACAATATATGAAACACCTAAATTAACCCCCAAAACCCCAACCCCCCTTTCAAAAAACCCAGCCCACGAAATGCTGTGGCGTGGATGCCTATTGGTCCCGGTTGGTGTCACCAACCGGGACCAAAACTTCCTCTGCATGGGCTCGGCGCACCGGCCACGTGGAGGCCCATCTGTCCCGGTTCGTGTAAGAACCGGGACTAAAGGGCTAGGGCATTAGTAATGACCCTTTAGTCCCGGTTCAAAAACCGGGACAAAAGACCCTTACCAACCGGGACAGATGACCATTTTTCTACTAGTGGATGGCCGAGTGTTTCCCCGGAGATGAGGCGGCGGCCAACGGCTTCGGCCGCCGCTCGCTCCGCGAACATGAGTCTTGGCTCCTGTTCCAGGCGAACATCCCGGCGCCGCAGTTTATGCGCCCAGCCGACGGGGTGGAGACTTCGAACGAAGTGCCCATTCCCCGTTGCCCGGACGCCGTGGTGAAACCCTCGTACTTCGCCGACGAGGTCGAGGTCGTGCGCGCCTCCCTCACCGACGACCAGCTCGCCCTCCCCGAGTACGCCACCGACAATCAAGCGGCGTGGACGGCGTACTTCCAGCGCCGGCAGCAGCAGAGGATGGCGTCCATCAACGGCGCGCGGGTGGTGGCCGGCCTGAAGAACAGCGAGGGACGCCACCTGTGGTGGGGCATCCCCGGCCGCACCCTCGAGGGCGTTCTGACGCACCTCGAGGGCAGCCGTTGGCGTACCCCCCGGCGAGGGCGGCCGCCACGGCGCACCACCGATGCAACGGGCAATGGTTTCCAAGGAGGTTCGGCTCCTCCTCTTTTTCCTCCTCTTGCTCTTCCTCCAACTCCTTCGGTTCTCCGGCGCTGCTCGGCGTCAAGGCCAAGCCCGCGGCGGAGACGCCGCTCGGCCGGCGCACTCGCAGCGCCGGCATCGTCATCAACGAGGCGGCGGCGCGCCCTCGTCGGCTCCTCCGCGCAACCGTCAAGCCCAAGACGGGCAGGGGCTGGCGCTGGTGAAGACGGAGCCGGGCCTCCCCGCGGTGAAGACGCAACACGGCGGCGACGTCGAGCTCGACGATGACGGGGCCCTGGAATGGGCGCGCGCGGACTCCCTGAAGATGGCGAGGCGCGCGGTCGCCGCCCTGCGGCGGTCGCATAGCGCCGCGGGTCCGCGACGAAGGAGGAGTCGTCGTCATCGAGGACAGCGACGACGACGACGCATCGCCGCCACCAGTCCGCGTAGGCGACGCCGGTCAGGGGTCCACCAGGGACGGCCGCGTCAAGGAGGAGAAGCCTGACGACGACGACGATGGCGACGACGGCGACTACTCCGCGTTCATCCAGTTTCTTTTTTAATTATATATATTATGTAATAAAAATCCACGACTATTATGTAATATATGCCCGAACTTCGCCGAACTTTGAACTCTGCTATATTTTTTTATTTTTTTGAACGCGTCTGGGGACGGTCCTGGGGCCAGTGGCTGGGGACCAACTCGCCCCAGGCCGATTTTTTGCGCCGGCTCACCCTCAGACGGCGATTTTAGGCGCCCCCGGGGGCCAACGACTGAAGATGCTCTAACATGCATGCATTGCAGTGCAAGGTAGGTAGATCCATTCCTTCCTCCAAACAACACAAAGCGTGTGTGAAAGCCATTGCTTTTGGAAAACTTGCAGCTAAAGTGCCACGCAATGCATCTTACAGGAAACCGGGTAAGATGTCCCCATAGTAGTAGGTGATGTCACCGGAAATGCCTAACGGTGGACGGATGCATCGGCTCCTTTTATAAAAGAACAATTTTCCATCGTGTAAATTTTTTTGAAAGAAATTATACACACACAAATACACGAATAACACATACAAGAATAATTTCATGACAATATACTTTCATACGTGGCGTAGACCAAAAAAACAAATTTTCATAACAATATACCCTTATTATGGGGCCAGGATTTTGTTTTTTTTGTGCTGCTTGCAAATCAAAATATATTTGAATGAAAATTCACAGATCCATCATGCATATGTTTAAGTTTCCACAGTATTTTTTTTGGATTTTTTTGAAACTTGAAAATATGATTTTTGAATCATTTCAAAAAAAGGGAGCCAATGCCCCCGTCGACCATTAAGTCGCTTCCGTGATGTCACATGTTAGTTGGTAAGCATCCAGGCATGCATGGGAAGGTAGTTTTTGGACATGACATAACCAAGGCTGCTATTTTAGAGCATCTCCAGCCGCGTCCCCAACAGCCCCCTTCTCCCCCAAGCAAATTTTTAGCGCCGGTGGCCGAAAATCGGCCCAGTCGCGTCCCCAGGATCTCGTTTAGCGCCGGTTTGGGCGAAATACAGAGCCGGTGCTCCCGCCCCGAACCCAAGCGGCCGGGTGTCGCCTGGGCGCGCCGGCACAAGCGAAAAGCGATGTGGGGCCGCTCTGTCGGCGACTGAAGCCCTTTTCCCGTCGTTTTCTCCTGCTTTCCCCCCTAGGCTCCCCTCTCTTCTTCATTCCTCCTGCCAAAACCTCACCTCCTCCCTACCAATTCGCCCACCATGCCGCCGAAGAAGTACGTGATGCCGCGCGCCGCGACGGATCCCACAGCCGCCGCCGCCGCCAAGACGAAGCAAAGGAAGCCGAGGCGCCGCTATCCAAGCCCCCCGGCATGAGCAACGCCGAGTGGAAGGTGGATGTGGAGCGCCGGGAGCCTACCAGCGACGGGCCTCGCTCCGCTGGCTCGTCAGAAGTTAGCCTTTTTCTTTATACTTGAATTTGAAGCATAACATAACAAGGTCGACTAGTGCTGGTAAACTCGGTGCACCTCGTGGCCCACCAGGTTCGTGTTCCCCCCGCACTCCGTGCCGCCACGGCGGAGGGGGCGAGGCAGAAGAGGGCGAGCGGCGCCATGGCCGCGCTCGGGGCCCTACGGGAAGGGGGGCTCAGGGGAGGCGAGTGAGGGCCGGGAGGCCGGTGGCCTGGGGGTGATCGTGCGCACGCGGCGGGGGCGGTGCCAGGTTCATCGGGGCGGGAGGAACAGGACAGGCGGACGGGCGGACATACGTGGGGTCTGTTTGTCTGGCGCGCCGCTTTCTCTTTTCAGATGGTGCGTGGCGGGGCCCGCAGCGTTGGTGCGAACGAATGTGCGTGTGGGCGCCGATGCTCTTTTGTTTTGCTTGGTGCCAACGAACCAACGTCCACGTCGCTGTTCTTTTGTACGGGAAGAAGATTTTTCCAAAAGATAATCGTTTGTGCGTACACTCTTTTTTGAAGTATTATGGCCGACTTTGATGGTGATCATAGAGGCTATAAGTAGGAGTCGACGTCATCGGGGCATGGACGAGGTTGCGAGATGGGGAGGCTCAAAGGGACCTTATTCATCCACCACCGACGATGCGTGGCTGCCGGTAGGGTAACTTTTGGTCTATGAGCGTGCATACAATTTAAAAGGAAAAAATAATAATTAAATAAAACGTCAAAAAATTCTGAAAATGTTTTTAAACAAACTTGACTTTCTATTGTACTTGTGAAAAAAATTCAAAAAAAGAAAAACCATGTTAACTTCCTTTAGAAAAAAATAAAAAAAAGGCTAAAATAGTGTAAATAGTGACCTATAATAGAACAATTTTATTTGTTTTTGCCCTAAAGTCAACACTGGTTTTTTATTCATGAAAATTTACATACTAGTGCAAAAGAAAGACAAGTTTATTCTAAAGAAAACTTTTAAACTTTTATTATTATTTTTCTCATATGAGGTGTATATACACCCGAGAACCAAAGGGTATTTAGCCGGCCGCAAGGCCCTAATCCCAACAAATCAATGGGCCAGTATCGAGGTATGGTTCCCCACAGCTGAAATCACGGGAGGGGCAACCGAAAAAGGGGGAATTCGCAGGTTCGACCGCGGTTGTGACGGGTGGTTCTCCCTTATCGCCTTCAGGGGCGAATGAGGGTGGGGGGGATTTCTATGACTGAAACTTGACCTTAACATTTTATTTTGCTTAACTGGTCTGAATTTATATTCCTATTTTTAATTCCAGCTCATATTATTTATAAAAATGAATATAAGTTAGCATTATTTTGAGTACACACTTTTGTGAGTTACTACATAGAAAATTATCCTTTTTCAATTAAGTGAATAATTCTTTTGGCAAAAATAGTTTGGTACTTGCTTTTGATAGCAAATAATTTGGTTCCTAGGGTGTTTACTTTGGGCCCAAGCCATCGCATCAGAACTTGGCTAGCCAATATTTTGATTCAGGTATTGGTCGCCAAAACATTATTCAACATTGACAAAAAAGGAAGTAGAGTTGGCCCGAGTCCATAGGAATTGCTATTGACAATTGTATCCAACCAGGAGAAAATCTCAATGACTACAAAAAATTAGTAACTCCCTCCATTTCAAAATACATGTCATGGTTTTAGTTCAAAATACTTGTCATGGTTATTTTGAACTAAAACCACGACATAGTGTTTTGAATTAAGACCATGACAAGTGTTTTGGAATGGAGGGAGCACCATCCAAACATACACGTGGATCCTATCACCCTGAATCCGGGCTGGCACATACTTGATGGGATCCATGTCAATCATCAATTTCTGCATTTCCTCTCTTGGAAGTCTACAGGGATAAGATGTGTATATGTATGTTCATAGAAGTGAGTGTATGGGAATGTTTTTATTCCCCACAAAAAAAAGATTAAAAGGACAACTTTCTTAATTGCAAAAGCATTTCCCATCACATATGGAGATGACCAAACTAGATTACTATCTAGGATTCCTCCTTCAACCACCCTTTTGAGCTGAAATGTGCAAGTTTGGCAGGCTACATAGTTGAGCATGTCAAGTTTTAACGTTTTTGTGAAGTTTGGTGATAGTCTGCTATTATAAAATGGACCCATGACTGATAATGTTGGCAAGACTCCACTGGTGCCTCTGAGTTTGTTACCCGATGGCGACCGATAATATTCGTGGAACTAACATCATTGCAGTGCAAGGTTGGTAGACCATTTTCTTTTCTCTGAACAAACATAAAGCGTGTGAAAGCCATTGCCTTTGCAAAACTGGCAGCAAAAGTGCCACACAATGCTTCTTACAGGAAACCGTTAAGGTGTCCCCATAGTATAGTAGGTAATGTCACATGTTAGTTGGTAGGCTCTGGATTGTATATGCATGTAGCTAGAAGAACTACTTACAAAAGCTTGCAGCAAAGTAGCTGACCTTGTATGATGATGACAAGAAAAAGTAAGCATCCAAGCATGCATGTGAAGATAGTTCCTTGGACGTGACATAATTTGTCCAAATCGGCTGGAGGTCATACCTTTGGCAGCTATAAGAATTTGCATAAGCATGGTCGAATGAGATGGAATGCCAGGTAGTAGATTGGAATTAGGTAAAGAATCACGGTTAGCTCTTGAGAACCAGGGGAAGGGTTCTGAGAAGACACCATGACTATATTTCACATACCAGTTCAGTTGGTAACAACCATCCTGACGGAGACACTTGACCTCCTTGAATGCATAATTCAATCCTCAGTGGCACGTGGAGGTGCACCAAAATTGGATGCTTTGGAGAAGCTAGATTGTTTTACACTGAGCTCCTTGCTTCGAACACAAGCTCAGAATTCATAATGGCAACGGTGTACGATTGATCTTAAACAACACACACACGCACGCAGAAGTCAAAGTGATTGATCAATAGAGTGACGACGATAATGATTAAATTCATCAGACCACCACCACTAATTTGTCGGAAATTTTCAGGCCAGAAATCCATCAGCGAAGCGAATCAACCTGTGGTTGAGTTGGTTAGGTGGACAGTGGTATCCCCAACCCACCAGGGTTCAAATCCTGGTGCTCGCATTATTCCTGGATTTATTTCAGGATTTCCGGCGATGCGCTTTCAGTGGGAGGAGACGTTTCCGTCAACGACGAGGCGCCTACGGTGACTTCGTAAATCTCAAGATGATATGCCGGCTCAGTCTCTTCGGAAGTGCTCATAGGGATAGGGTGTGCGTGTGTGCGTTCATAAGGATGAGTGTATGCGCGTGTATATGAGCGCTTGTGTCTGTACTAATCCTAAAAAAAAAATCCATCAGCGAAGGACTACACCACCAGCAAGCATGTTGTAGCACGACACCGTTTACATGCATGCTTAGTTACGGAGGGATGAAGAGTGCATTTCCTAAACAAAAGGGGGCTGGAATAAAAAAACGTGTATGATGCAGAGTGCAGACTGATGTTTGTTTTCTGAATGAGGTGGGTCGTTAAGCCAGATCATCCTCCAGGAAAACAAATGGGGAACCAAACCGTGCATGCATTGCAGTGCGAGGCAGGTGCGTGTGCGAAAGCCATTGCTGTTGGAAAACTTGCAGCGAAAGTGTCACGCAATGCATCTTACAGGGAACCGTTAAGATGTCCCCGTAGTAGGTAATGTCACATATTACTCCCTCCGTTCCCAAATATTTGTCTTTCTAGCCATCTAAAAAATCTACAATATACGGATGTATGTAGACATGTTTTAAAGTGTAGATTCATTTATTTTGCTACGTATATAGTCATTTGTTGAAATCTCTAGAAAGACAATTAAGGAACGGAGGGAGTAGTTGGTAACCATCCAAGCGTGCATGTGGAGGTAGCTTTTGGACATGACCGAATTTGTCCAAATCTGCATGACAATTAACAAGTGTGGGCTTGCCGTTTTTGTTGCGTTTTGTTTTTCCAAGTTCATTTTGGTGTCAGTATAACTGAGGTGTAGTGATGTATCAATTCATCAGAGCCATGTGTTCATATTAATGTTGCTGCTCACTCTACTGTTTCTTGCTGTCCATATCACCATATGGCATGCACTCACTCTAGGCTATCATTTTGCTATCCATATAGAGCATGCACTCTACTGTTTCTTGATGTTGACAATGTTGGGACAGAATACTATATGGGGCCTTGTTCACTTAATGGTGCCATTTGGATTCCTCCAGTCATTGATTGTGCATGTTAAGAATGTATTAATGCTCCCTCCCACAATATGGATTAGAGTGCTCACATGTTTTGCTTACAATTTCTGAAAGAAATATAATATATTTTTGCTATGCATAAACAATAACTCAAACGACACTGGCATCAAATATGTATAAGAATATTTATAATTAAATTAAAAGGAAATATTTCATTTAAGCGGTTAGAACATTAGCGCTTGACAGAATCAAGAATGGTAAACTGCTATGTCGCCCTAGATACATCTGCATGTTTGACTCCACAACACGAATCTCAACTTGTGATGACTAGTGGCAGTAGAGCGGCCTCATTGCCATGGGCGTCACTGGATGAGCTAAAGAACTGCTCTGGGACATTAGTGAACACATGAATGATACTACTAGACATGAAAATAAAATACAAGTGATGGACAACCTGGTGCTATGATGGGGGAGAGAGAGAGAGAGAGAGAGAGAGAGAGAGAAAGAGAGAGAGAGAGAGGACGAGGAATATCGACTGCAATATAGCTACGATTCTACATCTCCATTTTTTTTCAGGAGGAGCTCTATATATATCTCCATGGATGAGTTCTAGCTAGTTATGCACGTGAACAGTGTGCATGAACTAGAGAAGAAGGATGAACAACGTGCATGAACTAGAGAAGGATAAGTGAGAGAGGAGCTGCTGGATGGAAAAAGGATTGGGAGAAAACGTAGGTGGTGGTTTAGTTATTGTCTCTTAACTGTAACGTGAAGAGAGATGCAGGTGGTACAGGTTGCCAATTAACTCTTCTAAACAATAACATTGGATCAGTGCACTTATTGTCTGGTGGGGCATACACACTTATTAATTGTGGAATACATGAACTATATGACACTGATACGGTGCCAAGAAATCCATATACGGGGCTCATTGTATACAAACTGCACGAATCACGTGGCAACCGACAGGGGTGATACCAACCTCGCGTGGCACCATGTGCACTCATGCATTTTCGCAAAAAAATGTTCTTATATTATGGGACAGATGGAGTATAAGATTTTGCATAAACATGGGCAACTAATTGAGATGGAATGTGTAGAAGAATAGAGTTAGTTAAAGAAAACATTGACAAGGGAAAAGGTAAAAAAAAGGTCTTTGAAATGAATCATTAGTACTCCAGCTGCGGTGTCTTTAAATATTAAATACCAGTTCCCAGTTGGTAACAAGCGTGCATCCTGACATAGACACTTGACCTCGTTGAATGCATATAGATCAATCCGGTGAACACGTACGTGGAGGGACCAAAATCGGATGCTTCGGAGAAGCTAGATCCTTTGACAAGGAACACTTTGCTTCAAACATAAGATTTTAATTCATAATGCCTGGCAGCGTTGTTCAAATGGTCTGAGACAAAACATAAACAGATATCAAAGTGGCTGATCAATGCAGTGAAAAATGATACTGTAATGAAATTCAGCACCAGTAGTTTGTCGGATTTTTAAGGACCGAGATTCATCTTATGGTGGCCGCGTACATTACTAGCCACGTCATCCCCCAGTTTCCCCAAGAAAACAAATGGCAAAGCAAATCAGGATGAGCTGGTCACGTCGACCAAGTTTGTCTCACTAACCGTTCCCTCTTTTAGCTCCTCCCCCCCTCGATCACTCGATCAGCATGTTCAACTCCCCGAAGGCGATGAGCCGGAGACCGACGGAAAGAGGAGCGAGCACGCGTTCGGGACGGCATCTCCACGACGCCGGCCTCCGCCGTGTAATCACTCTCTTCTGTCAGTCTCCTGCGGCCACAGGGCATGGAACAAGCACACGGCGTACCGGAGTAGAACAAACAAACAAACAATTTGTCGGTGCTGCCCGCCACAGCTTGATTCAGTTGCCCGCCACAGTTGCCACCTTAGCTATTACTGTTCAGACGTTCTGCCCCCAAAAGGGATGAGCACGGCCGATTCTCAATATAACTGAAGCAGAATGAATTCATTTTGAAAACAAACCCTCAAATAATTCAGTAACACTTGAAAGTTGTTCGACTTAAGAAACAAACATCAATGCATCACATTCATCTTCATCTTCATCATCCTGGTCATCTTGGTCATCGTCATCATCATCGTTGTTCACATATAATGCCCTTAACCTTTTCACCTCTCCTTTTAAGGAAAAGGCTATGAGTTCTCCTCCTTCAAAATTGTTCACTACAATGTACTACTCCCATCCATCACCATATATGATGGTTTTATTCTTTCCTTTGCGCAGATCCAATTCGAATTCGCGCTCCTCATCATCCTCACAGTACAACACGTTACTATATGAATTGTTGAAGTCCTCCCTTATGTTACATGGGACACATTATGCAGCAGTTAATAATCAACAATAAAGTCAGTAAAACAGTTAAAAAAATGATCAGAATTCAATGAAAATTCAAGTTAAAGACCGTTACCATTGATTTTTCAAATCCCTTTCTCAAAAATACCCCGAACTGCACTGCAGTTTCAAGATTGTCCATACATGAATTTTGGCAGACCTTGCAGATCTTATGCCTCAGGTCCCTACTAATGCTCATGAAGCAGTGATTAATTGTAAACGGTTCACATGAAAGTATTAGTGAGACAACCAACCGGCTAAGAGAATGCAATTAACACTTTATAAATTAGCTTATCATACCAAGGTCTATGAATTTCTCTATCAGTTCCATGACCTGAATGGAACCCCATCCCATCAAATAAAGAAGCTAACACTCAAGAACTCAAAAATTCAGGATGACCTTTGCTTAATATTGAATATATCGAGTTCCAGAAATTTGATGAAACGAAAGTTAATCAACGTTTCACCAAAACGTTGGCACTCATTTTCATGTCTTCAATAAGCCCAAGAAGTTGTCAAACATAAGAAAACACAATTAACACTTTATAAATTAGCTTATCGTACCAAGGTATATGAATTCTCTATCAATTTCATGACCCGAATGCAACCCCATCCCTTCAAATAAAGAAGCTAATACCGAAGAACACAAAAATTCGCCATGACCTTTGCTTAATATTGAATATATTGAGTACCGGAAATTTGATGAAACGAAAGTTAATCAACATTTCACCAAAACGTTGGCACTCAGTTTCAAGTCTATAATAAGCCTAATCAGTTGTCAAATTTGGCACTTGCCATATTTAGAGTCTAACCGATCCTAAAGCACTTTGATTATAGATTTCGTCTTTACCTACATGCAAAAGGTATTGCATTTTGTTCTATTACATACAAAATATCACAATTTTGTTCTATATGCCATACGGTTATAAAAAGGTCGAAGGTTGGTCAACGTCCCCAACTTATCTTTGAAGCGAATCATGTAATACCGGGGTGCTACATTCTCCCCCGCTTAGACAGAACTCGCCCTCGAATTCTTTACTCTCATTTCTTGCAGAAATAACAACTGAAATTTAAGCAAAGCATAATTTGCTCACAGAATAACTCTGGATATTTTCCCGCATTTTGGACTCAAGTTCCCACATCGCTTCTCGTACAGTTTGATTTGTCCAAAGCACCTTCATGAAATTTAGAGTTCGGCGCCTCATCACCCTATCAGCCTCCTCCAGAATCCTCACTGGCCCAGCCTCAAAGGTCAAATCTTGCTCAATAATAATAGGGTCCAAGGTCATCTGTCATTCTGGATCTCGAAAGTACTTCCTCAACATAGACATGGAACAGGTCATGCACACCTTTCATCGTTTCGGGCAACTTAAGACAATAGGCTAGCTTCCCAACTCGTGCCACTATCAGGAAGTGTCCAATGTATCATGGGCTAAGCTTCCCTTTGATATTGAATCTCACAACACCCTTGGTAGGCGATACTCTCAGACGAACCTCATCACCTACTTGAAATACAACTAACCATCTTTTGGGATAAGCGTAACTCTTTTGCCTACTCTGTGCAGCCAACATATGATGCCTAATCTCAACAACCCTCTCCTTAGTTTGTTGAACCAAATTTTGTCCCAAAACTGCCTTTTCACCAACTGCATTCCAACAAAGTGGAGATATACACTTCCTACCATACAGGGCCTCATAACGTTCCATGCGTATGCTAGCATGACAGCTACTATTATATGAGAACTCCACAAGAGGCAAATGATCCTCCCAAGTCCCTTGCCAGGATAGGACACAACACCTCAACATGTCCTCTAGAGTTTCGATTGTGCGCTCTATTGTCCATCCGCCTGGGGGTGAAATGTTGTACTATGGCCCTGTTTGGTTCAACTGTGGATTTCTAAAAGCAGCTGTGAAAAGTCTGCTGTGGAAAAATAGCTGTGCAAAATCTGATGTAAAAAAGATGTAGGTCATTTGGCAAACCAGCTGATACAACTTTTTCAAAATTTTGCCCGCAGCGGAATCAGATTTTGGAAAGCACGTCCTGGGCTGCTTCCACTTTTGGTTCAGATTTTGGCAGCGGATTTCTGGAATCAGATTCTGCTGGGTTCGCCCTTTGGTTCAGATTCTGCTGCGCGGCAGCGGACTCCGTCGATAAAAGCTGAACCAAACAGGGCCTATGCCTCAACTCTATACCCAATTCACTTTGTAAGCCCTCCCAAAAAATTGACACAAATTTAGCATCTCGGTTAGAAACAATGGTCTCCGCAACTCCATGCAACCTTATCACCTCACGCATATATATGGGTGCCAGATCGCTCGCTGAGTCTATCGTACGGAAAGGAATAAAATGGGCCACTTTGGTAAGTTGGTCCACAACCAACCAGATAGCATCTTTCCCTCTTTGAGTGTGAGGTAGGCCCACAATGAAATCCATCTCAATGTCATCCCATGGCCACTCTGGGACCTCTAGGGATTGTAACAACCCCACCGCTCTCTTATGCTCGGCCTTACTTGTTGCCACACAAAGCCTGCCTCGAAATCGAAGAGCTCCAAAGGCATCCAAAGCCTGCCTCGAAATCGAAGAGCTCCAAAGGCATCCAAAGTAAATTCTCTAGTCTTCCCTTCTCGAATGCGCTTCTTGGCTTGCAATAATAGTCGATCTTGTTGTTGTGCTTCCAACAACCACTCGGGTATAGCCGACTGAATAATGAGTTGTGACTCTGACTCTGTCCACGAGGCAAACTAAATCGTTCATGAATAAATTCTTTTCGACAAAGGGTGGATTTTATTGTCTCAAAATGAAGCATGAAGCGGATACAAATACCATGAGCACACATCCGGCATTTGCATAGTGAGGAGGCACATAGACAACACCAACACACACAAAAACACGTCAACAACTAGCAAAGTCATATAAGACCGAAGTTATGTGTAGGGAAGAAAAAGAAAAAGGTCCAAAAGCAATCAGACCCGTGATGGGAAAACTATAAAGATGACCATATCCACACTAACTATTTCATGACACCACACAGATAAAGAAGTTCTTCAACAGCAACGCCTTCAGGAAGGAAGCGACGTTCGGATGCTGCCGTCACTGGATCCAACCACCAAGGTCAGAATTTAGGTTTTCACCCTAAAGAATCGGTCCGGGAGAATCCGAGCAATGCCTTTAACAAGGTAACAACGCAAAACAACGTTGCCACTGCCAGGCATAACCAACTCCGGCAGACCTAGGATTTCACCCTGGATCTTGAGACTGGGTGCCCGTAGCACACCATCAAAGTCACTCATGTTGTCGCCACGACTTTTTCGCGATCTCAGCAGCTACATGCAATGAGCGATCGCCGCTGCTGCACAACCATCCCCTTGCGTCAAATCTTCGTCCGTAGTTTGCATCTCACAGCCAAAGTCCATCATTGGATCTCGAGAGATGAACCCTCCTATATATCATTCGTTGATCATCCTCGTCGTGGAGCCACAGGAGGTCACTGCAGTAGAATCTGTGACCACCACCATCAAGGCCGATCGGATCTGGATCAGGATCACCGAGCCATTTAGATCTGAAACGTTGACCTTGCTGTAGCCTGGCGACCACATTGGGACGTCCATTGAAGGCACCACAGGAGTGGACACCCCCACGTGACCAGGACGGCAAGCCATCGCACCACCGGCCGCCAACGTCCGCTCCATGCGTGGCCGCGAGCGCCATGGCTAGATGCAGATCGGCCGCCAACCCCACCTAAGACGTCGCGTCACCTGGATCTACCGCCCCCAGATCGAAGCAGCCACCAGGAAGTGCCCCGCCACCGCCATCGGACACGCGGGCTTCGCCCGGCAGCGGCTGACGGGGAATAGAGCGATGTGAGCTGAGGGAGTAGGGCGGCTCGCCCCTTTGCCGCCCTGGGCATGGGCAGCGCAGGGTTCTCCGTGAAAGACCTATGCAAGCATACATAACAGATCAACCATGCACGACTCAAATAATAAGAATGTGTTACATGTGCAAGTGAGTATGGAATACCAAAACAATACAATAGTGGTAAATGTGAGGAGCAACAAATCATATTGATAGCATAATCAATTATTACAGTTGCGGTAACTATTAGAATTATATTCAAATAACATTGGCATGACTGTCGAGAAATGGAAATTATGACATGCTCTAGTAAGAGAGAATATTTAGACATGCTACTTTTTGTATCTAATATTTGTTAGAATACAATATGATTATGAAACATTGTACAAATTCTAGCCACGTAAATGTGTGGGTCACACTGCTAGTTAAACTAGATGATTCCCCGCGCGTTGCAGCGGTACTTTCCAGCTTGTATATATGTTCAAGGTAAGCGAAAACAGATATATCCCTCGAAAAAAATGAGATATATGGAAACGGAGCAAGGAACTAATTACAAATAAATCTTTGTACAAACATATGGAAATCTAGCTAACCATATATGAGACAATTACATGATCTGTGCATCTAGTTAATATATAATTTTCATGACAACATGTCTTTCGCACATCAGGCTTAATTACAGGGTACACAACTATTTGTTACTTACTTGGGTTTTCCTTGGAAGTCTTGAAAGAAACTAAAATAAAGAACAAATGTTGGGAAAATAACTGGAAACACTTAGATAATGGTCTCTTCATAAACATTGTATCAAGATCGTCCATGGGTAGGCTAGGCTGCAAGGTCTCTTGGTAAAACCGAGGCATGATGCTGAGGCAACATGTCCTTGGACAATTGAACTTTTAAACATGACTTATTTATGAAGTTGTCCCGTAGAGCTAGAAAAATAACCCACTATACTCGAGAATGGCTTGACGATCTGATGCAATCTTTTTTCTTATTTAATCTTGTGCATGCTTGTCATTGATAAATTTTTTTTTGCCAAGAACAAATGATCAATTTATTTTTATAAGGAAGTAAGGAACGTTTCCTAATGTTTCCAATCAAAATAAATTATGATCCCCCAACCCTTCACGTACTATAAGCATCTATGCTTTGGTTGTTCTAATATAGGAAACACTGTAGCAAAATTTGAAAACAATCAAGAACATGAATCGGTAGGCGTGTATCCTTGTGATGACAAATAATACGAGCGTCCATCCATCTATAACATATATAACTACGGAAAGGCATGGCAAAAAATAATAAACAACGAATGGTTTTCTCCAGTGAAAAATTAGAGAATTATATTAGTGGATGCTGATGTGATACGGTTGATGATGTGGAAGGGCTGCATGTCAAGAGAATTGAGATAGCGGGGATCAATTATTTAGGTATTATAGATAAATAAGCACTAGGTGAGGATTGGGGTGATGTGTCGTTCGGTGATGGTTCTGTTGCGAGCATGGGCACTTGGGGCGCAATGTACACTTTTACAAGTTACTCTTGGATGACACATTCTTTGAATCTGTCTAGTTTTGCCGACACCATCGTCAACCCTACCGGAGCAGCTTCGCCTATACCATTCTCAACCCTATCGGGGTCGCTTTGCCAACTCACAAGTCCACGGCCTTAGATCCGCTTCCTCGCACCCTCATCCAACCTACCGGAGCAGCTTCTGACGCCCCGTCCACGGCCGCAGATCCGCATCGTCGACACCACCCTTAACCCAACCACCGGAGCAGCCGACGCCCGTCCATGGCCGCAGAGATCCGCGCCGTCGACACCATCCTTAACCCAACCACCGGAGCAACCGGCGCCCGTCCACGGCCGCAGATCCGCATCGTCGACACCACCCTTAACCCAACCACGGAGCAACCGGCGCCCGTCCACGGCGCAGATCCGCGCCGTCGACACCATCCTTAACTAAACCACCGGAGCAACTTCGACGCCCGTCCCATGGCCGCAGATCCGCATCGCCGACACCACCCTTAACCCAACCACCGGAGTAACTTCGACGCCCGTCCCACGGCCGCAGAGATCCGCATCGTCGACACCATCCTTAACCCAACCACCAGAGCAACCGGCGCCCGTCCACGGCCGCAGATCCGCGTCGTCGACACCATCCTTAACCCAACCACCGGAGCAGCTTCACCTACGCCTCGTCCACGGCCACAGATCCGCTTCGCCCACACCGTAGTCCACCCTACCGGAGCCGCTCCACAAACACCCTACTCGACGGTTCTAGATCTCCTTACCGGACCCCGACAGCCAGCGCAGCGTCATCACCCTTGACGTTTCTAACCTGATTCCCACCGTCTGGAGAGATGCCAAGCACCTGCCACGGCCTAGGTACTTGTCACCTTTAAACCCGTCCAGCATCACCTGCCCGATGTACTTCAAATATACTAACCGGTCGCTTTTACCTGTTATGCAGCTGGCAAAAACTATAAGGACGATGTTTCTTCTGGATCTAGCAGCTTGGCCAACCAAGATCCTGGACTGAGGCATTGCTATGATCTTGTAAGCGCTTCTCTCTCTCTTGTATTGTTCTGTGCCTGCCAGCGTGCTTTGCTAGGATTTTCGATCAGTAATCCCTTTGTGCAGACAATGATTTCTACTACTGGCTGCTAAATCCTCTTGCATGAATAAAAAAATAAAAAGGCAAAAAACAAAGAAACACATAGAGTCCGTATAACGCCTAAAGCGGAGGTGGGCCAATCCTAAGATCATACTGCCACCCATGTTGGGTAAAAGTTTCCCTCGATGTATCCTCCAATCGTGTACACACCTCCGTAAACAGGTCTTGATTCTCCACACGTTGTAGAGAGGACCATAAAGGAAGAGTCCTGGTACATCTGTAGATAACCTGCATCAGAGAAGTACTTTTATCATTAAAAATCTTATCATTTCTACATGGCCAAAGCGACCAGATAACGGCAAGAGCTCCCACCCTAAGAAGAGATCTAAACCTGTGATCAATCCCATGTAACCAGTTGCCAAATACATTAGCAACACTACAAGGAGGATACAAGCCAGAAGCTATCTGGATGACTGACCATATAGAACAAGCCAATTTGCATTGGAAGAACAAATGTTTTATTGTCTCATCATGGTGACAAAAGACACATTGCAGACTTCAATGTCAATTTCTCTTAATAAGATTATCTTTAGTAAGAATGACTCCACAACAAAGATACCACGCAAACATTTTATTGTTAAGAGGTATCTTCATCTTCCAAATCTTTTTGTTATTATCAACTGGCACATCAGACTGGTTAATGCTTTAGACATAGATTCCACTGTGAATTGTCCATTCCCATGTAGGTTCCATCAAAATATATTAGACCCATGTGACAATTGCACCGTGGACAACCTCTGGATCAGGATGTACCACGATTGGAGTATGGGTCCAATTAAATCTCTTCTGAATGTCACATTTGGCGGAAATGATTGCATTACCGTGGCGATAATATAATATCACCCTTGTACGTACAATGTTGTATAGAGCCGGATATTGTTCCCGGAGTGTGGTATTACCTAGCCATTTGTCCTCTCAGAATCTAATTTCCGAGCTGTCCTTAATCGAGAAGGATCCATAAGAGAAAAAATATTTCTTCGTGGCCATTAGACCCGCCCAAAAGTGAGAATCCACAGGCTTCCAATATACTTGGGATATCGCCTTGGAACCCACATATTTTCTCCTCGGGAGGGTTTGCCATACACCATCTTCGGTTAGTAATCTAAACAACCATTTGCCAAGGAGGGCCCTGGTCTTAATCTCAAGGTCATGAATGTCCAACCCGCCTTGGTCTTTAGGACGGCAAACCACACTCCATTTAGCTAGTGGATATTTTTTCCTAGATTCCTCCTTCAACCATCCCTTTAGAGCTGAAATATGCAAGTTTGGCAGGCTATATGGTTGAGCATGTCAAGTTAACTTTTTGTAAAGTTTGGTTGTAGACTACTGGTATATAAAATAGACCCATGCTTGATGCATGTTGGCATGACTCCATTGGTCCCTGTGCAACAGCCGTTTGTTACCTGATGGCGACCGACGATCATCGTGGGACAAACTAACATGCATGCATTGCAGTGCAAAGGTAGGTAGATCCATTTTTTCCTCCGAACAACACAAAGCGTGTGTGAAAGCCATTGCTTCTTGGAGCTAAAGTGCCACGCAATGCATCTTAGGAAACCGTTAAGATGTCCCCGTAGTAGTAGGTAATGTCACATGTTTGTTGGTAAGCATCCAAGCATGCATGTGAAGGCAGTTTTTGGACATGACAGAATTTGTCCAAATCTGCTAGGGGCCATACCTTTGGCAGCTATAAGATTGTTTTTTTTTTTTTGAAAGGGCAGCTATAAGATTTTGGGAAAAGGTAAAGAAAAGAAAGGAAAAGGTCTATGAAAAGAATCATTAGTACTCCAACTGCGGTCTGTTTAAATATCAGTTCAGTTGGTAAGAAGCGTGCATCCTGACAGAGACACTTGACCTCGTTCAATGCATAGATCAATCCGTTGAACACGTGGAGGGACCAAAATTGGATGCTTCTTAGAAGCTTGATTCTTTGACACAAAAACTATTTGCTTCAAACATAAGATTTGAAGTCATAATGGCTGGCAACGTCTTCCGAATGGTCTGAAACAAAACGTAAACAGATATCAAAGTGGCCAGTCAATGCAGTTGAAACAATGATAACGAAAATTTAGGATCGAAATTCATCGCCGAAGGCGTACAAGACTAGCCACGTCATCCTGCAGTTTTCCCAAGAAAACAAATGGCAAACCAAACAATGTGAGTGACAAGCAAATCAGGATGAGCTGGTCATGTCGACCATGTTTGTCTCACTCACCGTTACCTCGTAATTAGCTTCTCCTTCCCTCGATCAGTATGGTTAACTCCCCGGTGCCGTGCCGATGAGCCGGAGACCGACGGAAAAAAGGAGGGAGCACGCACCAAGGTCGGCGTCTCGGCGACGCCAGCCTCCGCCGTGTGCTCGCTCTCTTCTGTCAGTCTCCGGCGGCCACGGAGGATGGAACGAACACACTACGTACCGTATAGTTGAACAAACGAACGACGTGCTGCCCGCCTGCTCGCATGGCGGCCACCGACGGGAACTAGCAGGAGGAAAGATGCAAGAGGGCTGAAGGGGACGGCGAAATGCCGGACGGAGAGTTCGCTTTCGTTTCTTGCAGGAGTCAGCGGAATTTAAATTCCGTGCATGGACAACGACAGTACGGGTACGTAGTACGTGCGCTGATTGAGCAGAAGCGGCGGGAGTGATGGCCACATATGTCGTTGTGATCAGTTGATCACCCCTCCTCGAGTAGGCGATTCTGACTTATGTGGATGGACCACGGGTCTATTATGTATTAAAGGTACTCCCTCCATCCGAAAATACTTGTCATCAAAATGAATAAAAGGGGATGTATCTAAAACTAATATATATTTAGATACATCTCTTTTTATTCATTTTGATGACAAGTATTTCCGAACGGAGGGAGTATTTGGCAGGCTAATCGGAAAAAAGAAAAATGATCTCGAAAATCCACAATAATAGAAACACCCAATAACTGCCGAACGTTTTAATTTTAAGAACATAGCAAACTTGTGTCTCGATGCCGAAATTTTTATTATTAATAATTAATAATCCAGTAATTAGGAAACTGGTGACGGGCGGCCGAAATTTTAGAAATAGGAAGGACGCAATGCACACTGGCGTCCGTGACTGGATGCTATCAAAGACAGCGTCCAGGTCTGGATGCTATTACTAATTGCATCCACTCAAGTGGTTCGCCTAGACTGAACCGAGTCATTTCCTAATGACAGATAGAAGTTCCTTGAGGTTGTAAACCCTAGTACGCATGCAATCTTCACTCTTGGACCTCCGGCAACCGAGAACGCCGATCATTAACCTCTGGCAACCGAGAACGCCGATCATCACATGAGTAGCCCGGTCTCATCGGCTGCTCGTCATTAGGATCCTCCAATTGATTTTGTGCTTGGTTCATGCTAGTTCTTGTATGGTCCTGCACCTCCTTTGTCTGAATCTTCTATGCAATTGATTCAATGGTTTACAAGCAGATGGATTGTTATTTCTGGATTATGGTCCTTAATTTGCTAGTCTATGAGAAGTTGTGAAATCCACTTGCTGCATGCTCATTTTTGTAGGTGAATATAAGAACATGTCAATCATTTCTGGTTTACGTGGATGGTGAAGTGCAAATGAACATTTATAGCATCTGAGAAAACCACTTTTGAAGATATCAAGAGTGAGACATGGGTGTGGAAAACCACTTTTGAAGATATCAAGAGTGAGACATGGGTGTGGAAAACCACTTTTGAAGATATAAGAACATGTTAATCATTCCATGGGTGTGGAGTATACGTTCCTCCCAAATTAACATTTATAGCATATGAGAAAACCACTTTTGCAGATATCAAGAGTGAGACATGTAGAGGACTTGGACATGTTAATGTCAGTGCTCAAACCAACCTGAATATCCAAGCTAGTTTTGATATTAGAGCACCTGGACCACATTATCTTCAGTTAATTACAATATATGAGGAAAGAGGATGGAACACTATTATTGAGAAGACCATGTTCCGGACAACGTGGCAAGTGATATAGTTATATGTTAACATCACACCAAATCAAGACATGTCGAGCCAAGTTAGTGGTGCAAGCAACATACCAATAATTGAAAGGCAATCACAAAGGTAGTGCAATATAGGAAACCTTGTCATCAGTTGGAATAGCTTCAATCTTCAATGGTAACCTAGCCTCAGCGAGCATGCTTTGCAGCCTAGGCTCAAAGTTCAGATCTAACAAATTTCCTACACAAGACCTCAATACAGATTTCCCTGTCTTCTTGCATCCACTAGTAGTAGCACATTTGATCCCCCATGTGGCATTTTTATCCCACGTAACCCCTGCAAGTGATAAAAAAAATATTGCATGACACATTTATTACTATATAATGCAAATAATATAGTGAAAATGTTGCACACACTTACAATTCGAGCCAATGGTGGACCACTAGGCATGTAGCTGGTCCATTCGATGCTATCTCGAGAATATTGAATAGGTTTACCTAGGCTGCCCAAGCACTGAGAATCGAAGAATAATGTGTACATACCATTTTGTTGGAACCAATGTCTATAATCAGGTAAACTAGCTACATCGAGGGGAATTTCCTCTGGCAACACACTTGCTTGAACGCGATAGTATTCTTGAACATAATTGACATGGATTCCGATAATATTCAGTACCTATACATATTGCATTTGCAAGTTAAGAAAATTATTTGTGGTAACGCAAATGATGTGTATTAAATTTAGTCAGTAGAATACAATACCAGCATTATGAGGGACATCAAACGCATGTGCAGCACACCGCTTTGCTCCAAAAATAGGGTTATAATCCAAATGTACGTCTTGTTCATCTTCCTCTTCTTCAGGTTCCTCTCCTTCTTTGGGTTTCTCAAAAATGACTTTAGGATAACCAAGTGGCAAACAGGACCAAGACCATAATTGTAGAAGCAATAATGGCCCTAAATTTCTAGTATCTCCTTCTCAGCGCACATGCTCAATTGCCTATACAACAGAGCAAGAGCTGCTGCTACCCAATTATACTCTGTTGGTTGTCCTAAATTTTGCATACAATGGAGATACATAGCTGGCACTAAATCTCCAGATGTATCAGTAAAGACTATGGAGCCAAGGATTTCTAGGACAAGTGCTCATGCATGCCAGTTAATCTCAAGTGCTTATGAAACCAATGAGAAATCATTAAAGCTGCGGCATCAACAATATCAATCATGTCCTCTCAACTTCTTACAAGTACACACATACACTCATGAAAATTCAGGAATAGACATTATATTGTTTTGATGCAGTATCGATACCAATCTATTAATCAGAAGAAGAGACATATACCATGCAATAAGCAGAAGATATTTGCTAGCATCTACTGTAGTGTGCTATTCAACTGGAGATCAGGAAGAACATACAGTTTCAGAGAAAAATTACAGTGCCTACCATGGTGTGCTCCAGCGCGGGTGATGACTGACGCTGGGAGCAATGCTAGGACGAGGAACGTAACCGTGTGGTTACCACAGTGGAGCCGAGAGAAGGGCCGTCAACTCCGTCGCGGTCGCCGCGGTGGCGCAACCTTGTTCGACCGTCAGGAGGTGGATGAGGGGATGAGGCAGAGGTGGGAGGCTGCCTTGAGGTGTTGCGCGAGGGGATTACGCAGAGGTGGTCTTGATCTCCATCCATGACTGTTAGAATAGTGTAGCTCATCTTGACATACAAATGCCTTCACCTGCACATAAACGACAAAACTCATTAGGTTAATTCAGGCAAATAAGTAAACTTCCAAACACTAAGGCCAACCACTCCGTAGTAAAGATCTCCTACTCACAAACAATATGACCAACCACTCCGTAATACCTTCTCCAAAGACCTCCTACTCACAACTGAGGTGGGGAACAACTCAGCAGCTCTCCTGACAACGTCTCACATGTGATATATCAAATCAGAACAAACAACGCTTAGATACATTAACTACTAGGTAGCAACAAGTACGTTGTATCAAATTGGGGTGGTGGTGGTGGTGCGTGTGTGTATGGGAGGGAGCGGGGGGGGGGCACACCCGTATCTTCTTATAATATTATTTGATTATAATCACATATATAGCTATGATAACCGGAGGGGTAACCGGGGAGTACGTAAAAGATCCGCCATCGCTAAACGTCCACCTTGACGAACTCATCCTTGCTGGTGGAGACCCGTAGCTCCGTGCTGGCCGGCGAAGGATGTGGCGGCCACACACCCTGCGGTTCTGCCGGTGCCAGCGCCAAGGCAACTTGGTGCTTTGATGAGGCCTTGCGTGACGCCAGCCTGACGGATGGCCGCAACAATTGCCGCCGGTGACTACATAATTGCCCGTGCGATTTTGAGGATGTGTGGCTGGAGAAAAAAGGAACCTCCCGACCTGCAAAAGCCGGATCGGAGATCTCATGATCCTGGCCATCTCCTACCACCAAGCCTTCGCTGGCAAGCCTGGCAACTATTAGGTTGGTTGCCTCCGACGGAGTTCAGCTACGACCCCGATGATAGCCTTGCAGGCGACGGCGCTAGCTGCTGATACGACGGTGGCGGACAGAAGAGTTACTGCTACGTCGATGCTGGTGAGCTCCACGGCCGAGGCTTTACTGAGTACTTCAGGGTGGAGACCGTGTATTACGGCGATGCAACGGTTTTGCTGGAACTCAGCTAGCTGAGTTTTATTTATGGTCTCAGTCACTTTTCCCCCCATCCGATCGCCACGCACGAGATTGTGTCGTCGTTGTGCGTTGTGCCGTCCGAGGGACGCGGCTGCGGTCTCGTACAGCGGGCACCCCATGTGCATGAGTGCTGGCTATTGTTTTTTGTCTATGGAGCTGGGCTACGTGGGCTTTTTTTTTACCCAACCAAAAAAAGAAAGAGGATGATCGAAGGATGTGAATCGTTTTTAGCTGTTTGCATTCCTCTTTTTGAATCGTACAGGGGGAGCCCATGTGAATCGTTGCTAGCTGTTTGCATGTAATTGTCATTTTCTTTTTTTGAATCATGTTATTGTCATTTTGTTGACCGTAGGTGCCATGGTCAGCTCTTTTCTAACGACTTTCCTTTTCAGTTTTTTATCTCCTGATTAATTGTTTTCTTCTGAATTAATTGCTTTTCTTTTTATTTTATTATTTTAGTTTTAAAATTTTCTTATTCACTATTTAGTAGAAAATTGTATTCATTTATTTCAGATTAATATTTATTTTGTTACAATAGATTAAAGATTGACTGTTCAGGCTTTTTTTGTGGGGGATTGACTGTTTAAGCTGTCACTTTTTGTGTTTCTCTTCCTTTTTATTTTCTATATTTTTATTTTTTGATTTTCATATTTCATTTATTTTTTATATTTTTCATTTTCATTTAATTATTTTTGTGTCTTATTTTGTTTTCCTTCTTATTCTAACGACACCATTACTCAAGTCGGGTCATAACTACAAGTTTTTAAATGTGGTCGCAATTGCAAGTTTTTAAGTGGGATCGCGATTGCAAGTATTCAAAATCGGGGCGTAACTGCAAGTTTTTAAATGTGTCACAACTGCAAGTTTTCAAGTGGGGTCGGAACTGCAAGTATTCACAGTCGGGTCACAACTGCAAGTTTTCAAGTGGGGTCGGAACTGCAAGTATTCACAGTCGGGTCGCAACTGCAAGTATTCAAAGTCGGCTCGCAACTGCAAGTGTTTAAATGTGGTCGCAACTACAAGTTTTTAAGTGGGGTCGTAAATGCATGTTTTTAAATGTGGCCGCGACTTCAAATATTCAAATTCGGGTTGCAATTGTAAGTATTCAAAGTCGCATCGCAACTGCAAGTAATTCAAAGTCGGGTTGCAATTGCAAGTTTTCAAGTGAGGTCAGAACTGCAAATTTTTAAATGTGGTCGCAACTGCAAGTATTCAAAGTCGGGTTGCAACTGCAAGTTTTCAATGCCAAGTCGCAACTGCAAGTATTCAAAGTCCGGTCGCAACTGCCAGTTTTCACAGTTGGGTCGCAACTGCAAGTATTCAAAGTCGGGTTGCAACTTTAAGTTTTTAAGTGGAGTTGCAACAGAAAGTTTTCAAAGTTTTGAACGGCAACTGCCAGTTTTTAAGTGGGTTGCAACTGAAAGTTTTCATGGGGTCACAACTGCAAGTTGTAAATCAAGTCGCAATTGCATGTTTCAGATCCGGCTGCAATTCTTTAAAAATATTCTTGGCTATTTTTCTCTTAAATATAGTTACTACTCACGGTCTTTTAGTGACGATTTTTCTTCTCAATGCATCTTCTTTTGTATATGTGTAGTAAATAGCTAATGAAAATCTGGCCCAACCCAACGAGAAAAAGAGACGCCAGGCAAAGAAGTACGAAGCGACCAATCCCTTTTTTTTGCGTGGGGTCATGTGAGCTCAGGTGCCAGGCAAAACCATCAACAAAGAAAACCATCAACACAACAAAAACGGAGCAAAATGTGTGCGCCAAACCACTTGGGCCTCTAGGCTTTTACAAAGGAATAACAGAAACGGGCTTCCGCTCAAACTCAGAAATAGAAAACGGACTGACACAACTGGTTGATGACATCAGCTTACATCAGGTGATTGAGACCATACTATAACTCAGCTAGCTGAGTTATAGGTGGTCCCTTTTTTTTAATCAAAGAAGGGTTTCCCCCTTTGATTTCCATTAAGGAAAACCAATAGCAAACTACAAGTACCAGTTATCTTGTCACAAAGATCTTATCTTACCTTATAATAACAGCTTCTTACCACCGTAATTTTGACAATTTTGGTCCGTCCACCTATAATTTTCTTTTAAATTTTTTGCTATCCGATGTGGCACTAATAATTTTCTTACCCCCTTTTTTTTCTTTCAGCGTACGTGAAAATTTCTGGGCTTGGCGCTACGCTAGCTTCATGGGATTTCAGAAGCCCAGTTATCTCTCTACGGCGCTCGGGGGGTTACGCACACACGCCATCGACTGAGAGAGCTCGGGGTAGGCCGGCCTGGTTTTATCTTTTATATTTCCTTTTTATATTTATTTTAATTTTAATTTTTTATCTTTTATATTTTATCTTCTATCTTTTGTATTTTTTATTTTCTTTCTTCTTGATTTTTTCTTTTTTCTTTTTTCCTTTTTCAACTAATGATTGAGAAATTTGAAATTGTTCCTGTTTTTAGTTATTTGTACAGAAATTTCATAAAATTTTACAGTTTCAAAAATTGTTTGCTTATTTTCAAAAAATGTTCCAAATTTCAAAAAGTGTTCGCCTTTTTAAAGTTTCTTCACAAACAAGAAACGTTCGGTTTCAAAAACATGTCCCAGTTTTCAAAATTTGTTCAAAATGAAAAAAAATCGGGTTTAAATTTTTATACATTCAAAAAATGTTGGCGTTATAAAATATTGTTCACGAATTAGAAGTTGTTCAGGGTTAAAAAAAATCATTTTCTAAAATTGTTCTCGAAACTCGAAAAATGTTCCCCTTTTCTAAATTTGTTAAAAAATTTAGTAAACTTTCATGTTCTAAAATTTTGTTCACAAATAAAAACATTTGGAAATTTAAAAAAAATGTTCCTGTTTTCCAACTTTGTTCACAAATTAAAAAAAATCTTGTTTCTAATTTTTTCTCAAATTAAAATATGTTCGCGAATTTCAGAAAATACTCTTTTTTTCCAAAAAAATTCAGAAATTCAGAAAATGTTCCCTTTTTTTGAAAAAGAATCATTTTTAAAAATTGTTTACAAAGTTGAAATTGTTTGTGCTTCATAGAACACTCAGTTTTGTTTCATTGCCTTTGAAATTCTAGAAATATGTCGGATATGTGCTAGATGTTGGTTTTTAATGCTTTACGGTGCTATTTGTTCAACAACCTTAGTTAGCTGAACTGGTTGTGGCGTGTGTGGTCTCTTCCACGAGATCCTAATAAATTTAAAAATAATGCTATGAATTTTTATAGCGGAATTAATGCAAAGCGTGGGTTGGAGTCTTCGCTCGATTGTGCGTGGCGTCCTTCATTCAGTTGTGCCTTCGCATGGGCCTTAAAATTTTTTTGTACGAGATGTTTTCGGGCCAATTTTCTCAGATTCTGCTCAAGCTTATAAAATAATTTTGTTACAGAATAAATAGTCCACTTTTGCAAAAATGTGTGCAGGGAAGCCATCAGGCATTGGGAGTTGTGTGGTGATGAAGTAACTGATATGGTGCTGCGAGTTCTGAAGGGAGAGGATTCTCCGGAGGAGATAAACAAAACGTTCATCGTGTTAATCCCCAAGATTGCAAGTCCAAAAAACTTAAGACAGTTTAGACCGATTAGTCTCTGCAATATGACCTTCAAGATTGCATCCAAGGTTTTGGCTAACCGGCTCAAGCTTATTCTCCCCGATATCATTTCTAAGAAACAATCAGCATTTGTACCAGGACATTTAATCACGGATAATTTCATCTCTGCTTATGAGTGTCTCCACTACATGAAGACAAGGAAGTTAAAGAGCAACAGATATTGTGCTTTGAAGCTTGACATGATGAAAGCTTACGACAGAATCGAGTGGAATTATTTAGAAAGGGTGATGTTAAAATTGGGTATTAGCCCACGATTCACAGAGATCGTCATGAGATGTGTCACTTATGTTTCATTCTCTGTTGTTCTCAATGGTGAAAAGCAAGAAGAGTTCAGCCCATCCCGAGGACTCAGACAAGGCGACCCCATATCACCGTATCTCTTTTTATTGGCTGCTGAGGGCCTCTCGTGCTTGCTGAAGGTGGATGAACCAAATGAGTGGGTGCGGGGCATCAAAGTGGCGGATAGTGCTCCCGAGGTAAATCATTTACTTTTCGCCGACGATAGCCTATTATTTTTTGATGCTACACCTGAGATGGCGACGAGGGTGGATTTCTTGCTTCAACGATATTGTGGTGCTTCGGGCCAGCGCATCAACAACGACAAGTCCTCTATATTTTTCAGCAAGGGATGTACGGACTCCTTGAAGCAGGAGGTAAAGCAAATTTTGTAGGTTCCGAACGAGCAACTTTCTGACAGATACTTAGGCCTTCCAGCTGATGTGGGTAGAGAAAAGGAGGGATCGTTCAAATATCTGAAAGACAGAATATGGAAACATGTGCAAGGTTGGATGGAGAAGGCTTTATCCGCTGGTGGCAAGGAAATGCTAATCAAATCAGTGGCCCAGGCTATCCCTACATACTCTATGGCATGTTTCAAACTACCAGGAGGCCAGTGCCAACACATAAACGGATTGCTTAGGAAGTTTTGGTGGGGATCAAAAAAAGGCGAGAGAAAGACGGCCTGGGTTTCTTGGGAGGTTATGTCACAGCCAAAATGCATGGGAGGTATGGGTTTTCGCGACATTGAGATTTTCAATTTGGCTCTTCTTGCACGGCAAGCTTGGCGAATTCTGACACAGCCAGGCTCTCTCAGCGCTCGGATTCTTAGAGCAGTATATTACCCGGCCTCGACAATCCTTGAAGCAGAAGTGGGAAGAAACCCTTCACAAGTCTGGCGTTCGATAGTTGAGGGACGGGATGCACTCAAACTTGGTCTAGTGAAGCGCATCGGATCGGGAGAGGATACCAACATTTGGCATGATAACTGGATTCCTCGTGATTACAAACTACGGTCGGTCTGTCCAAAATCCCTTACCCCCCCCCCCCCCCCGCAACAGGTCTTAGAGCTTATCAACTCGGTCACCTCCACCTGGGACCGGGAAGTTCTTAATGAACATTTGTATCCGATGGATATGGAGGCAATCCTAAACATTCCCCTTAGCAGCAGATTTCAAGCGGACTTCTGGTCCTGGCATTATGAATGAAGGGGGATTTTCACAGTCAGGTCAGCATACAGATTACTAGCCTCCACAAAGGAGCAGCGTACCGGCTGGCTTGAGCATAATGATGGCCATTAATTCCAACATCCAAGCCGACAGTCGGTCATGGACTAAGTTATGGGGAGCTGCGGTTCCCTCCAAGGTGAGGGTTTTTGCTTGGCGGTTAGCTAAAACTTCAATACCCACAGGAGCGGTACGGAAGAACAGAAGTATGGCCGACTCCGCGGAATGCTCTATTTGCCATGCGGCAGTGGACTCATGGCTCCATGCGTTATTTGATTGCCATATGGCGCGCTGCGTCTGGGCGCTCGTCGATGAGGACATCACAGAAACAATCATCTCCAACCGAACCGAAGATGCAAAGCTTTGGATGTTTTGGCTGGTGGATACCTTACCTACGGAGTCCCTTGCGCGCGTGCTCGTAACGATGTGGGCGATCTGGTGGGCTAGGCGCAGAGCTATTCACGACAACCAGTTTCAAAGTCCCCTCGGCACGCATGTTTTCGTTCAGAAGTTCATGGCGGAGCTGGACCAAATCCCAGAGAAAGGGGCACGTACAAGAGAACTGCACGCGTCATCCAAGGACCTGCATGTGACACCCAGGGGCATGCATGTAACCCCCAGGGACCTGTCTTAAGATCCAGAGTGCCTGCGGATCAGCCAGTACAACTGCCATGGCTGCCACCGGAATCCCATGATGTGAAGATAAATGCAGATGGTGGCTTCTCTAAGATCGGTGACAGGGGCGTCTCGGCCGTCGTGTGCCAAGACAAACAGGGTAACTACCTCGGTGCTTCTGCCATTATTTCTGAAGGTTGTTTAGACCCAGCAATTCTCGAGGCACGGGCATGCAGCGAGGCACTAGCCCTCGCGATGGACTTAAATGAACGATCTGTTTGTGTGGCGTCAGATTGTCAGGAGGTGGTGACACGAATTGCTGATGATTCCCCGTGTAGGTTCTTTCCTATCCTACAAGATATCAAGCATCAAAGGAGGTCTTTTAGTAATGTTGAGTTTATTTATGAAAGTAGGAGACACAATGGAGAGGCTCATGCCTTAGCTAAGGCAGCGGCATCTCTCCCTCCCGGGTGCCACGTGTGGCTTGCTATTCTGCCCGATGTTATCTGTATTCCGATGTTTTTGAACGTGCAATAAAGAGTACAGATTAGCTCAAAAAAAGTCCACTTTTGCTACTTTACACCTAATTTCATCAATTTATTTATTTCATAAGAGATGTTTTCAGGCCAACTTTCTCATATTCCGCTCATGTTTATAAAACAAGTTTATTAACAGAATAAATAGTCCACCTTTGGCGCCGCCGTCATCACCCCTCCCTCGCCGGAGTTGGGCACAACTTATTGTAGTAGACAGTCGGGAAGTCGTCATGCTAAGGCCCCGTAGGACTAGCGCACCAGAATAACAACCGTCGATGATGAAGAATAACGTAGATCAAAAAGATCCAACCTGAAGACACACGAACATAGACGACCACAACCAGATCCGAGCAAATCCACCGAGGATAGATCCGCCGGATACACACCTCCACACGCCCACCAATGATGCTAGACGCACCACCGAAACGGGGACTAGGCGGTGAGACCTTTATTCCATATTCAGGGAGCCACCGCCGTCTCGTCTTCCTGAGTAGGACACAAATCCTAACAAATCTTGAAGGAACGACTAACAACGGAGCTCTCCCGCCAGCCCTTGCCAGGATCCACCGCGCCCCCATAGCTCTAGGGCCACCGGAGACAAGGCGGACCTGCAGCGGAGCCGGCGAGAGGCACGAACCCTAGCTTTTGTTGGAAGAGGAGGCGGCGGCTGGAAAGAGTTCCTGCGTGAACCAACACGTACATAAAAGAGGACAAATATCTATCAGCTACATATTACCTACTAGTCCCTTTTCAGGTATATATTTTTCTTCTCCTGTGTGATAGTCATTATCGGTTTGTTTTTAGAGAACATGCATATTTTTTTTAGTCCGGCTTAGAATTAACGAATGCCCCCCTTTTTTTTTTGTTCTTTCAACTAGAATTTTATCATTTGGAATCTTTCTAATAGGAATATATCCAATAGAGGGTTTATCAAAGTGTAACAAACTGGAATGCACAAGGCACTACAAGCGGAGACTCCAAAACCTTGATGTTTCTTGAAATTAGCCCATATGAGAATGACGTGGTGGAATATGCTGGCTGAGCTTTGCGAGCAGAGTCAGAGGTGAATTAATTTTTGCAATTTATTTATTTTTGAAGCATGAAGGTAAAAGGGAATAAATCGCTCTCTTTTAACTGTGGTTCTATTTTGAATCTAAATTAGTATATCCAGGCCATAAACCACTTTACATATGCATAATTGATAGATTGCTCTTTTATCATATTTTTAGTTTATCAGGTATTTTTACGGATTACATGTTTATAGGAACTTTTCATAATTACCACGTACTATTTGAGTATGTTTATGCCTGGTCATGCCAATCCTATTATGTTTGGTCATGGAGATGGTAGAGAGGAACTGATAGTATTTAACCACACACAGGATGTTTTATGGAAGATTAGCAAAGAAATAGTGGTATGTTTCATTGACATAACCAACTGCCTTTTATAATTTTTCATCCCGTTGCTACACGCGGGCATTTGTGCTATAAAACCAAAAGCTAATAGGAACCGCACCAGGCAACGCAGCAAATCAGCAAGCGCAAAACCCAACAAGGGGAATTGTCACCGCAACATCCAAAAAGCAAAGTAAAATGACATGAAGACTAGGAACAGGTCTGTATATCGGCAGCAGGGATTACTCCAGCAGGAGTTTCTCATACGTTTGGGCTCACGACGACTACTATGACGGGTGGGGTGACTACGATGTCGGTCGCATGGACTTCTATGAGGATGTTGATTGCGGATTGGCGACTCTGCACTCTCTCCCATTCCTCGATGGACATGGCTCGGGCTCCAGCCAGTACGCCTACCGCTCCTCCAGATCCTGCCAGTGGCTGGTGCATGGAGGCAGAGGATCAGCGCCGCGTGCTGCGGTGGTGGTGGCCGTCGACGGGGTGATGACCAAGACGTTCGAGACGGCCGGACCAACATGGTGGTGGCTGCGGCTACCACCAGACCAAACCTGGAGGACGGCATACTGTTGAGTATATTGATTATTAGAAAATACCCCCTCCGTCCGGAAATACTTGTTATTAAAATGGATAAAAATGGTGTATCTAGAACTAAAATATGTCTAGATACATCCTCTTTTATTCATTTTGATGACAAGTATTTCCGGACGGAGGGAGTATAAGATAGATTAGGATTTGATCATGCCTTGTCTTATACACTAAATTGGTCTTTATACTTCTATATATATGCTCATGAAGCTCAAGCAATAAAACAACAATTTCATCATTATCCCTCTCTCCCTTCTAACATGGTATCGGTCTAACCGATCCAACCCTAGCCGTCGTCCGCTGCTTCCGCCCTGCGCGCCGCCGCCAGGGCAGTCGGCCTCCATGACCGTCGCCGGGGGCCACGCTGCCCGTATCTAGGGTTCGTCCGCCGGTCGTGTTGACCGGCTGCCCTAGAGAGTCGTTTTTCTGATCCGTTGATCGGGGTTTCTCTCTTTCGCCGGTCGTTTTGATCGACGTTTATTTTTTGGTTTTCCGATCTAACATCAGTTTGCGTCGCCCGCCGCCGCCGTCGACCCTCGGGCGCTTCTACTCCGACTTCGGCATCGACTACACCTGCCTCTTCTCCGACACGCAAGCCTTGCGTGATGCCGCGGCACGTAGCGGTTGTCGTCCGCGCATCTGTCCACTGTTGTTCTGCGCCGTCTGTCATCGCTTGTTGGAATTTCCCAAGGATCGAACACACGATCAGGCTGCAGCTCAACAGGTCGTGTACGCGCAACTCATCTCAACGTATACGAACTAGCTGTAGCACTCGATATCACACCGGCGTTCACGCAAACACCGGGACCAGAACACACGCACGCAAACGCAGCAACATGAAGATGGCCAGAGGCACGTGTCGTGCCTCGTAATATCTCTTTATTGCTTTTCGCTTTTCTGATACAAAACTCACGCACCCAGTCCATGTATATATAGGTGCAGGAAGCCAGGAACCAACTCACGCCACCGACCCAAACTACCTTTTCCTAACTTATACGGACTAGTACTCGTACACAAACCAACACTATCAATCCTGATCGATCTCAACTAGTACTACTACTCCTGCCATACTAGTACATGACGCTTATTATTACATGGAAAGGCAAACCGACTCAAATAAACTTTCCTATTTCTACTCTAACATGTTTGGATTACTAACATCGCTTTGATCTGATCCGGACTACTCCACCGACCCGTATCCATATAGCTCGATTGCATCACGCTGCTTCACGGCGCGTCCTGCTGGTGCAGTGCGTTGAAAATGGTGCCGCGCGGCATCGCCACTTCATCTGTCGTGCGCTAGTGCTGCACTTATCTGGTGTGGAGCTCCATCGCTCATATGGGTGCATGGCACCCCCGTGCTGGCCATTGGCACTTGGTGCACCCGGTTGCACCTCGTGCTTGGCTCGTGGCACTAACACGTGCGATCAGCATCTGTGTGCTGCGCGTGTATCCGGTGGCTCAGGTTCTGTCTGTCCAGACGCGCGACCTACTCCGAGCACCTACCTCGACTTCGCGGACGTTTGGATTGATCATCCGAGCGTAGGGGATCCGCTTCATCCGCACCACGACCGATCTGATCAGTTGGTTGCGCGTGCCTTCGTACGTCCTGTGAAGTTTGTCATCAAGTACATTGTGCCACTACAGCAATCGAGCATCGGGTTACCGCTGCGTCGTCCCATCGGGCCGCAGCGCCGCCACCTCGTGGTTTTTCCTGCGGCTGCACCAACCCACGTGCTGCCGCTGCGTCGCCCCTTCGAGACGTAGCGTCGCGACCCGCAGTCTACTGCCGCCCCGAGGCCATCCTATCTAGGTCGTCTTCGTGGCTGCACCGACCCTCGTGCTACCGCTGCGTCGCCCCATCGACCCTTAACGAGCATGGCACGTGGTCTCCGCTGCCGCCTGCGGCCGTCCCCGTGGTTGCACTGATTCGCGCGCCGCCGCTGCATAGTCCCTTCGGGCTGTAGCACCCCGGTCCGCGGTCCCCACCGCAGCCACGAGGTCTTCCTGCCGTCACCCTGACCCGCTTGCTGCCGCTGCGTCGCCCCTTCAGGCCGTAGCGCCATGGCCCGCGGTCCACTCCGTCATCCCAATGTGTTGACTTCCCGTGGTTTGTGCCGCGCCGCCTCCCTTGGCGCGGGAACGCCACCGTCCGTGCTGGTCTTCGTCACGCTTTCAGGATTCTTCGCCTATTTCGAGCACCGCCGCCGCGCTCCTAACTTAGCCGCCGCCGCCGCTCTTCTTCGGCTACAGCCGCTGCTACCCCCTAGCCACCGTCGCCGCCCGTCCGCCCCCCCCGCCCTTCGTCTTCATCCAAGCACCAGCCCGTCACCAGCGTCGCCGTCATCTACCCTGACCACTTCGTCTACTCCGACAACCATGGGCGACATCGGCCCCGCGCCGATGGACGCCGCAACCGTCGTTGAGTCCTTCTCTACTGGCTTCTTCAGCTTCTTCGACCTGGCGTACAACTCATGCAGGTCCCAGTCTACGTATGCCCGGTGCTAGTAACACCGAAGCGTGCCTTCGTCCATGACGTGTCCCCGGCCTGGCAAGCCTGGTGTGGCGCTTCGTCAACTTCGTCTTCGTCCGTCTACGCATGCCCGGTGCTGGCAACACTGGTGCGTGCCTTCGTCTACGATGTGTCCCCAGGCTTGGCAACCCCGGCGCGGCGCGTCAACGTCTTCTTTCCGACGCACTACTACTTCGACACCACTGCGCCCATGCTAACTCGGTGCCTCCTTGCGCCCGCGGCTCCACGGCGACATCCTCGACACCGGCCCCGACTCGACATCGACCACGGCATTTTTCGCATGGCTACCTCGACTATGGCCCCACCACCATATGCTCTCGGCTACCTCGACAAACAACACAAAGGGCTACCGCCTTGCTTGAGCAACCTCGTCGGCCACAACTTCGCGATGCATTGACCGTTACGACTGTGGGGGGGTGTCCGTCGGCTTGCCTTCGGATTCTTCTCCAGTCTCACCGTCTGCGTCGCTACCGTTGTGACTGCGGGGGTTGTTGAGTATATTGATTATTAGGAAGTATAGGATAAACTAGGATTGGGTCCTGCCTTGTCTTGTACTCTAAGTTAGTCTTTGTACTTCTATATATATGCCCACAAAGCTCAAGCAATAAAACAACAATTTCATCATTATCTCTCTCCCTTCTAACACATACCACGATGACATAAAGGAGAAACGACCTCGATTGAGAGCACGGTGCTGTAGACGTGATTCGCGTCGCCGACACCAAGGCGGCGGCGCCAGACCGAAGGATGGTGGCGTGATGCACGCGGTCAGTGCGGAACGACGACTGTGTGCGACAAGTCGGGCTGCGCTGATTTATGCACCAGCGGTTGTGGTCCTGCACGCGGCAGATATTGGTGGATTCCAACCTAGACTTGGCGGTGACAGCGGCTCCCGCGGTTCAATGCGGCGACGGCGGCGGCCCTTGATGGCTGCGACAAGGGGCACAATAACGCATCTACACTTCTGCAGGCGCATCGGTGTATATGCAGGTATGATGTCATTGCACTGGTGGAAAAAAGGCCTTTGGTCGCGGTTCGCAACTGCCATTAGTCGCGGTTGGGCAACCGCGACCAAATAAGCGCGACTAATGCCCCCCACCTTTAGTCGCGGCTGCTTAAGAACCGCGACTAACGGCCCGTCCACGTGGGCGCCAGGCGGCCGTCGGGGCGGAGGACCTTTATTCGCGGTTCTTCTGGCCAACCGCGACTAAAGGCCGCCACAGGTTTAGGGTTTTAGCCCCCCCCCCCTAAACCTGTTTTCTGTTTAATTTGTATTGTTTTATTTCTTTTAATAAGCAGACGGACAGGCTAACACATCTTTCCCTAATCCCTAATCCCTAATTCCCTTGCCGGCCTCCACCGCCGGGCACGCGTCGCCGCTTGCCGCCGGCGTGCACGCTGGAGAAGCCAAGGAAGGGGTGATGCGTCGCGGCGGGCATCCGCGCCGCGTGAGCCCAAGAATGGGTCGAGGCGTTGGAGAGCGGCGAGCAGAAGTAGCCGGAGGTGGCCTTGGCGGATGCACTACCAGGTTGCGTCGAGGGCGGGCGAGCGAGGCGGCGCGCTGGGTGGGCGAGGGAGGCCGGTCGGGCGGCGTTGAGGGCGGCAGCGAGGCGGCAGTACGAGCGGCCGGGCGTGTAAGCGAGGGCGACGGCGGGCGGCGTCGAGGGCGAGGGCGACGGGCGGCGGCCGAGGGCGAGGGCGACGGCGGGCGGCGCCGAGGGCGGGCAGAAACAAAGCGAGAATCGGAATCGGAGAAGACGAGAATCGAGACCTTGTATTTATAGCCCCCTTTAGTCGCGGTTGGCGGCGAGACCATGACTAAAGGTACCCTTTAGTCACGGGTCGCCTGCCCAACCGCGACTAAAGGGTTTTTGGCGGGTTTTTTGCGTTCCCGCGCCCCCACCTTTTAGTCGCGGTTGGTGCCAACCGCGACTAAAGGCCATGAGTTTAGGGTTTTAGCCCCCCAAACCTGTTTTCTGTTTAATTTGTATTGTTTTCTTTTTAATTTGTATTGTTTTCTGTTTAATTTGTATTGTTTTATTTCTTTTGTGCTTTATTTTAATTTTGAAGGAGTTTCACATATTCTACGGTACTACATACATGCATATGAATGTACAATTTCAAACAAATTTCCGCCACTTCCTTTAGTCGCGGTTGCGGTTGGCACGGCAAACCGTGACTAAAGGTGCTTGAAACCTTTAGTCGCGGTTGTCACGGCAAACCGCGACTAAAGACCTCACGTCGCCAGCTGGCCACCGGCGCCACAGGCCCAGGCCTTTGGTCGCGGTTCACCTCCAGAACCGCGACTAAAGGTCCCATTAGTCGCGGTTCCTACAGCTTCGCGACTTATGGGGCTGGACGGAAGCCTGTTTTTCCACCAGTGTTGGTTGCCTGCTGTGCTGTGAGCGTCCGCTGGCGGTGCAAAGGGAATTTATGCCTAGTCTGAGGACAGCGGGCTTCGCACGAAGAGGTTCGTGGCGCCAACGGCAGCGGTCCATATCTAGAGTAACGGCTCCGATGGTACTATGGATGTTGAAGTTTGACTTGTACCGGTGTGGAGTGGCAGCGGCTAGTTCTGCACCAAGACATTGGCCGGCCCTGACGATCGTTGTCGGGTGCAAAGGTGGGATACAGTATCACCAATCTGCTAGTGCTGTTTCGGCATGGCATGGAGTACTGATGAATGTGAATATGAAAGATCCATCTACAAGTTGTTGATTGGAGCACCACTTCATGGTTGTGGCGGAAGCTCTTATTCTTACCATTATTGGTTGGGTTGAGCAACGACGAATTTGTGCCATTACCTTATTGAAGGTGTTGTCTATTTATTGTTGAGCTGGTCTACGTTGGCTGGTCTCGGTATCCAGGATGAAAACCCTTGTCCAGGCCGTCTTTGGCCGGACGTGGCGAAGACGGCATGAAGATGTTCATAATTTCTTGAAAGCGTCATTTTTGTTAAAAGAAGTCGACTTAGTCATAGGTTTTTTTTCATATCTTGTAATGGTTCAGGAGCAGTTACATTTGTTCTGTATTTTTTTAATTATTAATGAAAAGGGTCATTTACATTTGTCCCGCTAACTTGATCTCACTACTCAGATTTTCCTCCATTTTAGAAGCGTGCTCAAATTTGCCCCTCTACCGTCCTTATAGAAATGCCCTTCTGCGCTGTTATTGTCCTGTCAAAGGGCTTTGACCGTCTTGAAAAAATAGCAAAAAAAGATCAAAAAAATCTGAAATTTTGTGGGATCAAAGATACTTATGTGAGCAAGTGCGTGCAAATTTTTGTGATGTTTAGACATCCCAGGAGCTCATGCCAAAGGAAAATAATAAATATGTACGCTTGTGAATAGTAAATTCAAAGAAAATGGCAAGAAAATTCAAAAGTATATGATTTTTTTGGCGGTTGCGCAAGGTGTGTGCAAAATTTTATTATCAAATGACATGCGAGGAGCTCTAGCAAAAAAAAAACAAAATAGTGTATTTTTTCAAAGTTTTTTCGGAGCCATATTTGGTTTTTTCTCGAGGAGCTCCCACAATGTCCAAACACAACAAAAATTTGCTCACATCTTGCGCACCCGAGCATCTTGGATGCCAAAAGATTTCAAATATTTTTTAATTTTCTTGCTATTTTTTAATTTACTATTCATGTGCATACAAATTTACTTTTTTTCTTTTGTCATGAGCTCGTAGAGTGTCCAAACAACACGAAAATTTGCACGCACCTTGCACACTTGAGTACCTTCGATCACACAAAATTTCAGTTTTTTAAAATTTTGTTGCTTTTTTTTGAGACGGTCAAAGCCCTTTGACGCCCTTTGACCAGACGATAACATCACAGAAGGGCATTTCTATAAGGGCAACTAACGACAGAGGGGCAAATTTAAGCACCATTCGAAATTAGGAGCAAATCTGAGTAGTGGGATCGAGTTAGGAGCATAAATGTAAATGTCCCTAATAAAAATGGTTGTGTGCGTCATAAGTTTTTCAAAAAGGGTGTGCGTGTAAATACCATGTGGATATTATGAAAATCATAGTTCAATCTAGTGACACATGGATGGAATGAAAATTAGATGCTTTGGAGAAGCTAGATCCTATGATAACGAACTCCCTGCTTCAAACACTAGATTTGAATTCACAGTTGCAACTTTGTACGAATGATCTTGAAGAATACACATCATAGTGGCTGATCAAATATAGCCAAGAGAATGATAATCAAGCTCATTACTACAAACTTGACGGAAGTTTTCAGAACAGAAGTCCATTGAGGAAGGCGGACACTACCCGTAGATTAGCACATTGTACCCTTTGTCATGACCTTTTACATATGCACTTTATATTCTTCGGCTAAAATAAAAAAAATTGTGGGAAAGGACTGTCAATGCTATAATATGATGTTGGTAATTCTGCTGAAACGATAGCGCACCATATTGTGAAAGAGCATAAGATACCGTAAACAAGCAGAAAGAACACGATTACAAAGCTCAAAACTAATTGACGAGATGGAACTGGTCGGGACTTCTTCCAGCTTGTGCTTCTTCCAGCCGTTAGCAGCCATATAGACCACTGACGGTATGGGAAATTGGGATGCGGGGGGTCTTGATGCACGGCGGCCCTGTGTGTGGTGGGAGCCGTGGTGCTGTGCTGCGTGAGCGGCGACGCTGTGCGTACTCATGGTGCGCGTGTTTGTTGCATTAGATGAATCGGGATAGAAGATAGCAATGATGCGTTACCCCATCAGACGGCTACATAGAACAGATCAAACGGCTAACCAGCAGACCAATTTTCCATGGAAATTAGTTGGATGAAGCCTAGCAGTGGCCTTTGTTAATTGAAAGTCAGCCTCATCTTGAGCCTTTGTTCTCAAAGACATGGAGCAAATATACCTATTTAATTAGGTTTTAGTTATGGAGAGATAAAGAGTTTGTTTCCTAAACAAAAGGAGAAAGAGATCAAGAACATGTGCAGATCGATCGACATACATTTTTTTCTTCTCTGAGGAATGAGGTGTGTAGTTCTAACACTACCAGAAAAACTGGGGTTGCCGACGGCGAAATCTATGCCGACGGCCCCCGTCGGCATCTATGGACCTATGCCGACGGCCCGCGGAAAAACCGTGGCGTGAAAACGTCGGCACACATCCACCCTACGCCCGACGGGGCCGTCGGCATAGACAAACCGTCGGGACCGCCCGAGAATGCGCCTCTGGGGCCCGTCGGCATAGGGCAGGCCGTCGGCATATCCGGTAGCCCACCTGCCCGGTCGTGGCCCGACCATTTGGCGGCGTTGACCCTCGCCGACGGGCAAGAACGGCGGCCGTCGGCATATCGATGGCGAGGTATGCCTACGGCCAAGCCGTCGGCATAGGCCCCTACGCCACGCGTCGCCGATCCGTGTGCCACGCCACGTCAACGATCCGTGGGACAACCTCCGTGTGTGACAGATATGCCGACGGCACGGCCGTCGGCATACGTGTATTTTACTTTATTTTTTATTTTACTCGGTTTTGTTATTTTTACTTTATTTTAGTTTTGTTTTTGTATATGATAATTATGCCTTATCTAAAAAACATACCCGATGGTATATCGATTGCCCCGTTCACGAACATCGCTATCGCCGTGTCACGGAGAAACGGTCGACACGGAAGGAATTCTGGTTGGTGGGGGATTCGGGTGTAGCTATGTCACGAAACATCGCACGGGTCCCGATGCATATGTGAAAGTGTTCATGCATGCGCCCGTCTTGGGGCTCCGAGGTGCCCTCCGCAGACGGCGCCGCCCGCCGACACTGGAGAAGCAGACGTCGGGTCTACGGAGGGATCTTGCTGTGGGTCGGGCCAAACCCACGGCAAGATCCCTCCGTAGACCCGACGCGTCCGCTTCTCCAGCGCCGGCGGCCGTCCGTGAGGGGGCACACCGAGACGTCTTGGGCATTTGCAACCGCCACAACACTTCCGGACTTGTGAGAGGCCGCCACGCAAGATTTGACGGTATGCTGGCCCGGAGGCCGCCGGCCCACAGTCGTGAAGCAGCGAAGAGCAATCCGCGTAGAGGGAAGTGTTCAGATACTTCTCCATCACGAAAAATTATGAAAAATTACCATTGGTCCTATAGCACATGTGCCCACGTCATGTAAAAACTCATGATTTTATCACGATCCGAGTATTTTATAATATTCACGCTGCATCGTTTCCAGCGAGCGTCTACTACCGTGTGTCATCGCCGTCCGTGAGGGGCCACACCCGAGACGCGTGCCGCCTCTTCGGACATGCCACCACACCACCCCGCATGTATGAGGGCCCGATCGACGGCCGGTGGCATTGCTACCCCGGGGCCCCCCCGCCTAACCACAGGCGTTTGACCACGGGATCTAGCCCTTTGACTTTACACGGACGGGCTTTGAGCAGTGGACCTATCCACCCGGTTGTGTTCGGTCAACCCATAGGAAGACTTTGGAGCAACATCCGGGCCAGACCCACGGCAAGATCCCCGCCGTGTAGACCCGACGCCTCCGTTTCCCCCGTCCAGGTGCCGGCGGCGGCGCCGTCCGTGAGAGGGGGCACACCCCGGAGACGCGTGCCGCCTCTTCGGACATGCCACCACACCACCCCGCATGTATGAGGGGCGGTGCGGCCTTCCGGTGGCATTACTACCCCAGGGCCCCGTCCGCCTAACCTGGGCGGTTGACCACGAGATCTACCTTTGACTTCCCACGGACGGGCTTTGACGGTGGACCTCTCCACCCGGTCATGTTAGGTCAGCCAATCTGAACACTTTAGAGCAACATCCGGGCCAAACCCACAGCTACATCCACTCCGTGTAGACCCGGCAGCGTCCGTTTCCCCCCTCCGGTGCGGGCGTGGCGCGCCGTCCGTGAGGGAGGGGGGACACGAGAGGCAGCGTGCGGGCATTTGCAACCGCCACAACACTTCCGGACTTGTGAGAGGCCGCGCACGCAAGATTTGACGGTATACTGGCCGGAGGCCGCGGCCCAGTCGTAGACGCGAAGAGCAATCCGCGTAGGGAAGTGTTCGGATACTTCTCCATCACGAAAAATTATGAAAAATTACCATCGGTCCTATAGCACATGTGCCCACGTCATGTAAAAACTCATGATTTTATCGGCGCTCCGAGTATTTAATAATATTCACGCCGCATCGTTTCCATGAGCGTCTACTACCGTGTGTCATCGCCGCGTCCGTGAGGCCACACCGAGACGCGTGCCGCCTCTTCGGACATGCCACCACACCACCCCGCATGTATGAGGGCCCGATCACGACGGCCGGTGGCATTACTACCCCGGGCCCCGTCCGCCCTAACCACATGTAGCGTTTGACCACCGGATCTAGCCCTTTGACTTTGCATGGGCGGGATTTGACGGTGGGCCTATCCACCCGGTCATGTTATGTCAGCCCATCTGAACACTTTAGAGCAACATCCGGGCCACACCACGGCAAGAAGATCCCCTCCGTGTAGACTCGTAGCGTCCGTTTCCCCCCCTCAAGGTGCGGGCGGCGGCGCCGTCCGTGTGAGGCACACCCGAGCAGCGTGCGCCTCTTCGGACATGCCACCACACCACCCTGCATGTATGAGGGCGGTGCGATGCTCGTGTCATTGCTACCCCAGGCCCCGTCCGCCCTAACCACAGGCGGTTGACCACGAGATCTACCCCTTTGACTTCCCACGGACGGGCTTTGACGGTGGACCTCTCCACCGGTCATGTTAGGTCAGCCAATCTGAACACTTTAGAGCTACATCCGGGCCAAACCCACAGCTACATCCACTCCGTGTAGACCCGACGCGTCCGTTTCCCCCCCTCCGGTGCGGCGTAGCGCCGTCCGTGAGGAGGGGGGGACACCGGAGACGCTGCGGCCGGGCATTTGCAACCGCCACAACACTTCCGGACTTGTGAGAGGCCGCCTCGCAAGATTTGGCGGTATGCTGGCCCCGGAGGCCGCCGGCCACGGTCGTGACGCAGCGAAGAGCAATCAGCGTAGAGGGAAGTGTTCAGATACTTCTCCATCACGAAAAATTATGAAAAATTACCATCGGTCCTATAGCACATGTGCCCACGTCATGTAAAAACTCATGATTTTATCGGCGCTCGAGTATTTAATAATATTCACGCCGCATCGTTTTCGCAGAGCGTCTACTACCGTGTGTGTCGCCGCCGTCCGTGAGGGCCACACCGGAGACGCGTGCCGCCTCTTCGGACATGCCACCACACCACCCCGCATGTATGAGGGCCCGATCTGACGGCCGGTGGCATTGCTACCCCAGGGCCCCGTCCGCCTAACCTGTAGCGTTTGACCACGGATCTAGCCCTTTGACTTTGCATGGGCGGGATTTGACGGTGGGCCTATCCACCCGGTCATGTTATGTCAGCCCATCTGAACACTTTAGAGCAACATCCGGGCCACACCCACAGCAAGATCCCCTCGTGTAGACTCGGCGTCCGTTTCCCCCCTCAAGGTGCGGCGGCGGCGCCGTCCGTGTGAGGCACACCGAAGGCAGCGTGCCGCCTCTTCGGACATGCCACCACACCACCCTGCATGTATGAGGGCGGTGCGATGCTCCGGTGTCATTGCTACCCCAGGGCCCCGTCCCGCCCTAACCACGGAGCGGTTGACCACGAGATCTACCCTTTGACTTCCCACGGACGGGCTTTGACGGTGGACCTCTCCACCGGTCATGTTAGGTCAGCCAATACGAACACTTTAGAGCAACATCCGGGCCAAACCCACAGCTACATCCACTCCGTGTAGACCCGTAGCGTCCGTTTCCCTCCAGTGCGGGCGGCGGCGCCGTCCGTGAGGGAGGGGGACACCGGAGAGACGCGTGCGGGCATTTGCAACCGCCACAACACTTCCGGACTTGTGAGAGGCCGCCTACTCAAGATTTGACGGTATACTGGCCGGAGGCCGCGGCCCACAGTCGTGAGACGCGAAGAGCAATCAGCGTAGAGGGAAGTGTTGAGATACTTCTCCATCACGAAAATTTATGAAAAATTACCATCGGTCCTATAGCACATGTGCCCACGTCATGTAAAAACTCATGATTTTATCGCGCTCCGGTATTTAATAATATTCACGCGCGCATCGTTTCCATGAGCGCCTACTACCGTGTGTCATCGCCCGTCCGTGAGGGCCACACCCGGAGGCAGCGTGCCGCCTCTTCGGACATGCCACCACACCACCCCGCATGTATGAGGGCCCGATGCGACGGCCGGTGGCATTACTATCCCCGGGGCCCCGTCCGCCCTAACCTGTAGCGTTTGACCACCGGATCTAGCCCTTTGACTTTGCCGGACGGGATTTGACCGGTGGGCCTATCCACCCGGTCATGTTAGGTCAGCCCATACGAACACTTTAGAGCAACATCCGGGCCACACCCACAGCAAGATCCCCTCGTGTAGACCCGGCAGCGTCCGTTTCCCCCCTCAAGGTGCGGCGGCGGCGCCGTCCGTGTGAGGGGCACACCGAGCAGCGTGCCGCCTCTTCGGACATGCCACCACACCACCTGCATGTATGAGGGCGGTGCGACGCGCTCGGTGGCATTACTACCCCGGGGCCCCGTCCGCCCTAACCACAGGCGGATGACCACGAGATCTACCTTTGACTTCCCAGACGGGCTTTGACGGTGGACCTCTCCACCGGTCATGTTAGGTCAGCCAATCTGAACACTTTAGAGCAACATCCGGGCCAAACCCACAGCTACATCCACTCCGTGTAGACCCGGCAGCGTCCGTTTCCCCCCTCCGGTGCGGCCGGTGGCGCCCGTCCGTGAGGAGGGGGGACACCCGGAGGCAGCGTGCGGGCATTTGCAACCGCCACAACACTTCCAGACTTGTGAGAGGCCGCCTCATAAGATTTGACGGTATGCTAGCCCGGAGGCCGCCGGCCACGGTCGTGGGCAGCGAAGAGCAATCCAGCGTAGAGGAAGTGTTCAGATACTTATCCATCAAGAAAAATTATGAAATATTTCCTTAGGTCCTATAGCACATGTGCTCACGTCTTGTAAAAAAATCGTGATTTTATCGCGCTCCGAGTTTTTTATAATATTCACGCGCATCGTTTCCGCGAGCGTCTACTACCGTGTGTCATCGCCGTCCGTGAGGGCCACACCGGAGGCGTGCCGCCTCTTCGGACATGCCACCACACCACCCCGCATGTATGAGGGCCCGATGCGACGGCCGGTGGCATTGCTACCCCGGGGCCCCGTCGCCCTAACCACATAGCGTTTGACCACCGGATCTAGCCCTTTGACTTTGCAGACGGGATTTGACGGTGGGCCTATCCTCCCGGTCATGTTTGGTCAGCCCATACGAACACTTTAGAGCAACATCCGGGCCAGACCCACCGCAAGATCCCCTCCGTGTAGACCCGCCGAGTCCGTTTCCCCCCTCAATGTGCCGTGGCGGCGCCGTCCATGTGAGGGCACACTCAAGACGCAGCGTGCCGCCTCTTGGACATGCCACCACACCACCCTGCATGTATGAGGGGCGGTGCGATGCTCGGTGGCATTACTACCCCAGGGCCCGTCCGCCCTAACCACAGGAGCGGTTGACCACGAGATCTACCTTTGACTTCCCACGGACGGGCTTTGACCGGTGGACCTCTCCACCGGTCATGTTAGGTCAGCCAATCTGAACACTTTAGAGCAACATCCGGGCCAAACCCACAGCTACATCCACTCCGTGTAGACCCGACGCGTCCGTTTCCCCCTCCAGTGCGGCGGCGCGCCGTCCGTGAGGAGGGGGACACCGGAGACGCGTGTCGGGCATTTGCAACCGCCACAACACTTCCGGACTTGTGAGAGGCCGCCACGCAAGATTTGACGGTATGCTGGCCGGAGGCCGCCCACCAGTCGTGAAGCAGCGAAGAGCAATCAGCGTAGAGGGAAGTGTTCAGATACTTCTCCATCACGAAAAATTATGAACAATTACCATCGGTCCTATAGCACATGTGCCCACGTCATGTAAAAACTCATGATTTTATCGGCGCTCCGAGTATTTAATAATATTCACGCCGCATCGTTTCGCGAGCGTCTACTACCGTGTGTCATCGCCCGTCCGTGAGGGGCCACACCCGGAGACGCGTGCGCCTCTTCGGACATGCCACCACACCACCCCGCATGTATGAGGGCCCGATCACGGCCCGGTGGCATTGCTATCCCGGGGCCCCGTCCGCCCTAACCACATAGCGTTTGACCACCGGATCTAGCCCTTTGACTTTGCAGACGGGATTTGACGGTGGGCCTATCCACCGGTCATGTTAGGTCAGCCCATACGAACACTTTAGAGCAACATCCGGGCCACACCCACAGCAAGATCCCCTCCGTGTAGACCCAACGCGTCGTTTCCCCCCTCAAGGTGCGGCGGCGCCGTCCGTGTGAGGGGCACACCCGAGGCAGCGTGCCGCCTCTTCGGACATGCCACCACACCACCCTGCATGTATGAGGGGCGGTGCGGCCTCCGGTGGCATTACTACCCCAGGGCCCCGTCCGCCCTAACCACAGGCGGATGACCACGAGATCTACCTTTGACTTCCCAAGGGCGGGCTTTGACCGGTGGACCTCTCCACCCGGTCATGTTAGGTCAGCCAATCTGAACACTTTAGAGCAACATCCGGGCCAAACCCACAGCTACATCCACTCCGTGTAGACCCGGCCGTCCGTTTCCCCCTCCAGTGCGGCGTGGCGGCGCCGTCCGTGAGGGGGGGGGACACCCCGGAGACGCGTGCCGGGCATTTGCAACCGCCACAACACTTCCAGACTTGTGAGAGGCCGCCTACGCAAGATTTGACGGTATGCTAGCCCCCGGAGGCCGCCGGCCACAGTCGTAGACGCGCGAAGAGCAATCCGCGTAGAGGGAAGTGTTCAGATACTTCTCCATCATGAAAAATTATGAAAAATTACCATCGGTCCTATAGCACATGTGCCCACGTCATGTAAAAAACTCATGATTTTATCGCGCTCCGAGTATTTAATAATATTCACGCCGCATCGTTTCATGAAGCGTCTACTACCGTGTGTCATCGCCCGTCCGTGAGGGGCAACACCGGAGACGCGTGCCGCCTCTTCGGACATGCCACCACACCACCCGCATGTATGAGGGCCCGATGCGACGGCGGTGGCATTACTACCCCGGGGCCCCGTCCGCCCTAACCTCAGTAGCGTTTGACCACCGGATCTAGCCCTTTGACTTTGCATGGGCGGGATTTGACGGTGGGCCTATCCACCCGGTCATGTTATGTCAGCCCATATCTGAACACTTTAGAGCAACATCCGGGCCACACCCACAGCAAGATCCCCTCCGTGTAGACCCGGCGTCCGTTTCCCCCCTCAATGTGCTTGGCGGCGCCGTCCGTGTGAGGGCACACCGAGCAGCGTGCCGCCTCTTGGACATGCCACCACACCACCCTGCATGTATGAGGGCGGTGCGATGCTCCGGTGGCATTACTACCCCAGGGCCCCGTCCGCCTAACCACAGGCGGTTGACCACGAGATCTACCTTTGACTTCCACCAGACGGGCTTTGACGGTGGACCTCTCCACCCGGTCATGTTAGGTCAGCCAATCTGAACACTTTAGAGCAACATCCGGGCCAAACCCACAGCTACATCCACTCCGTGTAGACCCGACGCGTCCGTTTCCCCCTCCGGTGCTGCGGGCGTGGCGCCGTCCGTGAGGGAGGGGGACACCGGAGACGCAGCGTGCGGGCATTTGCAACCGCCACAACACTTCCAGCCTTGTGAGAGGCCGCCTCATAAGATTTGACGGTATGCTGGCCCGGAGGCCGCCGGCCACGATCGTGGGCAGCGGAGCAATCCGTGTAGAGGAAGTGTTCGGATACTTCTCCATCACGAAAAATTATGAACAATTACCATCGGTCCTATAGCACATGTGCCCACGTCATGTAAAAACTCATGATTTTATCGGCGCTCCGGTATTTAATAATATTCACGCCGCGCCGTTTCCTTGAGCGTCTACTACCGTGTGTCATCGCCCGTCCGTGAAGGGGGGCACACACTGGAGACGCGTGCCGCATCTACGGACATGCCACTACACAACCCCTCATGTATGAGGGCCCCGTGCGATGCTCGGGTGGCATTGCTAACCCCCAGGGAACCGTCCCCCCTAACCACATGGCGTTTGACCACGGATCTAGCCCTTTGAATTTGCAGACGGGATTTGACGGTGGGCCTATCCACCCGATCATGTTAGGTCAGCCCATACGAACACTTTAGAGCAACATCCGGGCCAGACCCACGGCAAGATCCCCTCCGTGTAGACCCGACACGTCCGTTTCCCCCCCTCCGGTGCGGCGTGGCGGCGCCGTCCGTGTGAGGCACACCGAGACGCGTGCGCCTCTTGGACATGCCACCACACCACCCTGCATGTATGAGGGCGGTGCGGCGCTCGGTGGCATTACTACCCAGGGCCCCGTCCGCCTAACCTTGGAGCGGTTGACCACGAGATCTACCCCTTTGACTTCCCACGGACGGGCTTTGACCAGTGGACCTCTCCACCCGGTCATGTTAGGTCAGCCAATACGAACACTTTAGAGCAACATCCGGGCCACACCCACAGCAAGATCCCCTCCGTGTAGACCCGACGCGTCCGTTTCCCCCCTCCAGGTGCCGGCGGCGGCGCCGTCCGTGAGGGGGGGCACACCCCGGAGACGCGTGTCGGGCATTTGCAACCGCCACAACACTTCCAGACTTGTGAGAGGCCGCCTACGCAAGATTTGACGGTATGCTAGCCCCCGGAGGCCGCCGGCATTACTACTCCCAGGGGCCCCGTCCTGCGTGTAGACCTCACAGGCGTGGCTGCCGCCGTGTCCCGGAGGAAGCAACCACGTCGGGCCGACACGGAGGGTATCTTTGGGTGTTTTGGGCGGAATGGTGTTGGGGTGCAGCACATGCCGTAACAAAAAATAAAAAATAAAAAATGCCGTAACAAAAAAAATGCAAAGTATCTATGCCGGCTTAGCCAGCCGTCGTATAGCATAGCAGACATGTCCACGGATCGATGGCGTGGCAAAGGCGGAGCCTATGCCGACGGCCGGCCGTCGGCATAACCGACCTTATCCGCTGCGATTCGCCCCCACCACCCATTCACCATCCATCTCCCCTTCCTCCCGACCCACACCAGCGCCGCCGCCCACCACCTCCGCCGCCCGCCCGCCCCAGGCATGCCACCGCCCGGCCCCGCCGCCGCCCCACGCCGCACCAACCCGGGCCGCCCGCCCGCGCCGAACCCGCCATCGCCCGCGCCTCCCGTCTCCCCCACCCACCAGCGGTGCACCGCCGTCCTCCCGCCCAGCGTCGCGCCGCCGCTGGATCCATACGCCGCCCGTCGTCTCCGCGCGGATCAGCCCGCACCGCCGCTATATTCGCCCGTCCTGGCCTCCGTCGACACATCCCCGCGCGGCCGGCCCTCCCTCCCCCGACCTCCGTCCCCGCCCCGACCTCCATCGACCCTTGGCCAGCCCGCCGTCCGTGCACCTGCCCTGCTCTGGCCCATCGTCCGTGCCTGCCCCTCCCCAGTGGCCCTCCCCCATGGTGAGCTCCTCCCTCCCTCTCTGTAGATTTTTTTTGATAATTTTGTTGTTGTTCATAGTTATGTAACTAGATGGATGCATGCATAGTTACTTGATAGATGATTTGATGATAGTTACAAATGTGAGAAATGCAAGAAAAGCAATTTTTTTTTAACAAGGGGCATGACGTTAGATGATAGATTTTTGATGATAGTTGCAAATGTATGATGATTGTTACATGATAGATGATGATGTTAATGATGATAGATGATGATGTTGATGATAGATAATGATTTTTTTTGCGGAAGAGATGATATAGGATGCTGATTTTTTGATGATTGTTAGATGTTGATGATGAATATATTGTGATGTACTTAATTATTGTCACGGTGCAGGTTCTGTGGTGTTCCATCTCGGTGGAGTGATCGTCGTAGGAGCTGTTGGTCCCCGGTTGTCCCTCCGGTGTTCGACTACTTCCTCTACAGCCGAGGGTGAGCTACGAATCATGTGACTAGATTTCATTCTCAAGTCAACTGGCGTAACCTAGGCGTCTCCCGTCCGAAAGGGTTGCATCGATAAATATGCATTCAATTGCATATTTATCACATAACTATTTCGGATTGTCGGCGTTTTCCACGGACAGCCCGAGGATGTGTAGATTGGGTATGTTCTCCATGTTCTACCCGTTCGAGACAGGATTTCGTGGCGCCTCCCCATTGTTCTCCGGAGCACATTCTCTCGGCTATTTGACGAGGCGTGTATCTGGAGAACAGCGGGAGGTGCTGCGAAATTTTGTCTCGAACGGGTAGAATGGAGAACTTACTCAATCTACACATCCTCGAGTGAGATTAGGACCCATCTTTACCTATTAGAGATGTAGGTGGATTAAGCGGTAGAAACTGAAAATTTGATGTGATTAATTTGAGTGAATCCTTAATTATGTTGTGTGGGTTGCAAAAAAGCAGAGGATGGCAGATAATCAGTGGATGTACAGTGGTTTTATCCGTCGGAATCGAGTAACATCAGTGTGGATCGCGAAAACCGATGTGTATTTGAAGGAGATATTCCGTCGTCCAATGAGAATTATCCCACCATGCCCCTGTGCGAGATGTGCCAGACGTCATCGTAGAAATCAGACGGACATGAGTGAGCACCTTCGCACGCTCGGATATATTCCATACTTTGACATTCCTCCGATAAACATAGCCGATGAGGAGCGTGGTAGTGTTGAGGTGATGCGTCAACTCTTCGATGGATATGAGGACGACGGGGTCAGGGACATGCTAGATGATGTCATTGTTGCGAAGCGGCCGTCGACACCTTCGGAGAATGAACCGGAGGAGCCGGAGGCAACCGCAAAGGCCTTCTTGGAGGTCTTGGCCTCGTCGAAGAAACCTCTTTATGCGGGTGCGAAAATATCTCAGCTGGATGCCATCTACTTGGCCCGATTGCGATCAAGGCTGAAATGCGGTATGTAGCGAGAAATGCTTGAAGCATTCACGGGAGTATGGGCTAACAGCCTCCACGAGGGTCATGAACTGCCGAAAAGCATGTACGATACAAAGAAAATCATGAAGGCACTCTCTATGGATTATGAGAAAATAGATGTTTGCAGAAGAATTGCCTTTTGTTTAGGCACGCAGTATCACGGATGACAAATCTTGTAGGAAGTGCGGTTCGTCTCGATACATTGAGGTGGTCGGTGAGGATGGTGAGAAAAAGCAGCTAACCATCCCGTTAAGGTTCTTCGGTATCTTGATTTTATAAAAGACTGCAGCGCCTTTTCATCACGAAGGAGTCTGCCAAAATGATGAAGTGGCACAAGGAAGGTATAAGGTACAATCCAAAAAAATCGTACATCCATCGGGAGGAAGCATGGAAGGCATTCGATGAAGAATACCCGAGGAAGCAGCCGAGGGCTGGGAATGTCGAGAATAGCCATATCGGTGATGGGTTGAATCCATATGGTATGTCGTCCAATCCATACAGCTGCTGGCCTATGTTTGTAATTCCGCTCAATCTTCCTCCGGTGCCCTAATGCAATGGAAGACCATGTTCTTGTCGCTCATCATTAGGGGCACGACTACCCGGGGAAGCAATTGGGTGTGTTTATGCAGCCGCTTGTGGATGCTTTGCACCATTCTTGGTACTTTCCGAGGTTGACATACGGCCGGGATCTGCGGAGAAATTTCTTGATGAAAGTTTGGTTGCACTATTGCATGCATGACTTTCCGGCTATGCTCTATTCTGCGGATGGTGTACAAGTGGTAAGATGCCATGCCAGTGTGCATGCAGGCTCTGCGAATGATTTGGCTGAGTAAGGGTGGCAAGTATGTAGCCTTTGACCTGCATCGACAGTTCCTCCCTCCAGACCATCCAGACAGGGAAGACAAGAAGAACTTCCACGAAAGGTCGGGTTGTTCATGAAGTAACCGAGATTCCAACATTTTGAGGCAGATGTTCTTGCTCGGCTAAAAGCTCTGAAGCCTAAAGTCAAAGGCAAAGGCAAAGCCAAAGACAAAGGCTTCGAGGGATATGGTGAGACGCACAACTGGACTCACATTACCCCCTTCTCGCAGCTTCCCTATTTCAAGGACCTCAAACTTCCTTACAATATTGATGTGATGCACACTGAAAAGAATGTGGCAGAGTCCCTTTTCCACACGATCCTCAACATACCTGATAAGGCGAAGGATAACGTAAAAGCTAGAGCCGATCAGCGAGAGAATTTGTGATAGACCACGCTTTGAACATGAAGCCTCCCACAGCGGTCGAAAAAACTGGTTCAAGCGAGATCTTTGACTTTGTCCTTAAACCGCCGGAAAAAAAAAAAAAAGAAGTACTTATCTGGCTGAAACAAATTTTGAAGTTCACCGATGGTTATGCATCGAATATAAGTAAGGGAGTCAATCTTTCAGCGGGCAAAGTGACCCGGTGCGAAGAGTCATGACTACCATGTATGGATTGAGCGGATAATGCGGTGATGGTTCGAGGCTATGTCCCCGAGCATGTACGGCGAGTGCTTGCCGAGCTTAGCCATTTCTTCCATGCGCTCTGTGCTAAAGAAGTAAGTAAAGAGGTGATTGAAAAATTGCATAAGAAGGCACGGAGTTGATAGTCAAGCTAGAGAAGATCTTTCCGGGGCTTCTTTACTCCGATGACACATCTCATTCTGCACCTCATGACGAGGTATTGTTGGGGGCCCTGTACAAAATCGGTGGCGATACGGCCACGAGAGGCAGAACAAGCATCTCCGGCGAAATGTGGAAACAAAGCTAAGATTGAAGCTTCCATAGTTGAGGCGGTTATCCTAGAGGAGGTGTCGGACCTCGGGACATCATACTATCGGACCACGTTCCCCATCTTCATAACAAGGTGCCTCGATACAATATAGAAGAGCCCAAGTATCAACCCAGGCTCGATCTATTCAACACGCAAGGTGGGAGGGCTGGGGCCTCGAAATCTTATAATATGCCACGACAAGAGTGGGAGGACCTCATGTTCTATATCTTGCACAACATCAAGGAAGTTGAGGAAGTGTGGATGAGGTAATACCACTACACCATTCCTTTATGTCTTCCACATCATCATGTTTCATGTTCACTTAGTCGGTCTAACACCGCTTATCTTTTTTAGTGATTTCGTTCAAGAGGAATGGGCGGGAGTGAATCCTCCCTCTTGAGGCCACAGCACTTACTCTTCTCCGTCATGGAAACCACAGACGTAAAATTTTGTTGCTTGGTTCATGGAGAAAGTAAATTTCCACACTCCCTATTAAATACCTACTTCAACATTTATTAGTTAACCCGAACTAATGCACGCAACAATTTCCATTATACTTGTAGGGAAAAGATCCGAACATATCTATGGATGATGAATTGAGATGGGTTTCCATGGGTTTTGACCCTGCCGTCATGACATGTACAAAGTATGATGTGAATGGGTATCGCTTCCATACTGGAGGAGCACCAAAACAGCCGCCCGATCCGAAAACTATAAATCTGGAGTGTACACCCCGGTCAAAATTCACTAGACTACTACGGAAGGGTACAAAATATATACGAGGTTAAATTCCGCCCGAGCGTGAGACCCTAAGTCTGCACTTTGTGTTCAAATGTCGATGGTTCGATCCACGGGAGGGTAAAACATCGCCTTCCATTGGTTTGGTCGAAGTTAAACCATCAACCGTCTATGCCGGAGCCGATCTCTTCATTGCGGCTACCCAAGCTACACAAGTATATTATCCGCCTTACCCATGCGGAAAGTGTATCTAAAGGGTTGGGAAGTTGTGTTCAAGGTGTCGCCACATGGTAAGCTACCAGACCGAATGAAGGCGATTACTACAACATTAACCCCATGACATACGAGGGAGTGTTCTATCAAGAGCAACCTGATGATGATGATGATGATGATGATGTGGTTAGAAGCGATGGCGCTAGACCATTGGGTGATGATGATGTGGACCCAAAGCGTCGATGATGCACGGAATGATGGTGAGACCATTGTCAATGAAAATGACATACTTATGCTAGAAAAGTTAAGCGAAGGCGGCTGACGAGGAGGAAGAGCCTCCACCTCCGTCGGACAACGAAGATGATATGATTGATAGTGATGATGAGACGGACCGAGAAAGAGGTTACAACAGTGATGATTCATATGGGTTCTAGCGGATGTACGTTTCAAGTTTAGGAATATGCCTTTTATGCATTTTTATTAATGTGTTTATTATCATGCCTTTTCTTCATTTCATTAATTTACTAATTGCTTTTCTCTTTTCAATGCAGGTTCGTGGAACATGGGCAAGGGGAAGGCCGACGGCGTGGGTTTCCTACGCAAGGTCGTCGGCCTGCCTAGTCGGAGTGGTCGAGCACGTAATCCTCCCCCTCGGCTACTTGACGATGACTCCTCACAGGGAGGTCGAGGAGAGGTGCCCCTAGAGGAGGAGGGGGCGGGGGGAGAGCCTCTAGAGGAGGCAGAGTCTGGGGGAGAGCAACTCTGAGGGGTCGCGGCGGAAAGAGCGCACCCTCACCGACTTAGGGGTGTTGTCTTGAGGCCCTCCTCTGGTGAGGTACCCTCCTCGGGTGAGGTACCCTCTAGGGAGGAGGAGGAGGAGGAGGGGGAGGAGGTGGGGGAGGAGGAGGAGGGGGAGGAGGAGGACCGCGGGGCCGAGGAGGCGGAGGAGGAGGAGGAGGTGGAGGAGGTGGGGGAGGGCGAGGCGAGGCGAGGAGGGGGTGGTGGCGGGGATGATGGTGGTGACGGGAAGGGGTTGACAACAAGGGATGGCTGCGTGGCAGCATAAAGCTACCAAAGCAGGTTCCTGCTCTTGAGGAAGCAGTGGCTCATTGAGCCCACGGGAAAAGAGTAAGCGGTTCATTATTTTGCTTGTCACATGCATATTCTGGTTGTTATTTATTTTGCTTGTCACATGCTAATAGTTCATTCTTTTACAACAACTGGATATATTCTAAAGGGGTCCGTATTCTAGCGGCCTCATCACCGTCTTGCTGAAGTTATCTTGGCCGGGGTTGTCTTGTCCGGATCGATCGAGTGGCCGGACCGTCGGGTTTTGGCCACAGCTGGGACCAGCAGGAAGCGGCCCTCCACGCGGACCATGAGACCCATGCCAAGGCCGTAACCACTACTTTACAGGTGAGTTCTCTTGAAGCACAAGTCCATTCTAGTTTCATGAATGATTTAACTCATGGCTTCTTCCATTCTTGTTTCATGCATGATTGTAGAAATTCTATCGAGTTCTTAGAACCTGAGGGCTAGAGCGGACCCGAGATCGTCTTTGCGCCAATGCAAGAAGAAGGCCCGCCAGATGTAAGATCTGAGTGCGCTATGTGGCCATCTCGACATACTACCACGATGTTCTTGGTGTGAAGATGACCAAGGAAGAAAGCGCGGAGGATGGGCATTACCTTGGAGAGGCACGAGTACTTGGCGGTAAGTATAAAAGATTTTTCATTATGCTTTCATTACCATGTGGTACATTTCACCGTTTCATGTTGACATGCCATTATGCTTTTATTATGTAGGTGTGTCCAAATTGGTGTTATGGAAAAGACGAGTCTGGGCGGCATTGGTGGATCTTTGGTGTGATGGGGCTGGAGCACAGGCGGCTATGAGAATAAAAAATAAGGCTAACCGAGGAATGAGGGAGTACATGCTCGTGGGAAACCCGAAACCACTATCTCCACAAGGCGGTTAATGTATGACTAACCCCATTAAACATTCTTCTTCTTCTTTTTACCATGACTTTATTTTGTATGACTAACATCTGTTTGGTGGTGCTGGAGGATAATCTGAAGCGGCCGCTCTCAGACATGCAGACGTGGGAGATCGCCCATACGCGGAAGGACCCCAAGCCTGGCGAGCCCAAGTACTACGGCAAGAAGACCGCGTGGAGGAAGGAGGCCTACTCCGCAGCGTATCTGAAGTTACATCCTGACACAGACCCCATTGCGGCGGATCTGGGCGACAGGCGGTGGTGAGCATGGGACCCAAGGAGCACGGTCGGGAGGCGGTTCTCGATGCTGTGGTCACTCCGACTATCTCCTACACACAACTTCGTTGGATCGACCCGAGCCTGAGCCAGCGCATGAGCCAGCCAGTGTCCAGTTCACGGTCCCTCTTTCAGAGCAACAGATTGTAAGTATTTTCCCTCTTATCTTCATTGCTCACTTTATTTTACGCATCTAGTAGTTTTATGAGTTCCATCATGTCATACCGTAGGCCTACTGAGTACACACGCCGGAGACCATGGCGTGGCATCGGAGGATTCATGAACACCAAGTGCGGAGGGATCGCCAGTTGGAGCAGGCTTTTAGGAAATGGCGGCGGCGGTGTCCTCGATTCCAGCCCGACACCATGCCCTCCGGCACAACCAAGGTCTGCTGACCTTGAGGAGTTTGTGGCACGAGCAGCGGCCCCTCGCCCGGTTAGTTCATCCCCAATCTATTCACCCCAAGCATGTCATGCCGTTCAACACGATCATATATCCCATTAATATGTCTTTTCAACATCCAGGAACAGATGGATCTACCGTTGGCGGTGGTCTTGACACTCCGGAGACACGGGCCCGACCACTCCGATCCACGGAGGCCGAGGTGGAGGCGGTCTTGGCGGTAGCGCTGCATTCGATGGCGACACAGGCTTGGCGGTCTTGGCGGTGGCGACCTCCAGCGGTGCTTTCGGCGATCTGGCGCTTAAGCCTAGTGTGTGGTGATGATGCTAATTGAGATGACTTGTGTGTGGTGATGATCATTTAGAGACTTGTGTGTGGTGCTTTTCTATATGCTTATGCTTATGTTGGTTGTGATGATGATCATTTAGAGACTTGTGTGTGTGTGATGCTTATGCTTACGTTCTTTGATATGTCTTTGGCGATATGTCTTTGTTATACATGTGCTTTTATTTGAATTGAACTGATTTGAAAACAAACAGAAAAAGAAAAAAAAATCGAGCGAAACTATGCCGACGGCCCAGTCGGCAAGATAGGCTGGGCGTGAGCGCCTCAGCTGTCGACACGTGGCATGTCTATGCCGACGGCCCCGGCCGTCGGCAGTTCTACCTCAGAGTGCCCGATTCTTGACATGTGGCATGTCTATGCCGACGGCCTGGCCGTCGGCTTAGATTACGCCCCAGAGTGCCCGATTCTTGATCGCGTGTACGTCTATGCCGACGGCGAGGCCGTCGGCATAGTTCAAACTAAAGCGGCACGGTATGCCGTCGGCATAAACAAGCACCGAGAGCAGCGGCTTCTCGCCACGCGTGGCATGTCTGTCGACGGCGGCCTCGCCGTCGGCATAGTTCTAACGGCAGCGGCGGGCCGTCGGCATAGACATACGCCACGTGGCGAGCCGCCGTTACTTTCGGCGATTGTGACGGCAACCGCCGTTAAGCGATAAGCGTTGCCGACGGCCGATGCCGTCGGCATAGATATCTGACCACCGTCGGGATAGGGTCTATGCCGACGGCCTTTCTCTGACGGTCATCCGGGCTACGCCGACGGATACGTTGCCGGCGGCACTATGCCGGCGACGCCCGTCCGGCATAGGCCTGTCCCGACGGCAAGTCGAGGATATGCCGGCAGCCACGGCCGTCGGCATAAATGCGATTCGATGAGTGTAAGCAACAGAGCAATGGTGGGCATGTTGAACGACAAGGAGAAGAATCTAGCTGTCGTCAGGCCGGTGATTGAAGAAATCAAAGCCACGCTTCATAACTTGCAAGACCCAAAGGTTACCTGGCGCGTCTTTCAGCTTTTTTTTTTCAAAAAGGAGAATAATCCCTGCCCTCTGCATCATGTGTGTGAGAGAGGGATTCTGTAATGAATTATGTAAGGTTTGGGTCCCCTAAAGTAAGTAAGGTTTGGGTTGATGCTCCACCAGACTGTAATTTGCAGATTGTTGCTTCAGAGATTTCCAAAAACTTTGAATAAACACATAATAAGTAAATTATAACCTAAAAAAGAAAAACAAATCCTCCTCTAGTTGTTTCCCCAAGAAAACAAACGACGAACCAAACCACGAGAGGGACAAGGAAATCAGGGTGGGTAATTCAAACCACGCCGATCATGCATGTTTGTATCACTCACCGGTCCCTCTTTATTAGCTCCTGCTGTCCGTCGGTATGGTCAACTCCCTTATCGATGCAACGATGCCTGATGGGCCGGACCTCTGGAGGCCGACAGAAAGAGGAGGCCAGGAGGGAGCACGCGTCGGGCCGGACGCACGTCGTCTCCACGACGGCGACCTCCACCGTGTGCTCGCTCTCTTCTGTCAATCTCCCGCTGGCACGGAATATGGAACGAGCACACTGTGTACTACCAGAGTAGAACAAACGAACGACGTGCTGCGAGAATGTTTTATGAAACCATGATTCAGCCGAATCTACGCTCGACACCATTGATTTCTAGACAGTATTCATGAGGATCCATGCATGGTTGGTTAAAAAATGTACTAGTGGACATGCATGTCTATTCCTCAAGATTCATGCATGCTTTGTTAAAAAATAAAGTTGACATGCAATGTCATAGATCCACATGTAATAAAATGTTAAATCATACAATATAGACAATAGATTCGATTGAACCATGGTCAACATCTATCCGACGTGCTGCTCGCCTGACCGATCCATGCATGGTGGCCGCCGTCACACGGGAGCTAGCAGGAGGAAAGATGCACGAGGGGTGAATGGGGTAGAGGAAGGCCAGACGGAGAGTTTGGCTTATTTTCTCGTAGAACCTTGGGGTATTATCCAGGTGCATGGACGGCGGCAGTATTGACGTCATACCAGCACGGGCCCAGCAGAAGCTAACGGCATGAACCCAGAGCGCCGCGCGGCGCGCCGGTCGTGCCCTGTGTTCTCTTCTGTCACGACGACTCACGACTAGTAGGGCGTGCCACATCAGTACGGGGCTGCACTACTGGTGTGATCATCGCCACTCCGCATCTCTCTTCTTTGATCGCGCCCTGCCCAGCACCTGGCACCAGGGCATTTTTCTCAACGTCCCCTCGAAGGTCATGCGGTTAGGTTCGTCCCACGTACGGGTAGAGAATTTGTAAGGCAACCACACCTCCTTTTTATTTTCGGGAAACGTTTAAAGCTGGTCGACTGGCTGAAACTCTACCGGTCAAGTCCACGCTGGCAACAGGCCCAACCACCACCGCTTAAGCTTGTCTCTATTATCCCGCGCGAATCACTCCACCATTTATTCTCTTTCCTTATCCTCTCGCCCGTCTTCTCTCCGTTGCTCCCCCAAAATAAACTCTTGCCGGTGATGACCGCCGTCGATGTCGCGAGCAGCCATCATCCACATGCCCCCGTTGCTCCGGCGAGCGGCCTCCATCCACTCATCCCGGCGCTACTCTGGCGAGCGGCCGCCATCCACCCGCCCCGCGCTACTCCGGCGAGCGGCCGCCCATCCATCAGCGCGGCTGTGCGGCAACCCAACTTGGGGCGTGGGATAGGGTGCTTCAAACGGCGGCGACCATGCTACAACGGCGTCGAGTGGGAGTGGCAACCGGTGGCGCGCGACGGCAGTGATCAAGGATGACCGCAGACCGCCACCCGACAGAAAGAACCTGCCGTCAGAGAAGCTAGAAGCGACAACGCGATGAGCTACAACCAACATCGGCGGCGACTCCAACATGCTACAACCGGCAAATCATGAGCTACAGCCGGCATTTATTCTTGCTTGTACCGACGTCACGATTTGCTGGAACCAGTTTCTTTTTTTGCTGGAACCGGACACATTTTTTGCTACCATCTTCTTTGATTTGCTAGATCAGACCAAGTTTTGCTACTATCGTATTTTAATTTTGCTGGAAGTAGCCTGGTTTTTTGCTACAACCGTCTTCTGATTTTGCAATGGCGGCCATTTTCTGCGACCGGCGGTGGTGACGGTGGCCATTTTTGCTACAACCGTGTCAAATTTTTGCTACTACCGTTTGTGTGTTTTGCTACATCCATTCATGAAGCCGTGGTGCTTTTTTACGACTGAGATGTGACCGGCGACGACGAAGACGACATTTTTGTTGCAACAACCTTGATTTTTGCTACTACTGGAGACGTGTTTTGTTACATCCATTCACGAGGCCATGGTGCTTCAAGCGCGGGACGAGTTCCGGCGGTGTTTTTGCTACACCTGTCTTTGAATTTTGCTACGTCCATTCACGGATTAGCTGCAACCGTGGCGAGTGTTGCATGTGTCAATGGCTGGCGGTGGCGGAGTTGCGACGGCTTCATCATCTAGTTGGGGCCGACGGCGGAGGTGGCTAGCTGCCATCCGTGGCGGGGCTGGTGCGGCGAGGTGCAGCCTGCTATGAGGTCAACGGCCGGCGGGGGTGTCCCACGGTGCGGTGCGGCGAGGGGGCGGGTGTTGTGCGGGAGGATTTTCTCGAAGGGGTCTCGCGCAGATCTGACGGCCCTGGCTCGCGCATCGGACGGCTGGTGCTCGAGTGGCCCAACAGTTGGGCCGGTGCGCCGGCGCAGATCATCGCCCTTTATTTTCTAATGGAACCCTTTTATTGATTCCTCGTAATGTTTTTTATTTTGGATAAAAGAAACGCTTGCCCCATCCGGTTTCCATGAATAGAAACCAACAATTCAGACAACTACTACGAAGATTAAAATCTACCAGCTGCTATTGTCCATAAATGCATTTCCTCACCTGGAATAACAAACGGGAAGGTGGTGACAATTTTCAAGTGCGCCTAGACAGGGGTACATGCAATGACGATTTTCTTGCTATGTTCCCGGCCTCTCATGTTGACCACATCATTACGGAGGAGTCTGATCATGTGGCACTGGTGGTTCATGTACTGGAGACGGCTCCGGTGCATGAGCAGCAGGGTGGGCGGCTGTTCAGGTATGAGGAGGCTTGGACTCGTCATGAGTCTTACGAGGCTATGTTCGCCGACTGCTGGGCTAACGCTGCGGATGGTGAGGAAGGACTAGCGGGTACATGTAACCGACTGGGCAGGATGACAAAAGGTATGCAACAGTGGGGCCGGGTTGTTTTTGGCTTGGTTCGTAGACAGATCAAAGCAGCTCCAGTCGCAGCTGGCTGATGCGCAGTTCCGTGCCCTCTCCACTGGATACACTGCGGAGATCAAAGGTATTGAGGAATCGCTTCGGGGGGTGTACGCCCGCGAAGAAATCTTGCAGAAGCAACGATCACGGGTTGATTGGCTTGCTGCGGGCGACATGAATACTAAATATTTCCAGGGCCGTGCCACGCATCGGAGAAGGAAGAATACAATGAGAGCTTTGGTTCGTGATGACGGGTCCAGATGCACGGGAGAGCAGGAGATGAGAGAGATGGCTGCATCCTTTTATGAAAAATTGTTCTCGTCGGAAGGATCTTCGGGAGCCCAGGAGCTCCTGGATATGGTGGAGCCCGCTGTCACGGATGATATGAACGTAAAACTGACGGCCCCTATTTCTGATGAGGAGGTTGAACGGGCTTCGTTTCAGATGGGCCCGATGAAGGCCCCGGGGCCTGATGGTCTCCCAGTTATGTTTTACCAGCGGCATTGGTCTCTGGTAAGGGAGGATGTGTGTCGTGTGGTGCGTGACTTTCTGGGTGGGATGGCGGCACCTGATGCTTTCAATGCCATGGTGATAGTAATGATCCCCAAGGTTAACTCACCAGAGCTTCTCTCCCAGTTTCGCCCTATTAGCTTGTGTAATGTGCTGTATAAAATTGCTGCGAAAGTTCTTGCCAACAGGTTGAAAGCTTTTTTACCAGTGCTAATCTCTGAAGAACAAAGTGCTTTTGTTCCCGGGCGCTTAATCACTGACAATGTATTTGTGGCTTACGAATGTGCCCATGCTATCAGAACGAGGAAGAGAAAGAAGCCCTTATGCGCTGTCAAACTAGATATGATGAAGGCATATGATAGGGTTGAGTGGGTGTTCCTGGAGAAGATGTTGGAGAGATTTGGCTTTGCTCCTGCGTGGATTGCTATGATCATGAGATGTGTGTCCTCGGCTAACTTTATGGTAAAGCTGAATGGAGGGCTCTCCGGACTATTTCACCCGTCCAGGGGGCTTCGACAGGGTGACCCCTTGTCCCCTTACCTTTTTCGCTTCTGCGTGGAAGGCTTTTCAGGTCTGTTGAGGAGAGCTCAGGTTGACAATGCTATCAAGGGTGTGGGCTTTGGGGGCACTGGCCCCCAAGTCACGCACCTTCTCTTTGCTGACGACAGTATTGTGTTTCTTCAAGGCACGTCTGAAAACCTTGCCGCTCTTAAAGAAATTCTGGTCAAGTATGAGAGGGCCTCGGGCCAAAAGGTGAACCTTCAGAAGTCCTCTATTTTCTTTGGGAAGGGCTGTCCAACGGAGCACAAGGTGGTGCTGAAGGAAACTATTGGCATAGACTCGGAAGCCCTTAGTGAAAAGTACCTTGGGTTACCAACTGTGGTTGGCAGGGCTAAGGATGGATCCTTCACGTATGTCATAGAAAGTTCAAAGAAGAAATGCACTGGTTGGAAGGGACAGGGACTGTCCAAGAAAGCGAGGGAAGTCCTTGTTAAATCTGGGCTGCAAGCGGTGCATGCGTTCACGATGAGCTTTTTTCACCTCTCGAAGAAGATGTGCCGGAATCTGACCTCTATTTCCTCTAAATTATGGTGGGGTGCGGTGAATGGCGAGCGCAAGGTGCATTGGATCTCGTGGGAAAAATGTGTGCTAGTAAGAGAGAGGGAGGAATGGGTTTTAGAGACCCTGAAGCTTTCAACCAAGCTCTCCTCGCAAAGCAAGCATGGCGTCTTCTCCAATTCCCTCCTCCCTGTGTGCCCGAGTTCTTAAAGCCCGATACTTCAAAGATGGAGGTATTATGAACGCTTCTTGCCCTGCTGGCTGCTCTTTCACCTTCCGTAGCATCCTTCATGGCAGGGATCTGTTGCGTGCGGGCTTGGTTTGGAGGATTGGAGATGGAGCTTCTGTGAATATTCACCATGATCACTGGATCCCTAGGAATGGGAGTATGGTGCCACTGGGCGCCGAGTACGTCCCGGGTGTAACCAAGGTGAGTCACCTTCTTGACAGTACCGGCCGGAGATGGGATGAGCAGAAGGTGGATCAGATGTTCAGTGCGGACGACGCCCGGGACATCAAGCAGATCGTGGTGGGGGGACCTGGCATAGCCGACTGTCAAGCTTGGAATTTCACTAAGAATGGCTACTTCACTGTTAGGTCCGCATATCACCTCCGGATGGCGATGAACAGGGCCAAGAAGGGAAGGCCCAAGGCATCCTCTTCGGTCAGTAATCACAGGAGTTGGACGGCACTATGGGACTCCAATGTACCAGGCAAAGCCAAGATTCACATGTGGCGGCTCATTAGGAATGGCCTGGCGGTGGGACATGAGTTACATAGGAGGAGCATCAAGCCTGGTGTGTTCTGCGTGGCCTGCGGGAGGGATGAAACGATCTACCACAGGTTCCGGGGTTGCCCCCATTCGGCTCTGTTCTGGAAGAGGATGCGGTTGGACAAGGGAATTGTGGTGGCAATCCCACCGAGTCAGACTGATTCCCACAACACTCTTTCTAGATGGCTGCTGGACTGGTTGGCGGAGGCTCCGGACGATGAGCGGGCGATGATGATTCAGGCTGTGTACGGGTTGTGGCTTGCGAGAAATGAAGCGAGAGATGGCAAACACATTGAAGATCCCACTGCTATTGTGAACAGGGTGACAGCGCTGGATGCTGAATGGAAAAAAGAGTCATGCTCCCTGCAGCGATCGCGATGTGCCTGCTGTGCGAGGAAGCTGGACTCCCCCGGCGGTGGGCTGGACCAAGGCCAATTCAGATGGCGCCCTGTCGAAGCAGCAGAACAAGAGTGGGGCAGGTGTTGTGCTGAGAGATCATCATGGTGGCTTTAAAGCGGCCGCTTGCCATTTCTTTAACCATAATGCAGGTTCGGAGATGGCGGAAGTTCAAGCATACCAACGAGCTTTGCTGGTGGCTGAGGAGCTAAATATTGATAAGATTCACCTGGAGCTGGATAATGCGAACGTGGTTGCTGCTATCAACAATCCGCAGAAGGACCTCTCGTCTATTGGCCCATGTGTGCAAGAGATCAAGGAGAAGCTAACCACCTTTGGGGAAACGAAGGTGTCGTGGGTTAGTCGGAATGCCAACAAAGCCGCTGATAAGTTAGCTAAGGTAGGGTTAGGTGACAAACTATGTAAAGTTTGGTTTTCTGTTCCGCCAGATGTCATTCTGGACGTTCTTTCGGACGAGATTCCTAGTTTCGTGTAAGCAATAAAGCGGCGGCATTGATCCTAAAAAAATGCGTTTCCTTTTGGCATCCCAAAAGAGAGAATGTCACCATGGACAAGCGTTTAAGAGCATACTTAGAGGGCTACTCGCAATGTATACATACAAGACGATAATAATACCAGAAAAGGGTGCATACAGCTGCACCGTATGTGCCACACACACACAGAGTACGTTAGAACGAACCAGCGCCGAAATAGAAAGTCGCTAGGGAATCCAGAAAGAAAATAAAATTCAGTACAGAGCAACAACCTAAAATGACTGCACAGCAACCACACATGCCGACAGAACTGCTTAACAGGGGAGGTAGAGAGGTTTCCCGGCGGGTTGTTGCACAACACACGACATCACGGGCTTGGCCAACCACTCCGCAACAAGCCGTTGGGTATCAAGAAGTGCCGATGGACTACCAACTGTCGAAATGATTATTGGAAAGATTGACCTTAACTAACTTTGACAGATTGCCAATGGAGTACGGTATTGGTCCAACGAAGTTGTTTCCTCCAAGATCTAAATCGTATAGGTTCTTTAGGGCCCCAATGCTCTGCGGCACCGTCCCGGACAAGTTGTTTGCACCGAAACTTAGTCTATAAAGCATGATGGATAGATTACCAACAGAATGTGGTAGAACTCCCTGTAGTTGATTTCCATATAATGAGAGTGTCCATAGATCAGGACAATTGCACAATGCACTTAAAAATTCCCAGCTTTGACTGTCTCGTACTTCAAACTTGTTATTGTCCAGGTTTAGATACCGTAGTTTATGAAGTTTACCCAAACAACTAGGAATTTGTCCGTTGAAATAATTGGATGACATATCTAGCTCTTCCAGCTTTGAAGCATTGTACAGGACTAGCAGCAGGGATACATATGGGCATTTGGAAAGAGAAGAAAAGAAAGCATCTTGTGACGGAGAGATGGCGCTCTCCTCTCGCGACCGAGCTGGCGACGCACCGGCCGCTACCTGCTCGCCTACGCGGCCGTCTCCGCCACCGTCTCCGTTGCCCTGCGCCACTCCGGTCGGCTCTGACGCACCCCTGCAGCCCGACGCCCCACTGATTCCGGCCGCTGGGCCGCTCGCCCCATGCTCGGCCGCCCCTGTTGAGGAGGCGCTTCCGCTGCGCTGGGCAGACTTGGCGGAGGACGAGGACTCCACCGCTGGCCGTCCCACAGTCCGGCGCACACCTCCGGCCCGCCGGACTGTGCTGCGCCCGATGCTGGTCGACGTGCCATGCCGGGGGCCCCCTCCCCATCTCTTGCTCGTCGGCCGGCTGCACCCCCCTCCTCCCGACGCCTGGCCAAAGGGCCGACCTTAGGTCGCGTACCGCTCGCCGCCGCCGCGCTCCGGCGTGGGGCGGTCCGACCTGGGTCGGGCCCGGTCTTCTTGGCGCTCGGCGGCAGCCCCCCATGGGTCTCGGCCTCCCCCCTTCCCGGCGGCGTCTTCGTGGCCGGTGGTCACCCGCTTCTCGCCGTTTCGACCGTTCATCGCTGCTTTCGGCACCTCCTCTCTCCGTTTCTCACCCAACCACTCTCGTCGCCTCCCCATGGCCGCTGGAGCTCCTGCGCCGGCGTCGGTCGCGGCCGCGGCGGCGGTCGCAGCGCGAGGGGGAACCCTAGCCGCTGCTACCCCGCCCTGCGGGCTGGACCGACGGCTCATGGGCCGCTCTAGAGTTGGGCCGGGTGTTGGGCCTGGGGCCGGGGCTGGCCGCTCCTTCAATGGGCCCAGCATCTGCTGTGACCCTAGTGGGCCGTCCTGCCCGGCCATTAGGCCGATTTGGCTGCCATTGGGCGAAGCCCCCAATCCCGCTCCGCTCGTGCCCTATCCCTTGCTCCCCCGCCCCCCGGCGCCAACCCTTCGCTCCATCCCCCGTCGCTGCCGACCTCGCCGCCGGCCCCCATGGCCTGCGAGTGGCACGACGCTGGGACGCGCCCCAAGCGCCGTGCCAACGACCACCGCTCCAAGTCCTCCCGTGCAGAGGAGCGGCGCGACTCCTTCCGGCCATCCCGCCAGCTCTCCTCCCGCGGTGCCCGCCGGACCCCCGACTACGACGACTACCGGTCCCCCTCACGCCGTTCTCCTCCTCGTGCGGACCGCCGGGGCCGCTCCCGTTCACCTCACCCTGCCGCGGACCGCCACGAGGGTCGTCGTTGGTCACCCTCCCCTCCGCGCCGTCGAGTGGCCAGCCGCTCCCCGGTCCGGAGCGGCCACGCTCGCTCCCCCAACCGCTCCTATGGGCAGCCGACCCCTCCTCCCGCGGCTGCCGCGGTCCGCCGCTACCAGCCACCTCGGGGCGAGCCGAGCCTCCCCCCGACCGGCAATGGGGCGGGACGGGGCCGGCCCGGGGGCAAGCGCAAGAAGAAGCGCGGGCTTGGGCGCGCAAACGGCCCAGCCCCGACTAACGGCGCTCCCCGGGATCCCGCCGCATCGACGACGTCCGCCCTTCTCCCCGACGACCGCTCCGCCGACCTTGTCAAGTGCTTCAACTGCGGACTCTCCGGCCACTCCCAGGTGGCTTTCACTCGTCCGCATGAGTGTTACCACTGCCGGACCAGCACCACCCCGCTTTCCTTTGCCCGGACCGCCCGGTGGCGGAGGAGCTGATGATGTACAGGCACGGGATTGAGGGCCTCGGATACTTTCACATCGAGGTGCTCGACATCCCCACCCCTTCTCCCTCGCTCCTGGCCATTGTTACAGTGAAGGATGGGGTGGCCTCGCCGGAGATGATCGAGGCCGAGCTCAACCACCTCTACCTCTGCCCCAGGATTGGCAGGTCACCTTACTCTCTGGAGGCCAGTTCTCGGTCGTCTTTCCGGACGCGGTCAGCCACGGATACGGCACCCGCAGCGGAGACATCGCCCTAGCTCTCAACTCGCTAGTGGTTGACATCTCCATGCCGGTGCGGGACCCCTTGGCGGTCGCGGTCTTGGACACGGCTTGGATCCTCATTGGTGGCCTCCCAGACATCGCCCGCTCTGAGCGGGTCATCCAGAACATGTCTCGCATCCTCGGCAAGGTGGTGGTGGTCGATGAGCTCTCCCTCCGCAAAGAGGAGGAGGTACGCGTTAAGGTCAAATCTCTCGACTCCTCCAAGCTTCGGGCCACCATCCGGGTGTTCTTTAACGACCAGGGCTTCGACCTCCGCATCTCCCCTGAGCCTCCCAACCATATTGGCCGCCCTCGCATCGACGACAGCTTTCCTGGGGGCGGCCCCGTTGGGGGTGGCACAGGGGGCCACCGCAGCGACCGCGACCCACGACACGGCCACCACTCGGGCTCGGACGATGACGACGACCTCGAGGACAGCCCCCACCACGACCAGCCGCCTGTGCCAACCACCAGGGGTGGGGATGGGGCGCGTCGTACCCACTCGGCTGCCCCACCGTCCTCCGATGACGGCCCCGACGCCTCTGATGTCAGTCTCCAGGTTTTCCCGCTTCTTCGCCCCGCTCCCCAGACGATATCTCCCCCGGCATCTTCGCCTCCTCCCCGACCAGGGCCGAGCCGAAGCTGCCTGATCCGACTCCCACTGCGTCCGATCTCCAGTTTGTGCCGCTGGGGGGTTTGGCTTCGGACCCGGCTCCGTCTCTCCCGGGACCTTCGGAGGTCGCTCCGGGCTCCCCGGCCCGGCCGGCCAGCCCGCCTGTGGGGGTTGACGCGCCTGCGTACCCACCTCCCTCCCCTGGCGTCCCCTGCGTGACGTCTCCTGCTCCCCCCTTGGTGCCGTCGAGCTCTTCTCCCGCGGGCCTGGCGGTGGTGGTGACCACACCGGTGGCCGCTCCACCTCCTCCCCCTCGGGCTGCAAGGCGGGGCCGTTCGACCTCGTCCCCGGTGTCCTCCTCGCGCCGCCAACTCATTGAGTACATGCGCACCGAGCGTATTGACATAGTGGCCATCCAAGAAATGATGCGTCTTGAATTTTCCCTGTCGGAACTTGAGCCTTTGAGCTCCGACCTATTCGCACCTGCTGGCTCCCTTCTAGTGGGATCGAGCCACTCGGGTGGCATCCTCCTAGGTGTGAAGGATGCCACCCTTGAGGTTGGGGGCATGGACCGGGGAGAGTTCTTTGTAAGCATGGAGGTTTTCGAACGGTCCCTAAACTTTAAATGGGAGATCATCGCGGTCTATGGCCCGGCCGACCACCGTAGGTCGGAGACCTTCCTCGCTGAGCTCAGAAGGAAGGTTGCGTCGGCCCAGTTTCTGGTGGTAGTTGGCGGCGACTTCAACCTCATCCGGACGGAGGAAGACAAGAGCAATAATCTAGTGAACTTTCCTCGGATGCAATTATTCAATGACTGCATCGCAGATATGGGGTTGCGGGAACTCGATCGGGTAGGGGCCAGATTCACTTGGACTAACCGCCAAGTCGATCCGACTCGCTCGGTCCTCGATCGAGTTTTCGCCTCTCCTGAGTGGGACATTCGATGCCCCCTAGCATCGCTGCGGGCGATCACGCGGATTGGTTCAGACCATGTACCCCTTCTCCTTTGTTCGGAGAATGAACGTCCTCCTCTAAAGCCACGCTTCCGTTTTGAGACCTTCTGGTTGCGCCAGCCAGGCTTCACAGCTGCGGTGGTCGGCCGTTGGCGTGAGGCGAGGGACGCTCCCCATAGGGCCCTGTCAGCCGTTGACTCTTGGCATTTCTGCGCCAAGCGGTCGCGGCAGTTCATGAAAGGATGGGGTGCTAACGTGGGTCGGGACATCCGTGAGCGGAAGAAAGCTCTCCTTAACGACATCCAAGCCCTCGACCTGCGGGCTGACACCACTGGTCTTTCGGCAGACGAATGGATGCTTAGGTATGACTTGGAAGATCAGCTCACGGTCATCTACACTGACGAGGAGGCCTACTGGCGCTTGCGAGGTACGCAGAATTGGGTCCTCAAGGGGGACGCCAATACTGCCTACTTCCAGGCTATTGCTAATGGCCGTAGGCGCCGCAATTCCATCCCCCTCTTGTGGGATGGCCCGACCCTCCTCCAGCGCCCGAAGGACATCCGGGCGCATGTTGATGGCTTCTACAGAGACCTATTCTCTGCCTCCCCTCGGGGAGGTCTTGCTCTGGCGCAAGACATTTGGCCTGCCCACTGCTGCGTCTCGCCGGCGGACAACGCGGCCCTCACGGCCCCGTTCTCCGAGGAGGAGGTCCGGGCAGCCATTATGTGCATGAACTCCTCATCGGCCCCTGGCGGATGGCCTCGGTGAAGTTTTTTCAGTCCTTCTGGGAGGTGATCAAACCTGAGGTGATGGCCCTATTTGACGAGTTCATGGCTGGGACCATTGACCTCGGTCGGCTGAATTATGGGGTCATTCCTAAGGTGCCGGGTGCCTCGGACATCCGGCAATTCCGGCCGATTACAGTGATTAACGTCATCTTCCGCATCCTTGCCAAGGGATACGCCATTAGGGTGGCCCCTATAGCTGACTGGATCACTCACCCTGATCAGTCAGCGTTCATCCAGGGCCGTTATATCCTTGATGGTGTCCTAGTGTTCCATGAAGCTCTCCATGAGGTGCGCTCCAAACACCTCAAGGCAGTATTCCTGAAACTGGACTTCCACAAGGCATATGACACGGTCAGCTGGGCCTTCCTTCGGGAATGTTTGCTCCGGAAAGGTTTCGACGATAGATGGGTGACCAGAGTTATGCAGTTGGTCTCTTCTGGCCGCACAGCGGTGAACATTAATGGGGAGATCGACCCGTTCTTCCCCACGTTTTGTGGGGTCTGTTGGGGAACGTTGCAGAAAATTAAAATTTTTCCTACAGTTTCACCAAGATCCATCTATGAGTTCATCTAAGCAACGAGTCATGGGAGAGAGATTGCATCTACATACCACTTGTAGATCGCGTGCGGAAGCGTTCACTAGAACGTGGATGATGGAGTCGTACTCGCCGTGATCCAAATCACCGATGACCGAGTGCCGAACGGACGGCACCTCCGCATTCAACACACGTACGGAGCGGATGACGTCTCCTCCTTCTTGATCCAGCAAGGGGAAAGGAGAGGTTGAAGAAGATGGCTCCAGCAGCAGCACGACGGCGTGGTGGTGGTGGAGCAGCAGTACTCCGGCAGGGCTTCGCCAAGCTCGTGACGGAGGAGGAAGAGGTGTAGCAGGGGGAGGGAGGCGCCAGAACTTCAGGGGTGCGGCTGCCCTTTCCCCCCTCCCTTTATATAGGCCCCAGGCGCGGCCCCTGAGATCTAATCTCCCGAGGCGGCAACCAAGGGGGTGGAGTGCCCCCAAGGCAAGTGGGCGCCCCCACCCTAGGGTTTCAACCCTAGGCGCAGGGTGGGCCAAGCGCACCAGCCCACTATGGGCTGGTTCCTCCCCACTTCAGCCCATGGGGCCCTCCGGGATGGGTGGCCCCACCGGTGGACCCCGGGACCCTTCCGGTGGTCCCGGTACAATACCGGGTGACCCCGAAACTTTCCCGATGGCCGAAACAACACTTCCTATATATAAATCTTTACCTCCGGACCATTCTGGAACTCCTCGTGACGTCCGGGATCTCATCCGGGACTCCGAACAACATTCGGTTTACTGCATACTCATATTCATACAACCCTAGCGTCACCGAACCTTAAGTGTGTAGACCCTACGGGTTCGGGAGACACGTAGACATGACCAAGACGGCTCTCGGGCAATAACCAACAGCGGGATCTGGATACCCATGTTGGCTCCCACATGCTCCTCGATGATCTCATCGGATGAACCACGATGTCGAGGATTCAAACAATCCCGTATACAATTCCCTTTGTCAATCGGTATGTTACTTGCCCGAGATTCAATCGTCGGTATCCCAATACCTCGTTCAATCTCGTTACCAGCAAGTCACTTTACTCGTACCGTAATGCATGATCCCGTGACCAAACACTTGGTCACTTTGAGCTCATTATGATGATGCACTACCGAGTGGGCCCGATGATACCTCTCCGTGTCTGAGTGACAAATCCAGTCTCGATCCGTGTCAACCCAACTGACACTTTCGGAGATACTGTAGTGTACCTTTATAGACACCCGATTCGTTGTGACGTTTGGTACACCCAAAGCACTCCTACGGTATCCGGGAGTTACACGATCTCATGGTCTAAGGAAAAGATACTTGACATTGGAAAAGCTCTAGCAAAACGAACTACATGATCTTGTGCTATGCTTAGGATTGGGTCTTGTCCATCACATCATTCTCCTAATAATGTAATCCCGTTATCATTGACATCCAATGTCCATAGTCAGGAAACCATCACTATCTATTGATCAACGAGCTAGTCAACTAGAGGCTCCCTAGGGACATATTGTGGTCTATGTATTCACACGTGTATTACGATTTCCGGATAATACAATTATAGCATGAATAAAAGACAATTATCATGAATAAGGAAATATAATAATAATCCTTTTATTATTGACTCTACGGCATATTTCCAACAGTCTCCCACTTGCACTAGAGTCAATAATCTAGTTACATTGTGATGAATCGAACACCCATAGAGTTCTGGTGTTGATCATGTTTTGCCCATGAAGAGGTTTTGTCAACGGATCTGCGACATTCATATCCGTATGCACTTTGCAAATTTCTATGTCTCCATCTTGAACATTTTCACGGATGGAGTTGAAGTGACGCTTGATGTGCCTGGTCTTCTTGTGAAACCTGGGCTCCTTGGCAAGTGCAATAGCTCCAGCGTTGTCACAGAAGAGTTTGATCGGCCCCGACGCATTGGGTATGACTCCTAGGTCGGTGATGAACTCCTTCACCCATATTGCTTCATGTGCTGCCTCCGAGGCTGCCATGTACTCCGCTTCACATGTAGATCCCGCCACGACGCTCTGCTTGCAGCTGCACCAGCTTACTACTCCACCATTCAACATATACATGTATCCGGTTTGTGACTTAGAGTCATCCAGATCTGTGTCGAAGCTAGCGTCGACGTAACCCTTTACGACGAGCTCTTCGTCACCTCCATAAACGAGAAACATGTCCTTTGTCCTTTTCAGGTACTTCAGGATATTCTTGACCGCTGTCCAGTGTTCCTTGCCGGGATTACTTTGGTACCTTCCTACCAAACTTACGGCAAGGTTTACATCAGGTCTGGTACAGAGCATGGCATACATAATAGATCCTATGGCCGAGGCATAGGGTATGACGCTCATCTCTTCTTTATCTTTTGCCGTGGTCGGGCATTGAGCCGAGCTCAATCTCACACCTTGCAGTACAGGCAAGAACCCTTAATTGGACTGATCCATTTTGAACTTCTTTAAAATCTTATCAAGGTATGTGCTTTGTGAAAGACCTATGAGGCGTCTCGATCTATCTCTATAGATCTTGATGCCTAATATATAAGCAGCTTCTCCAAGGTCCTTCATTGAAAAACTTTTATTCAAGTAGGCCTTAATGTTGTCCAAGAGTTCTATATCATTTCCCATCAAAAGTATGTCATCTACATATAATATGAGAAATGCTCTGAGCTCCCACTCACTTTCTTGTAAACGCAGACTTCACCATAAGTTTGCATAAACCCAAACGCTTTGATCATCTCATCAAAGCGAATGTTCCAACTCCGAGATGCTTGCACCAGCCCATAAATGGATCGCTGGAGCTTGCATACCTTGTTAGCATTCTTAGGGTCGACAAAACCTTCCGGCTGCATCATATACAGCTCTTCCTTAAGATAACCGTTATGGAACGCTGTTTTGACGTCCATCTGCCATATCTCATAATCATAGTATGCGGCAATTGCTAACATGATTCGGACGGACTTAAGCTTTGCTACGGGAGAGAAAGTCTCATCGTAGTCAATTCCTTGAACTTGCCGATAACCCTTAGCGACAAGTCGAGCTTTATAGATGGTGACATTACCATCCGCGTCCGTCTTCTTCTTAAAGATCCATTTGTTTTCTATCGCTCGCCGATCATCGGGCAAGTCTGTCAAAGTCCATACTTTGTTTTCATACATGGATCCTATCTCAGATTGCATGGCTTCAAGCCATTTGTTGGAATCTGGGCCCGCCATCACTTCTTCATAGTTCGAAGGTTCACCGTTGTCTAACAACATGATTTCCGTGACAGGGTTGCCATACCACTCTGGTGTGGAACGTGTCCTTGTGGACCTCAAGTTCGAGTAAGCAACTTGATCCGAAGTACCTTGATCATCATCATTAATTTCCTCTCCAAGAGGTGTAGGCACCACAGGAACATTTTCCTGAACTGCACTACTTTCCGGTTCAAGAGGTAGTACTTCATCGAGTTCTACTTTCCTCCCACTTACTCCTTTCGAGAGAAACTCTTTTTCAAGAAAGGATCCGTTCTTGGCAACAAAGATCTTGCCTTTGGATCTAAGGTAGAAGGTATACCCATGGTTTCCTTAGGGTATCCTATGAAGACGCATTTTTCCGACTTGGGTTCGAGCTTTTCAGGTTGAAGTTTCTTGACATAAGCATCGCATCCCCAAACTTTTAGAAACGACAGCTTAGGTTTCTTCCCAAACCATAATTCATACGGTGTCGTCTCAATGGATTTAGACGGTGCCCTATTTAAAGTGAATGTAGCTGTTTCTAGAGCGTATCCCCAAAATGATAGCGGTAAATCGGTAAGAGACATCATAGATCGCACCATATCCAATAGAGTGCGACACTGACGTTCGGACACACCGTTACGCTTGAGGTGTTCCAGCGGCGTGAGTTGTGAAACGATTCCACATTTCCTTAAGTGTGTACCAAATTCATGACTTAAATATTGTCCTCCACGATCCGATCAGAAGAATTTTATCTTTCGGTCGCGTTGATTCTCTACCTCATTCTGAAATTCCTTGAACTTTTCAAAGGTCTCAGACTTGTGTTTCATTAAGTAGACATACCCATATCTACTCAAGTCATCAGTGAGAGTGAGAACATAACGATATCCTCCGTGAGCCTCAACGCTCATTGGACCACACACATCGGTATGTATGATTTCCAATAAGTTGGTTGCTCGCTCCATTGTCCCGGAGAATGGAGTCTTGGTCATTTTGCCCATGAGGCATGGTTCGCATGTGTCAAATGATTCATAATCGAGAGACTCTAAAAGTCCATCAGAATGGAGCTTCTTCATGCGCTTGACACCAATGTGACCAAGGTGGCGGTGCCACAAGTATGTGGGACTATCGTTATCAACTTTACATCTTTTGGTATTCATACTATGAATATGTGTAATATTACGTTCGAGATTCATTAAGAATAAACCATTGACCATCGGAGCATGACCATAAAACATATCTATCATATAAATAGAACAACCATTATTCTCGGATTTAAATGAGTAGCCATCTCGCATTAAACGAGATCCTGATACAATGTTCATGCTCAAACTTGGCACTAAATAACAATTATTGAGGTTTAAAACTAATCCCGTAGGTAAATGTAGAGGTAGCGTGCCGACGGCGATCACATCGACCTTGGAACCATTCACGACGCGCATCATCACCTCGTCCTTCGCCAGTCTCCGTTTATTCCGCAGCTCCTGCTGTGAGTTACAAATATGAGCAACGGCACCGTATCAAATACCCAGGAGTTACTAGAGTACTGGTAAGGTACACATCAATTACATGTATATCAAATATACCTTTAGTGTTGCCGGTCTTCTTGTCCGCTAAGTATTTGGGGCAGTTCCGCTTCCACTAGCCCTTCCCTTTGCAACAAAAGCATTCTGTCTCAGGCTTGGGTCCATTCTTTGACTTCTTCCCGGCAACTTGCTTACCGGGCGCGGCAACATCCTTGTCGTCCTTCTTGAAGGTCTTCTTACCCTTGCCCTTTTTGAACTTAGTGGTTTTATTGACCATCAACACTTGATGTTCTTTCTTGATTTCAACCTCTGCTGACTTCGGCATTGAAAATACTTCGGGAATGGTCTTCACCATCCCCTGCATATTGTAGTTCATCACAAAGCTCTTGTAGCTTGGTGGGAGCGACTGAAGGATTCTGTCAATGACCGCCTCGTCCGGGAGGTTAATGTCCAGCTGGGACAGGCGGTTGCGCAACCCAGACATTTTGAGTATGTGCTCACTGACAGAACTGTTTTCCTCCATCTTACAACTATAGAACTTGTCGGAGACTTCATATCTCTCGACCCGGGCATGAGCTTGGAAAACCATTTTCAGCTCCTCGAACATCTCATATGCTCCGTGTTGCTCAAAACGCTTTTGGAGCCACGGTTCTAAGCTGTAAAGCATGCCGCACTGAACGAGGGAGTAATCATCAAGACGAGACTGCCAAGCATTCATAATGTCTTGGTTCTTCTGGATGGGTGCATCACCTAGCGGTGCTTCTAGGACATATTGTTTCTTGGCTGCTATGAGGATGATCCTCAGGTTCCGGACCTAGTCCGAATAGTTGCTGCCATCGTCTTTCAGCTTGGTTTTCTCTAGGAACGCGTTGAAGTTCATGGTGACATGAGTGTTGGCCATTTGATCTACAAGACATTTTGCAAAGATTTTAGACTAATATTCATGATAATTAAGTTCATCTAATCAAATTATTTAATGAACTCCCACTCAGATTTGACATCCCTCTAGTCATCTAAGTGTTACATGATCCGAGTCGACTAGGCCGTGTCCGATCATTACGTGAGACGGACTAGTCATCGTCGGTGAACATCTCCATGTTGATCGTATCTTCCATACGACTCATGTTCGACCTTTCGGTCTCTTGTGTTCCGAGGCCATGTCTGTACATGCTAGGCTCGTCAAGTTAACCCTAAGTGTTTATGCATGTGTAGAACTGTCTTACACCCGTTGTATGTGAACGTAAGGATCTATCACACCCGATCATCACGTGGTGCTTCAAGCATTTAACTTTAGCAACGGTGCACAGTTAGGGGAACCCTTTCTTGAAATTATTATAAGGGATCATCTTATTTACTACCGTCGTTCTAAGTAAACAAGATGCATAAAACATAATAAACATCACATGCAATTATATAAAGTAGTGACATGATATGGCCAATATCATATAGCTCCTTTGATCTTCATCTTCGGGCTCCATGATCATCTTGTCACCGCATGACACCATGATCTCCATCATCGTGTCTCCATGAAGTTGCTCGCCAACTATTACTTCTACTACTATGGCTAACGCGTTTAGCAATAAAGTAAAGTAATTTACATGGCGTTCTTCAATGACACGCATGTCATACAAAAATAAAGACAACTCCTATGGCTCCTGCCGGTTGTCATACTCATCGACATGCAAGTCGTGATTCCTATTACAAGAACATGATCTCATACATCACAATATATCATTCATCATTCATCACAACTTCTGGCCATATCACATCACATGACAATTGCTGCAAAAACAAGTTAGACGTCCTCTAATTGTTGTTGCATCTTTTACGATGGCTGCAATTGGGTTCTAGCAAGAACGCTTTTCTTACCTACGAATAACCACAACGTGATTTTGTCAACTTCTATTTACCCTTCATAAGGACCATTTTCATCGAATCCGCTCCAACTAAAGTGGGAGAGACAGGACACCCGCCAGCCACCATATGCAACTAGTGCATGTCGATCGGTGGAACCGGTCTCACGTAAGCGTCACGTGTAAGGTTGGTCCAGGCCGCTTCATCCCACAATACCGCTGAAGCAAGATAAGACTAGTAGCGGCAAGCAAGTTGACAAGATCTACGCCCACAAAAAATTGTGTTCTACTCGTGCAATAGAGAACTACGCATAGACCTAGCTCATGATGCCACTTGTTGGGGAGCGTTGCAGAAAATTAAAATTTTTCCTACGGTTTCACCAAGATCCATCTATGAGTTCATCTAAGCAACGAGTCATGGGAGAGATTGCATCTACATACCACTTGTAGATCGCGTGCGGAAGCTTTCACTAGAACGTGGATGATGGAGTCGCATTTCGCCGTGATCCAAATCACCGATGACCGAGTGCCGAACGGACGGCACCTCCGCGTTCAACACACGTACGGAGCGGATGACGTCTCCTCCTTCTTGATCCAGCAAGGGGAAAGGAGAGGTTGAAGAAGATGGCTCCAGCAGCAGCACGACGGCGTGGTGGTGGTTGAGCAGTGATACTCCGAGGCTTCGCCAAGCTTCGTGGACGGAGGAGGAAGAGGTGTAGCAGGGGGAGGGACGCGCCAGAACTTCAGGGTGCGGCTGCCCCCTCCCCCCTCCCTTTATATAGGCCCAGGGCGCCGGCCCCTGAGATCTAATCTCCGGGGCGGCCAAAGGGGTGGAGTGCCCGCAAGGCAAGTGGGCGCCCACCCTAGGGTTTCAACCCTAGGCGGGGGTGGGCCATAGGCGCACCAGCCCACTATGGGCTGGTTACCCTCCCCACTTCAGCCCATGGGGTCCTCCTGGATGGGTGGCCCCACCCGGTGGACCCCCGGGACCCTTCCGGTGGTCCCGGTACAATACCGGGTGACACCGAAACTTTCCCGATGGCCGAAACAACACTTCCTATATATAATTCTTTACCTCCGGACCATTCCGGAACTCCTCGTGGCGTCCGGGATCTCATCCGGTACTTCAACAACATTCGGTTTACTGCATACTCATATTCATACAACCCTAAGCGTCACCGAACCTTATGTGGAGACCCTACGGGTTCGGGAGACACGTAGACATGACCGAGACGGCTCTCGGGCAATAACCAACAGCCGGATCTGGATACCCATGTTGGCTCCCACATGCTCCTCGATGATCTCATCGGATGAACCACGATGTCGAGGATTCAAACAACCTCGTATACAATTCCCTTTGTCAATCGGTATGTTACTTGCCCGAGATTCGATCGTCGGTATCCCAATACCTCGTTCAATCTCGTTACCGGCAAGTCACTTTACTCGTACCGTAATGCATGATCCGTGACCGGACACTTGGTCACTTTGAGCTCATTATGATGATGCACTACCGAGTGGGCCCAGTGATACCTCTCCGTGTCTGGAGTGACAAATCCGATCTCGATCCGTGTCAACCCAGCAGACACTTTCGGAGATACCTGTAGTGTACCTTTATAGACACCCGATTACGTTGTGGACGTTTGGTACACCCAAAGCACTCCTACGGTATCCGGGAGTTACACGATCTCATGGTCTAAGGAAAAGATACTTGACATTGGAAAAGCTCTAGCAAAACGAACTACACGATCTTGTGCTATGCTTAGGATTGGGTCTTGTCCATCACATCATTCTCCTAATAATGTGATCCCGTTATCATTGACATCCAATGTCCATAGTCAGGAAACCATGACTATCTATTGATCAACGAGCTAGTCAACTAGAGGCTCACTAGGGACATATTGTGGTCTATGTATTCACACGTGTATTACGATTTCCGGATAATACAATTATAGCATGAATAAAAGACAATTATCATGAACAAGGAAATATAATAATAATCCTTTTATTATTGCCTCTAGGGCATATTTCCAACAGGGTCCGCCAGGGCGACCCCTTTTCCCCATTCCTGTTCAACATAGTTGTTGATGCGCTGGCGGCCATCCTCGATAAGGCCAAGGAGGCAGGACACATCAAGGGGATTGTCCCGCACCTTGTTGGAGGCGACGGCGTCTCCCTTCTCCAATATGGGACGACACCATCATCATGGTGGAGGGCTCCGCGAGTGATATCTCGAACCTCAAGTTCCTCCTCCTTTGCTTCCAGCAGATGTTCGGCCTGAGGATCAACTTCAACAAGAGTGAGGTGATGATCTTGGGCTACTCCCAAGACGAGCGGCAGAGCATCGCGGATCGGCTTAACTGCCAGCTTGGGTGCTTCCCCACGACCTATCTTGGGATACCCATTAGCGACACCAGGCTTACGGTGGCCGAGCTGCACCCCACGGTGGGGAAGCTCCAACACCGGATCGAGCCCTGGCAGGGACGGTGGCTTCCAAAAGCGGCCCGTATGGTCCTTATTAACTCGTCCCTCGCCAGCCTCCTCTTATTCATCATGAGCTTCTACAACCTTCCGGAGACTCTTCATCACGAGATTGCCACCGTTCAGGGGCGATTTTACTGGGCCGGCGAGGGTGATAAGCAGAAATACCACATGGTCAAGTGGTCCGAGATCTGTAAACCCCGCGACCAGGGCGGCCTTGGGATCATGTCCTCCAAAGCATGAATATTGCCCTTTTGGCTCGGTGGCTCTGGAGGATTAACAACGGCGAAGGTGGCATGTGGCTGCGCATTATTCAGCAGAAGTACCTCCACGGACAGCCACTCGCCTTCTGTCAACGTTCTGGAGGATCCCGGTTCTGGCAATCTGTCATCCAGCTCCTCCCTGTCCTCCGAATAGGGACCTCGATTGAGATTGGGTCCGACACCGCCACGCTGTTCTGGTTCGATCGCTGGACTGGGGACGCACCCATGGCGTCCCGGTTTCCGGTCCTGTTCTCCATCGCGGTGGCCCCCCAGATCTCCGTGGCAAACGCCCTTCTTGACCTTGGGCGCCTCGCGTTCCGAAGGCCTTTTGGTCCTGCGGAGAATGCGGACTGGCAGGAATTGCTTGACTGTGTGGCTCTCCATGAGCCGGATCTCACGACTGACGTTGACCGCGCCAGATGGCGCCTTGAACCGTCCGGTCAATTCTCCACCAAATCTCTCTATCTGGCCATCGCCCCCTCACCCGGTCATGAGGCGCTCTCATCTATTTGGGAGATTCGCCTCCCATTGAAGATTAAGATATTCTTGTGGCAGTGGATTCGTGGCCGCCTACCATCTGGCGTTGAGGTTCTGAAACGCAATGGCCCTGGGGATGGGCGCTGCCCACTCTGTGGGCCTGAAGAGGATTCGAACCATATCTTCTTCACCTGCGTGTCTGCGCAGTTCCTTTGGAGCTGTTTCCGCGAGATTGTGGGTGGAAGCTGGGATCATACCAACTTCCCTGCTCTCTTTGCCGAACTCCAAGCGATTCCCCCCGCATTACGCCGCATTAGGTGGCTGATCATCGGGGTCCTTGCCTGGACGCTGTGGACTGTTAGGAATAAACTTGTGATTCAGCGTATCCCTCTTCGTCGTGCTACTGACGCTATGTTCAAATGGTCTGGTTACTTGCAGCTTTGGCGGCCGCTTAGCCGCCCCAGGGAGAGAGACGCCATCACCTCCATCATCACTCAGCTTCGCGCGATGGCTCTCCGACTGGCTCCCCCGCTCCCTCCGCCACCACCTGAGCCAGATTAGCTCTGCGTCTTCGTCGCCGTCGCCACCGCCGCTTGTTGTTTGTGCGTCCCTGGGTGTTTCGTTGGGCTTGTTGTGCTGTGCCCACAACTGAACCTATGTTGCGTGTGTGTTGTGTTTTGTGCGTCTGTGTTGGACCTTCGTCCGGTGGCGTTGGGTGTGTTTGTGTTTTGAGTGGTACCTTGTGAACGTTGTGCTTGGTGGTTGCTTTATTTATAAAGCGGGGCGAAAGCCTTTTTCGGTAAGCATTGTACGGTGAATCTGGGACGTGGCCTTCAAACTGATTAGGCAGCATATTACCAACGCTAGATGGCAATGTCCCACTTAGCATATTTGTACTCAAGTTTAGTTGTTGAAGATTGGATAGATTGAACAATATTGCTGGAACTCTACCCGATAGCCTATTTCTATCTAGCCTTACGATTGACATATTTGGCAATTGCCCAAGCTCTTCAGGAATGCTTCCCTCGAGCTGATTCTGTTCAAGGTATATTTCTTCTAAGTGAGTGATGTTGCTGAAGGTTGGCGGGATGTTTCCAATGAGATTATTATGGGAAAGACTCAAACCCAATAGATTGGAGAAGGAACCTATGTTTTGGGGAATTGAACCCACTAGCATGTTAGCGGAGAGGCCTAGCCACCAGAGATTGGAACAATTTGCAAGCGGAGTAGTGCATCTTGAATGTTACCTTGCAGCAAGTTGCCGCCTAGATAAAGGTCGTGTATTTTTCTAAGACGATTAAGAGGGGGCAATTGGCCAAAGAAGCAATTCGAAGTTAGGCCAAGTTTCCTAAGGAACGTTAGGTTTCCTAGAGAGGGTGTGATTTGGCCGGTCAAACTCAAGCTATGGAGGTCCAGCGACGTAACACGTCCTGGGTGCCTTGTACGGCAGTTGACTCCGGGCCACATACAATGGTGGATGCTGTCATTCCAAGAGTGAAGGGCTCCTTCAGGATCCTTCGTGACGGCCTTTTTGAAATCGAGCAATGAAAGTCGATCCATGCTGTTATCTGAAACCACGGAGCAGTAGGAATCACCAGCTCCATAGAACAGCAATAATAGTATTGCTGTTAGCACAAGCGTGCTTGGTACCAAGGATCGCCGTGTGCCCATCAATTAGATCCGTAGCCTGCAAAGGGGACGGCATAAAGCAGTTTCAGTACAACAAGTTCCATCCAACTAACAATCAGCGTCACTTTGACAAAAAACGGTTTCCCCCGCTTTGTATTACAAAGCAACCAACCGATACAACCAACGATAAATGCTAGGGCAGAAGCAGCACAGACACGCCAAAAGAAACGAAAGAGAAAACAAAAGAAACAAATGCCGACAACGATAGATTGACAAAAACGAAGAAACCTCGCAACCACTGCGCCCACCATAGAACTCCCGCCAAGCTCCTAGACTCCGAAGCGCCCGTATCAATCAACACCTCCAAGAAAGGACGCGACGGCGATGACGCTGCTACCAAGGGTTTCCTCCGGTTCTCTATAAGGAGACAAGAAGGGTAGGCCCCGACGCCTCCAGGAAGGTCCTGCGGCACCCTTATGCGCCACCTTGCCAGTGTCGGCCAGGCCGACCGAAATTTCTCACGATCCCAACCATCACCTCAGGCGCTCTGGAGCCCACCACCAAACCGACCGCCACCCCTGCTCCAACACAGTCTTGAAGCTTCTCACGCCGTCTCACTGCGGCACCACGAAGTGAGGTTTGCACATCGAAGAAGAGGAGCCGGAACTAGAAGCAGCCGCACCGCCAGCACGCGGGAGGGCTCAACCTCCACCGTCAACAACGGTAGCTGACCGGACGCAGTAGCAGGAGCATACCAGGCCCGTGGGCCCACATGCCCGGCCGACCCCTCATAGGCCCGTAACACTCCCACCTTCGCGCTGCAGCAGGCACGTCGTCAGCTTCGCCGCCCCCGGTCCGAGTTGCTCCTCTTTCTCACCATGCAAAAGACAATGAAGCCAAGCCGTGGGCTGGCCCACTAAAACTCAGATGGGGCTCACAGGACATGGATCTGAGCCGGGGACGCACCGCCGGCAACCCCGCGCCACCACGCCGCCTCGCCACCAAGGAGCAGCGCCGCCATCATGTCCGCCGCCGGCCACCCCGCCGGGTCGCCGGACCGCCGCCTCGCCGAGCGACACCGCCGCCGCCCCCCCACTCAGGGAAGGGAGGACGTGGGCTCGAGAAGAGGAGATCTCGCCGCCGCCGGCACCACCCGAGCCAGAGCCGGGGGCGCCCGCCTGTGGCGGCAGGGGGAGGAGGAGGGAAAGGAGCGATAAAGGCTTTCTCTTTCACATTCGATTCACAGCGCCTATCCCAGCCGCTGCCGAGCGCATGTGGATCCACACCAGCCGGACCCGCAGCCCATGTGGCATTTCACTCCGACCCCACCTCTCTGAGCTTTGGAAACCAATACGCTCTGAATACAGAGACGAATCCTCCCATACGGTGTCAGATACGAATCAGCCCTATACATATAGTCTTCATGACCTCACCGATTGGAAAGATTCTCACGATTCAAATTTTGAGTCCCGTCCCAGGTCCAGTCCACAGCCCCGATAGAACACGAGGTACATCCCGGGCGCTCAGAGAGAAATCCCCAAAAGATCTGCTGTCCATCGATGGAGCGGCCGCCGCCGGGGATGTACCTCTCGCCGGAATCGTGCACCCAACTCCTTCTAAGGTATGCTCAAACCCTTGTTCAATCCATTCAAGTTCTTGTTCTTCCGCATCTCATCTCACATTGCCTCCGGCAGCCAGCTTCTCCTCCATCCCTGCTCTAGATCCAAATCTCTGCTGGACACAACAAGAACAAGAGGAGGTGGGTGTGGCTGATTTGGCGGATAGCGGCGGCGATTGCGCGAGCTGGATCGAGACCGAGCATGAATGCCAGTCCGCCCCCTCCACACCAGATCCATCGTCACAGAGTGCCGAGGCCGACGGCCAAGTGAATCGTGAGAACCACGATCTCCGGCGTGACTCGCCGCTGCGAGATTTCGATGGAGACTCTTGGTCAGGAGATGATTCGCTTCAATCTCCGCTGTCAGAGATTCAGACAGATATTTTTTAACACAGGGAACAGGAAACCAACACTCCAAACGTGCTGCAAGTAGAACGGTCTCCAAGTGACCAATGTACATGGAAAAGAAGGTAGCATCATGCTTGTTAGAAATCTCTCTCGCTTGTTTTTCGCCTCCCGTTGAAAGATTTGTGGTTACCTTCTTTCCCAGCGAGTTTGTAGCTTCATTCCTTGTTTGTACTAGAGCAGGGATAAACACTTGTTTGCTGTCAATTGGTTAGAGTTGGTACTGTGGCTATATGACAACATATTTCAAGCTCTAATTACATTAGCGTATAAAAGGATGTTCAATAAAACAGTTGGACTAATCATGCATGCTAGTTAATAGTACTGTTTCATCCAAAATTCTATACTGAACTATTGGGTGTGTACGGTGGTTTTGCCTGTAATTCGTTGTCTGAATCTCTAAATTTGGGGATTCGGGTGTATACTGATTTCTTTGTAAACTAGAAAAACAGTACACACTTTGCCGAGGATTTATTAATTGCTGACCTACATGCAGTATGGAATTATTGTACGTGCACTTTGAAGAGTTTTAAACATGAACAAATACATAGTGTGACAGTTTTTGAACAACTTGTAGATAACATTATACACAAATGCCGCTTTCAAGTACTACCTCTATCCTGATTTATTGATCCTCATTGTTTTTTGTGCCAAATTTTGACCATACGTTTAACTAACAAAATGTTCATGCATGTCATCAGAAATAATATCAATGAAAACTATGTTTAAATACTAATCTAAGGATATATTTTTTGACATGCATTAACATTGTGTTAGTTAAATATTTGGTCAAAATTGACACAAATTACATAGGGGACCAATAAACCCGGACGGAGGTAGTAGAACCATACATCCTTTTTTGGCAGGACGCGTCGTGGGAAAATACCAGATCAGCGTCAACCTAAAGAGGAAAGTGTCGTGGTTCTAAGACTGACAATAGAATGGGGGTAGGTATGGAGAGGCAAAATCTCAGCTATGGTGAAGGTGTACACACGAGATTTACGAGTTCAGGCCCTTCGCGGGGAAGTAATAGCCCTACGTCTCGTTGCCCGGAGGCGGTCGATTGGATTATGTGTGTGATATTACAGGCAGTGCGAACCCTTGTCCCAGAGGAGGGGGGTGGCTTATATAGAGTGCGCCAGGACGCCTGCCCACCTTCATTACAAGGGGCTTAATGTACATAAAGTAAGGGGCGTTACTGCTAACGCCAGCCTTAAGTGTTGTTAATGCTTATAAAGACTAAGGGGTGAACGTCCGACCGTTGCGGGTCCTTCTGACTCTTGGTCTTCGATATGGTCGAGTGACTCTTCATATGGTCGAGTGACGGTAGCGAGGAGGACTTCCGAGTGATGTGGTCGTCGAGTGGATTGCACTCGACGTGTTCGACTGACGCTCCCGTGTCGTCTGTTGGTCCTTTTATCTTCCAGGGTAGTGACCTTGGGTAGGGCGTATAGGTCAGGCCTATGACCCTACCCCAGGTCTGTATCCTCATCAGGAAGGGTTTGTGCGCTTGAAAAAGCAATGCGTATAATTCTCACTCTTTGATATATTTTTGGTACTAAGTACTTGTTAATCCCGCTGCATGTGTATGATTATTCCACTCATCGGTGTGTTTCAGATCTGCTAATTTACATTCTTCTTTGTTTTCTACCACAAGATTTTTTTTAACTTGTGAAATCCATGAGTAGTTCTGCTGTTCCCCCAAATCCATGACTGTCAACTTCTCCGACGTGCTCCTCAACGGCGGTCAAGTAGTCAACCGCTTCTCCAAGATGCAACAGGTGGAGGCGAGAAGAGGAGGCACAAGAAGGGGAAGAAGAACAAATGTCAATGTCAGGACTCGGGCGGCCACAGGGATACACATCCTTGCCACCAGATCCTCCCCTTAGCAGGGCCCAGATCCGTTGTTGCTCTTCTTGTTGTAACAACCAAATCCTGATGCTTTTGTGCTTTCCTGTAATTCTTCATATGGATTTTGGCTGTTACAATTGATGTGCTAAAAAGAAATACCCTACTGGATTTGGTCCTGATGATTTTTCTCTAATGTTTCTTTACTTTTCAGACATGTTGGACGCGGTCGAGGTCGGCCACTTGATTTTTGGGTTCGAAGACACGGCAAGGCCAGGGAGGAGCATGACTCTTGTTGATGTAGAAGCCATCCTCTTTTTCTGATGATTGGAAGGGGTTGCGGCTTGATAGATTTTGTATATTGCATTCAAGATTTGTGTTATGCTCATTCTTAGCACTTCTCTGGTGAAGGGCAGGTACTAGAGAACCTAGTTGTTCTTACCATTTCATAAAGTAACTGACTGATTAATATATGTTGGATTTCAAAGCACTTCTTTTAACCAAGATGAAGTACTTCTTTTAACAAATCTCTTAGGATGAGAACTTTGTTTATACACACTGCGCACTTGGAAGATCGATTCGGAAGAACTATATAACCATCTATAACAATTTAAGAAAACTTTGCTCAAGCGTGCGACGCTCTTAAGGTAGAGAGCAGGAAGGACTTATAATTTTTTTATCTCTTAGGATGAAACCTTGCTACGTACTTGAGAGATCGATCTGAAACAACTTTACCATCATCTATAACAATTTAAGAACTTTGCTCAAGCGTGTGGCGCACTTAAGGTATAGGGCACGAAGGACTTATCAAGACTTTATCTCTTAGGATGAAAAGTTTGTTCATGCATGTTGCACACTTGAGACATCAATCGGGAAGAACTTTACCGACATCCATAACAATTTAAGAACTTTGCTCAATCGTGTGGTGCACTTAAGGTATATGAAACGAATGGCTTATCAATTTTTATCTCTTCGGATGAAAACTTTATTCATGCATGCTGCACACTTTACACATTTATCGGTAAGAACTTTACTGTCATCCATAATAATTTAAGAACTTTGCTTAGTCGTGTAGTGCACTTAAGGAATAGGGAACGACTGGCTTATCAAAATTTGAAAACTTTACTCATGCACGCTGTGCACTTGAGAGATCGATCCGGAAGAACTTTGCTCAAGCGTGCGGCGCACTTAAGGTATAGGGAATGAAGGACTTATCAAATTTTTATCTTTTAAAATGAAAACCTTGTTCATGCATGCTGCACATTTGAGAGATTGTTCTGGAAGAACTTTATAGTCATCGATAACAATTTAAGAAAATTTGCTCAAGCGTGTGGCGCACTTAAGGTATAGGGCACGAAGGACTTATCAAAATTTATCTCTTATGATTAATACTCTGTTCATACACGTTACGCACTTGAGAGATCGATCCGGAAGAACTTTACCATCATCTATAACAATTTAAGAACTTTGCTCAATCGTGTGGCGCCCTTAAGGTATGGGGCACGAAGGACTTCTCAAAACTTTATCTCTTAGGCTGATAAATTTGTTCATGCATGCTGCGCACTTGAGGGATCCATCCGGAAGAACTTTACCGTCATCCATAACAATTTAAGAACTTTTCTCAACATTGTCACGCACTTAAGGTATAGGGCACGACGGACATATCAAAATTCTATATTTTATGATGAAAACTTTGGTCATGCATGCTGCGCACTTGAGAGATCGATCCAGTAGAACTTTACGGCCATCCAAACAATTTAAAAACTTTCCTCAAGCGTGCGGCGCACTTAAGGTATAGAGCAGGAAGGACTTAAAATTTTTTATCTCTTAGGACGAAACCATTGTTCATGCATGCTACGCACTTGAGAGATCGATCCGGAAGAACTTGACCATCATCTATAAGAATTTAAGAACTTTGCTCATCGTGTGGCGCCCTTAAGGTATAGGGCACGAAGGACTTATCAAATTTTATCGCTTAGGCTGGTAACTTTGTTCATGCACGCTGTGCATTTGAGGGATCGATCCGGAAGAACTTTATCATCATCCGTAACAATTTTAGAACTTTGCTCAAGTGTGTGGCACACTTAAGATATAGGGCATGAAGGACTTATCAAAACTTTATCTCTTAGGATGGAAACTTGTTAATGCACACTGCGCACTTGAGACATTAACCGGTAAGAACTTTACGGTCATCCATAAGAATTTAAGAACTTTGCTCAATCGTGTGGTGCACTTAAGGTATAGGGAACGAATGGTTTATCAAATTTTTATCTCTTCGGATGAAAACTTTATTCATGCACACTACACACTTGAGACATGAATTGGTAAGAACTTCACTGTCATCCATAACAATTTAAGAACTTTGCTCAATCTTGTGGTGCACTTAAGGTAAAGGAATGACTGGCTTATCAAAATTTTATCTTTTCGGATGAAAACTTTAGTCATGCACACTATGCACTTGAGAGATCGATCCGGAAGAACTTCGCTCAAGTGTGCGGTGCACTTAAGGTATAGGGCACGAAGGACTTATCAAATTTTTATCACTTAGGATGAAAACCTTGTTCATGCACGTTGCGCACTTGAGAGATTGATCTGGAAGAACTTTATAGTCATCCATAACAATTTAAGAAATTTGCTCAAGTGTGTGGTGCACTTAAGGTATAGGGCATGAAGAACTTATCAAAAATTTATCTCTTATGATGAATAATTTGTTCATGCACGCTGCACATTTGAGGGATCGATCCGGTAGAACTTTACAGCCATAAAAAACAATTTAAAAACTTTACAGCCATCATATAGCATAAGATGGACGCTTACTAGTAGCGCGGGTTTATACCCCTCGCTACTGCTACTTACTAGTAGCGCGGGTTTTTACCCCTCGCTACTACTAAGTACGAGGTAGGTGAAGTCCCCATATCCTCGGATGAATCCCTCCTCTCTCCCTCACTCTCGCCCATCTCTCCATAGGCTCTCCCATGGTGCTCCTGCCCAAGCACACCTCCTCCTCAATGGCGCCCAACGAGTTCACCTCCTCGCGTCGCCGGCATCCAGGAGCTCGCCCGTCTTCCCCCTCGCCTCTATGCCAGCACGATGGAGCAGCTCACCACCACGCGACCAACCCCGCTGCTACCTCCATCTCCTTCCTCTCTCCCTCATTTTTTTCTCTCTCTCTCTCTCCCCTAAACCGAAATCAATAATCCTGACCACATGTCTAGAGATAAAGGCGTCGATAAAACAAAATACGGACATGAGGGCATCATGATTCAACGTGCCCGGTTCTTAAAATACCGAAGGACTTTATTCAATGCTATTAGTGTTTCAATGCAATCGTTGTGGGACTTTACTGTGAAGCCAGACCACTGAGCTAAGCACATTGATTCAATGAGCTTGGTACTTAAGTCGTCGCACCCGAAGGACTATAGCTCGTTTAGATGTAATTTACTGGTGCACTTTCTTTCCGCTTGCCTGACACTTTGATTCATCTGTATTTCTTCATAATGTTATGTGCTTATTTTTAAAAAATCCGACCTCCATCGAGCTCGGGGTCTGAAAGCACATATAATTTAAGGGGTACTTGTTGTTGTGTACGTGGAGTAATAATGGACATCCCACTGCTAAAAGAGTAATCATCTCTGTTAATTGATTCAAAATACGTATTTTTTAGCTATCTCAAGACTAATTGCATGCATGCCATGTCAGTAATTTCCTTTTCTTTTGTAAAAGAGAGCTTCCTCTCCTATTTCATGTCAGTAAAAAGCAAGCCGTTGCACCCGGCCGAATGATCGGTACATGCATGCTTGTAATGTCGTAGCAGCTAGCTAGAGAGAGATATGCATAGAGTTATGCCAGATTAGGACCGATGCAGCATCATGTATGCAGGCCTACACTTTTGGGTCTACCTCGTGCATAGGAACTTTCTTCGGATGCTCCAAAGCACTTTTTAGCACCTGTATTTTAATTTTCATTTTTGTGGGGTACCTGTGTTTTAAATCTTGGCCATGTACCAACATGACACGTGGTTAGAGAATAAATGTTATGTTAAGTAATTAGTACTGCAGTTCATACAGTTAGTAGATAAACTAAGGAGTACTACTAGTGTGATAGATCTGACACATAATAAAACAGGAGGGATAATGATGCATGTTAAGTTAGGGGACTACATGCTTCGTTTTTAGGTGTTTTTTAGAGTTGACTAGGGTTTATGTCTTACTCAGGGAGCCAAGACAGCGGCTACTCCCTGTAGTTGGAATAAGCTCCTCCAGCGGGCGACCTAGGGTTTACGTCCTCGCCGCCGCCTGCTTCGTCCGGCGCCGGCGTCCACCTCTGTCTGTCTGCTTGATGGGCGTAGTCGTCTCTCCATGCTGAGCGCTTGATGTGTGGTTCGCGTGCTGCGCAAGTCTGACGTCTAGCTGCACGTGCGGCGGCTAGGGCGTTCATGTAGAGGGTGACCTTGTTCGCCTCTACCGTCTGGGATGGAGTTCAACTCTGATCCTCGTTGTCTCTGTGTATGGGTGAGAGAACCCTGCTGTCTATGTAAGGAAGAAGGTCTTGTTGGCTTGATTGGATCTGCGATCAGATTGAGAACTGCAGTTTGCAATATCAACCAAATATTGTCGCTTCTTGCTGAACGAGTATATGCATCAGCAGAAATGGCACTGCCTGTCCTGGGTGCCTCTCGGCGTCTGGCTAGATCATGGGTGCTTCCAGCTGCTGGCGGTGGGGGTGAAAAAGGGACACCCGGTGAGGGGGTCACCCACCCGAAGCCGTCCAACATTGCTATACCTGTGTTCGCCCATGGTGTCGCGGTGACTGGACAGGTACGACAGGATGCGTGTGACAGGGATGAGTTTTGGAAAGATTGGAAGGATGCACTTGAGGACGGCATGATGGTTTTGGAAGCAACCGGCCTAGGGGCTGCCGGTAACCTAACGGGGCCGCGTGTGGCGCCCCGTCAGCAGCAATGATAGGCTTGAGCTGGAACTGCCGAGGAATCGGGGGCGCCTCGACGGTTCATGATCTCACTGCCCTCGTCCAAAGTCATCGTCCGCAATTTGTTTTTTTTGTGTGAAACTAGGCAGAAGTCAAATAAAGTTCGTCGTCTACGCCATCGTTTGGGTCTTCGTGGTTTCAGTGGAGTCGATAGCAATGGTCAAAGCGGTGGTCTAGCTTTGTTTTGGAATGATCAGTTGTCAGTTGAGATCAAAGATCAGAATGAAAGAATGATTGATGCTTATGTTCGTGCCTCACCCAATGATCCGTTGTGGCATCTTACTTGTGTGTACGGCGAACCACGTACTGAAAATAGACATCGAATGTGGTCCATCATGTCGCAGATGAGGGCTAGTAGTGATCTCCCGTGGATGCTGATGGGAGACTTCAATGAAGCTCTCTGGCAATGCGAGCACTTGTCAGCTACCCCTCGGCCTGCTTGCCAGATTGCAGCCTTCCGTGACATCGTCCAAGACTGTGAGCTCCATGACCTTGGGTTTTCAGGAGCACCATTCACATATGATAACAAGCGAAAAGGAAGAGCGAATGTCAAAGTTAGGTTGGACGAAGCCCTGGCCGACGACCGCTGGAGGGACTTATTCTCTGATGCACGTGTGGTACACCTCGTGTCCCCTTGTTCTGATCATCTACCGATCATAATTGAGCTGCAGAAGGAAAAGCGCCCACCAAGCCGTGGCCGCACCAACCGATATGAAATATTCTGGGAACGAGCAGGCGAATTGCCAGAGATCATCCAGAGGGCTTGGGATGCTACCCAAACAAGTGGGAATCTGGCTTCGGTAACAGCTGGACTAAACAAAATCATGGAGGAGCTACATGGCTGGAGCCGACGGCGGTTTGGTAATATCATGCGAGAGGTGGAGCGTACATGACGTAAACTTGAGCAGCTAGTGCAATCAAATGGTGACCAAAGCGAAATCCGTCGACTATCTGATAGCATGGACGAGTTGCTCTATAAAGAGGAGCTTCTTTGGCTGCAACGCTCACGTGTTAATTGGCTCAAAGATGGTGACAGAAACACTAAGTTTTTCCATAGCCAATCTGTTTGGAGAGCCCGAAAGAACAAGATAAAAAAGTTGAAGGACGACACGGGGTTATGGCAGAACAACCCCTCAGTCATGGAATTGATGGCATCTTCATTCTTCAAAGAGTTGTTCACCCGCGACCCATCTCTAAATGCGGATGAAATTCTCAACTTGGTAGAGCAGAAAGTTACAGAAGATATGAACACTTCCCTGTGCATGGAGTTTTCGGAGAAGGAGATTGCAGACGCTTTGTTTCAGATTGGGCCCTTGAAAGCACCCGGGCCGGATGGATTCCCGGCACGGTTCTACCAACGAAACTGGGCTGTCCTGAAGACCACGGTGGTAGCGACAGTACGTCTTTTCTTTGCCACGGGATATATGCCCTCTGAGACGAACTCCACAGCGATTGTGCTCATTCCAAAATCAGATCAACCGGAAACTCTTAAAGATTTCCGTCCTATCAGTCTGTGCTCAGTCCTATACAAGATCGTGGCGAAGTGTCTCGTCAATAGACTCAGGCCAATACTTGGTGAGATTGTATCACTGAATCAAAGTGCCTTTGTCCCGGGGCGCTTGATTACTGACAATGCATTAGTGGCGTTTGAGTGTTTTCATGCAATTGAGCACTGCAGCAAGGTACATGAATCCTTTTGTGCATACAAATTGGATTTATCTAAGGCATATGACAGAGTCGACTGGGACTTCCTCAGAAGAATGATGCAGAGGTTGGGTTTCGCTCCCCGATGGGTTGATTGGATTATGTCCTGCGTTACCTCGGTGAGCTACTCGGTTAAATTTAATGGTACCCTCCTTGATTCATTCGTCCCTTCCAAAGGTCTACGCCAAGGTGATCCACTATCTCCATTCTTGTTCCTTTTTGTCACTGACGGTCTCTCTGCACTCCTACGTCGTGAAAATACCCAGGGTATGATCACTCCGCTCAAAGTCTGCCGAAGGGCCCCGGGAATTTCACACTTGCTATTTGCAGATGACTCTCTGCTTTTCTTTAAGGCAGAACCAGAACAGGCTGTAAGGGTCAAGTGTGTGCTCGAGACATATGCTAATGGACGGGCAAGTCATCAACCCCCAAAAATGTTCAATTCTTTTTAGCCCCGCATGCCCGATGACGGTACAGAACAATATAAAGGGCATATTGCAGATAACTCAGGTTACTTTTGAAGCCAAATACCTCGGTCTCCCAACACCAGAAGGTAGGATGAGTAGGGGTAAATTGAAGAGCTTGGAGGAGAAACTAGCAAAGAATTTGATGGAATGGGGTGATAATTATATGTCCATTGGGGGGAAGGAGATAAAAATCAAAGCCATTGCACAAGCTCTTCCCGTGTACATCATGAGCGTATTCAAAGTCCCGGCTGGCCTTTGTGATGAGCTTACAAAGATGATTCGTCGATATTGGTGGGGTGCAGAAAGAGGTAAACGCAAAACTCATTGGGTCGGATGGGACATCATGTTGCGGCCCAAAATGCGAGGCGGCATGGGGTTTAAGGATCTCCGGTTGTTTAATCAGGCACTATTAGCTCGGCAAGCGTGGCGCCTAATCCAGTACCCAGAGAGCTTATGCGCGCAGGTCCTTCGAGCAAAATACTATCCCAATGGCGAAATCACAGACACAGTATTCAGTGGGAATGCATCCTCGACATGGCAAGCGATAGAGTATGGTTTGGAGTTGGTAAAACAGGGCTGCATTTGGCGTGTGGGTAATGGAGCTAGTATCCGTCTATGGCGCGACCCATGGATTCCCTGGGGACCTTCTCTCCGACCAGTCACACCTAAAGGACGATGCAGACTGAGGTGGGTTGCTGATCTCCTGAACGTGGACGGTTCATGGAACGCAACCTTGGTCCATCAACATTTTCTCCCTGTTGATGCAACGGAAATTCTCAAAATCAAACCATCACGGCGCCTAGAGGCTGACACTAGTGCTTGCCACCCAGATAAGCATGGACGATTCTCGGTGCGGTCTGCTTATAACATGGCAAGGGATATGATCATGACAGGCGATGGTGAAGGTCAGTCCAGCTCCTGACCTGATGGATCTCGGATGGCATGGAAGCTACTTTGGAATAGTGGAGCTCCACCAAAGGTTAACGTATTTGCTTGGAAAGCAGCACGAGATGCGCTAGCAACTCGTGAGAATAAACGTCGGCGACACCTAGAGTTGGAGAACACCTGCGAAATATGTGGCCTTGAAGCCGAGACTACCCAACATGCATTAACCAGGTGCCCCCATGCCCGCGATCTCTGGGATGCTATGCGTAGGGTGTGGGACCTGCCGTCGGATGAAGTCATGCATAGAGATGAGCCAGATTGGCTGTTATTAGTTCTACAGGACCTGGATGACACTCGTCGTATGCTCCTGCTAATGTTGTTATGGCGAGTTTGGTACGTCCGAAATGAACTCACACATGACAAGCCATTCATCCCGATAGAAGCGTCCAGGCGATTTTTGTGCAGCTATGTGGAGACGTTGCTTTTGATCAAACACTATCCCAATGAGGACCTGACTAAAGGCAAGCAACCGGCATGTTTAGCAGGGCAAAAGAAACCATCCAAACGCGAGCAGTCTGAACTGTCCACGGCAGAATGGGAACCGCCACCGGAAGGTTGTGTCAAGCTGAACTTTGATGGTTCTTGCGTTGCTGCTGATGGAACGGCGGGAGCAGGAATGATATTACGTGACCATACTGGTAGTGTGATATTTGCAGCTTGTAGGTGGCTCTTCAACTGCCAAAGCCCCTTCGAATCGGAACTAGCAGCATGCGAAGAAGGCCTACAACTAGCGCTGCATTGGTCTACCACACCCATTATGGTGGAATCCGAATGCGCCGAGTTAGTCACTCTACTTTCGTCCAGTACACCAGACCGATCAAGCAACATGTATCAACTTGCAGATGTGGCTGACTTGCTCAAGGAAAGGGAGACCCACGTCCGGCGAATTGGCAGAGCACAGAACAAGGCAAGCCACGCCATGGCAGCCATTGGCCGTGGCCAACAACGCACTGCATGCTGGCTCTCTAATGCACCCCAGGAGATTAGCACTATCATTAGTGAGGAATGTAAAACCATTATCAATTAATGAAATGCTTTTCCCCCCGCAAAAAAAAAGCATACTCCATGTTTTGGCAGTGCGTACAATGTCGTCGGAAGGCGTGTAAAGGTGTGTCTCTGATGGATCTTGTGGGATTCGGTCGGTGGTGGTCTTCGGTGGATCTTCATGGATACAGTCTTGGTGCGTCTACGTTCGTGTATTTATAAGTTGAATTCTTCTTATCTACGCTTCTCTTCATCAACGACGGTTGTTGTTCTGGTGCGCTGGTCCTGTGGGGCATTAGCACGGCGACTTTCGGACTGTCTACTACAACGAGTTTTGTCCGGCTCCAGTGAAGGAGGGGCGATGACGGGGGGCGCGCCTTCGGCTGGCTCCAGTGCTTGTAGTCATTGATAGATGGTGAGTTGACCTGGATGTAATTTCAATTATTTATAGTGTTCTTTGTTCTACCATAACAGTTGATGAATATGTTGAAAGTTATCTCTCAAATAAATATAGTTAAATGCAAGGTATATTTTTGAGATTTAATGATTTTTAGTAAAGCAAATATAACTAGATTTTTCATGACCCCGTGATTTAGAAAAAATATCCTACTACTGGTTTTTGTAAGAGTGCAACAACCTTGGTATACGTTTGTACAGTACAGCAATGAGTGTATCTATCATTCCCTCGAAAAAAAAAACGGAAATGTTAACGCCCACACGTGTGGGCGTTTGTACATCGTCCACACGCCTCCATCACCACTCATTTTGCCACGTATGAATAGATGACATCAACAGAAATTTTTTTGGTTTTCGGCTTAAAAATGTTGTATCTCCTAAATAAAAAAGCGAACTAAAAATCCGTTTTCACCATTAAATCCGTCTCAACGAGATTTTCAAAACTAGACCACATGTTGATATATTTCGATGAATTTTTTTTTGCCAGAAGTTGCCACGATGTTTATACTGCAGTTGCCATAGGGCTTAAACTAAAGTTGCCATGTGGCAATTTTTATATTGTAGATCATGGCAATTTTAGTATTTTGATGATGAAAACTCCAATACTTTGACCATGAAAATTATTTTTTGTATGAACCATGGCAATTTTACGTGCATGTATCATGGCAATTTTAGTTTATGGTTCATGGCAAGTCTAGTTTCTTAATTCCCCGTTTTATAAATGTCAAAATTTACTTTTAAATGTAGAAGAAAATAGCTGAAACATATCATGGCAACTTCAGTGTAAACATCATGACAATTCATATGCAATAGACATGGCAACTTTTAATCCAAAAATATTTCATCAAAACATATCAACATGTGATCTAGTTTCGAAGATCTCATCACGAGGGATTTAATGGTGAAAACGGATTTTCAATCGGATTTTTCGTTTAAGAGATAAAACATTTTAAAAACTGAAAATTCAAAAAGATTCCTGCATGCATGCATGCGATGACGTGCCAATCTGTTTACATTAAAGACGTGTGGTGCGTCTTCCTTCCTGCCACACGTGTGGCAGTTAGCGCGACACAAAGAAAACAGTGTATCTATCATTCTAGCTAGTCTGACGAGTTATGTTGGACGACAGTAGCTTAGATTAGCCACGTAGAATTTGTCATCATCTAATACATATAATAACAGCACTTTAGGACATATGATAGCAGCACTTTATGCCTGCCTCGTCCACCTCATGTCCTCACACCATTTCTATGGAAACTCCGTAACTACAAGCTTGAGTGCTACTAGCCTACTAGTACTATTGTTTCAAAGAAAAGAGCTTGAGTGCTAGCGTGCTACTAGTGCCAGGCCTGGCACCCGGCTTGATGCAGCACCACCGCGTATTGATTCTTGAGTTGGACAAGAGTAGTAGTAGTACCATGTGCATGCATCCCAACAAGAATATTAAAGTACGCATGTCTATCGGACAGGTCGAGCTATCACCCTGCATGTGTCAGGCGCGCCAGTCAATAGTGTTCACCCGTTGAAATACGACAACAACGTGACCCGGTAAAGTCCAATACAGACCAATACGAGCAGTTTTCGTGGCCCCACCATGTACTGACCTGCATGCAGCCCAGATCCAGATACACAGGGCAACGGCGTGGATTACCGCTACGAAAGGAACGCGAATGGAAAAATCCGCGTCCGGAAAGGAGGCCGAGGAGGCGAGGACGGAGGCGCAGGAGCCGCCCCGGTCGCCTCCCAGGGAGGCGGGGCGAGAGCAGAAAAGGGGGAGGGGAAGGAAGGGCGGGGGGAGGGGAGCCTCGATCCGGTCCGCGCGCCGGCTAGGGCCTTCGGATCCTGCCGGAAACAAGCTGGGGAGGTGGCGGCGGCGAGGGTTTTGGGGGGAGGGAGAGTCGCGAGGGCGAGAGAGTCGGGTCGGACTCTATCAGCGTCACTTCTACACAGCAAGGCACAAGCCAAAGTAGTACAAGATGATTACTGAATATACTAGCTGTGCCGCTAGTCAGACGGGGAGATGATACGCACCTCTGCTAGCTCGCTCGGCCGGAGCGCACCTCACGATAGCCTTCTCTGCTATGGTCGTCGCCAGTTCGCCGTATGGTGGTGCTGGTACGTGAGTTGGATGCTGAAGCAAGCTCGGGTCCTTCAGGGGCTTAAGAACACTTGTGCAGCGTCCTCACAACCACACGCTTGGGCCGTAGCTGGCGCTGTCACACGCATTATTTCAGCTTTGACGAACCTCCAGTGCAGCGGAGACCTTGGCTCGTCCCCCGCCACTCGCGTCGCTCTTTGCTAGCTCCTCTCTCCATCGATGAGTAATGCAGATCGGGTCCCAAATGCTGGCATGAAAGAGGCCGGCAGAAAGAGGAGAGAGCACGCGCCGGACACAGCGTCGCTGCCATGCCGTCCTCCTCCGTGTGCTCACTCTCTTCTATCAGCCTCTTCCGGGTCCGGCCGACCTTCAATCTCCGGCAGCCGCGCTATCGATCGCGAGCCGTGTCGCTTGCAAGTAAATTCACGATACGAAACATGCATGGAACCATGCATGTGTACGTGCAGCACCGTACTTACCGACCGGCCGGAGAAGAACAAAGAAGTATTCGGTGTGGCTGTGCGATGGCTGCGCCTGCACGTACGGTGCCTGTCCTACAAAAAGCGAACTGCGTCAGAAGAAGGATGCATGTGTAAGAGGAGTGAAAAAGGGTAGAGAAAAAGCGCAGGGCTTGCCGTGGCTTAGTTGAATATATACCCTTGGCTTGTAGGAGTTCTTAAGTAATTTGATTAATTAAACTTAAATTTATCATGAACTTAGTACCTGATAGTATTTTGCTTGACTATGTTTGTTGTAGATAGATGGCTCGTGCTGTTGTTCCGTTGAATTTTAATGCGTTTCATGAGATAAGCTAAGTTAAAAGATGATGGTAGCAATTACACGGACTGGGTCCGTAACTTGAGGATTATCCTCATTGCTGCACAGAAGAATTACGTCCTGGAAGCACCGCTGGGTGCCAGGCCTGCTGCAGATGCAACTGACGACGTTAAGAACGTCTGGCAGAGCAAAGCTGATGACTACTCGATAGTTCAGTGTGCCATGCTTTACGGCTTAGAACCGGGTCTTCAACGACGTTTTGAACGTCATGGAGCATATGAGATGTTCCAGGAGTTGAAGTTAATATTTCAAGCAAATGCCCGGATCGAGAGATATGAAGTCTCCAATAAGTTCTATAGCTGTAAGATGAAGGAGAATAGTTCTGTCAGTGAACATATACTCATATTAAAAATGTCTGGGTATAATAATCACTTGATTTAACTGGAAGTTAATCTTCCTGATGATAGTGTCATTGACAGAATTCTCCACCAAGCTACAAGAGCTTCGTGATGAACTATAATATACAAGAGATGGACAAGACTATTTCCGAGCTCTTCACAATGCTAAAAGCTGCGGAGGTAGAGATCAAGAAGGAGCATCAAGTGTTGATGGTCAATAAGATCACCCGTTTCAAGAAAAATGATAAAGGGAAGAAGAAGAGGAACTTCAAGAAGAACAACAAGCAAGTTGCTGCTAAAGAGAAGAAACCCAAATCTGGACCTAAGCCTGAGACTGAGTGCTTCTACTGCAAGCAGACTGGACACTGGAAGCGGAACTGCCCCAAGTATTTGGCGGATAAGAAGGGTAGCAAGATGAACAAAGGTATATATGATATACATGTTATTGATGTGTACCTTACTAATGCTCGCTGTGACGCCCCCGATTCAATCATACACTAATCATGCACGCAAACGTGTACGATCAAGATCAGGGACTCACGGGAAGATATCACAACACAACTCTAAAACATAAATAAGTCATACAAGCATCATAATACAAGCCAGGGGCCTCGAGGGCTCGAATACAAGTGCTCGATCATAGACGAGTCAGCGGAAGCAACAATATCTGAGTACAGACATAAGTTAAACAAGTTTGCCTTAAGAAGGCTAGCACAAACTGAGATACAGATCGAAAGAGGCGCAGGCCTCCTGCCTGGGATTCTCCTAACTACTTCTGGTCATCGTCAGCGGCCTGCACGTAGTAGTAGGCACCTCCGGTGCAGTAGGAGTCGTCGTCGACGGTGGCGTCTGGCTCCTGGACTCCAGCATCTGGTTGCGACAACCAGAAGAAAGGAAAGGGGGAAAAAGGGGAGAGAAAGCAACCGTGAGTACTCATCCAAAGTACTCGCAAGCAAGGAGCTACACTACATATGCATGGGTATATGTGTAAAGGGCCATATCAGTGGACTGAACTGCAGAATGCCAGAATAAGAAGGGATAACTAATCTCGTCCGAATACTACTCTTCTGGCAGCCTCCGTCTTGCAGCATGTAGAAGAGAGTATACTGAAGTCCTCCAAGTAGCATCGCATAGCATAATCCTACCCGGCAATCCCCTCCTCGTTGCCCTGTTAGAGAGCGATCACCGGGTTATATCTGGCACTTCGAAGGGTGTATTTTATTAAGTATCCAGTTCTAGTTGTCATAAGGTCAAGGTACAACTCCAAGTTGTCATGTTACCGAAGATCATGGCTATTCGAATAGATAAACTTCCCTGCAGGGGTGCACCACATTACCCGACACGCTCGATCCCATTTGGCCGGACACACTTTTCTGGGTCATGCCCGGCCGCGGAAGATCAACACGTCGCAGCCCCACCTAGGCACAACAGAGAGGTCAGCACGCCTGCACGTTGCGAGGGCGGCCGGAAGCAGACCTAGCCTAGCAGGCGTTCCAGTCCAATCCGGCGCGCGCCGCTCAGTCGCTGATGTCACGAAATGCTTCGGCTGATACCACGACGCCGGTTGCCCATATCTTGTCCCACGTGGCGGTTAGTGCGTATAAGGTCAACGACCCAACTCAGAATACCAAGATCTCGTTCAGCGTGTTAAGTATCCACGAACGCCGAACAGGGCCAGGCCCACCTCTCTCCTGGGCGGTCTCAACCTGCCCTGTCGCTCCGCCACAAAGATCCACACAGAGGGCCGTTGGGACAAAGGTCCTTTCAACCCCCAATCCGTGAATCACTCGCGGGTGCTTCTCGAGCCGACCCGACTTTAGTCACCACATGTATCATGTATAAAGTATATAGTATATACCCGTGATCACCTCCCGAGTGATCACGGCCCGGTAGTATAGCATGGCCGACAGACAAGAAGGTAGGGCCACAGATGGAATACTAGCATCCTATACTAAGCAGTAGGATAGCAGGTAAGGGTAACAACTGTAGCAACAATGACAGGTTATGCAGCAGAATAGGATTAACGGAAAGCAGTAACATGCTACACTACTCTAATGCAAGTAGTATAGAGAAGAATAGGCGATATCTGTGGCCCTCCGCCTCCTCCTCCTCCTCCGGCGAGTCAGGGCACTCCGCCTCCTCCACCGCCTCCTCCTACGGCGAGTGACGATTAGGGCACTCGGCCGGCTCCTTCTCCGGCGCGGGGCGGCACGCCGCCTCCAACTCCGCCGGCACCGGCGCGCCCGAGCAGCAGCCAGCCTCCTCCTTCTCCGCCTCGTCGGCCAAGGGCGAGAAGAGACCCGCCGCCGCTCCGGCTGCTGGCGTCGTAGTCCTTCTCCTCCGCCTCGTAAGCAAGGAAAGAAGACATCCGCCTGCTCGCTCTGCCGGCGTCTAGCAGTACAGCCAAAGGCGGGAGGAGATACAGATTCGGTCCTTCTCTGAAGAATCCAGAGAAGTTACCGTACGAGAGGACCGACGAGGAAAATGCGAAGATCGCGCAGACCGACGTGCATGACTGGTTTGAAGGGTTGAAAGCAAAGAGACGTCCACCTCCGGAGGAGAAGGTAGATCCGGTGAAAGCGAAGCGCACTCTGCTCGACAAAACCAACCAAGTCTCCGCCGAAAGGCAACTATGAGCGCATTATTGGAAAGGCATTTGCCGAAGCGGAGAGGTTGGGAAGTACTAAAAGTGATCAAAGAATGAAAGAACGATGAACTGGGAAACAAATTGCCCAGCTCGGCGAACAAGCTACGCAATCGTCCCCCCCCCCCCCCCCCGCTCAAGGTGCCTGCTAGCGACATCGTCGATCCAAGGATGGTGCCCGGTTATGGCAATCCTGAAGATTACCTGCCCGACGATGTACATTATGATTTCTTGGAGGTGCAGATACAAAGATACGAGTACGGGAAGCCTCTCGTCAAAGATGAAAGCTCTCTATCAACGGTGATGCGAAGATTGCATGATTGGTACATGAAAACCTGCAGAGAGTCTGAGGAGGAGTACTTTGTATGTGAGAGTTAAAAAGGAGCATGACCTCGTTGGAATTGAACTGATGCCTATTCCATTTGAGGAGTTCTATCAGTTTTTCAATCAATTGGCCCTCGATAAAGCAACGGTCACCTGCTACTGTTTGTAAGTAGTACTACTTATGTCATTAAGTCTCTCTATATAACTCAGCTCTTTCATTGCATGTATTTATTATTATCCTCACTATATTATGCAGATTGAAGATCGCCGAATTGAAGAAAAGACAAGTGGGTTCCATTGGGTTCATTAACACATATCTCATAGATGCAACTGAGGTTGAATTTCATGCCGAAAATACCGAGGCCAACTTGCTACAATCGTCGTAATAAATGAACACAAGGATATAATACTCTTTCCTTACAACTTCAAGTGAGTGTTACTGTCTTGTGGCATATTCGATTTCCTTATTAGTCCAGGTTATAGTAATGTAATATTGATGAGTTATGCATGCGCAGCTACCACTATATTCTCCTAGAGATTAAGCTTGAGCAGGGAGTAGTAACTGTCTTAGACTCGAGACGAAAAGATCCCAAGGAGTATGCGGACATGATTGAAATGCTCGAGAAGTAGGTTAAATCGATCATTATCCACCATATCAGCAATTTTGTTCATTTCTGATATCAAGTAATTGTTTTCTTTGTATGGCAGGGTTTAGAGAAAATTCACCAAAAAAGCTCCGGGACTGCCGAAGAAGCTGCAATTTAGACACCCGAAAGTAAGTACTATAGTAGCATATTCCACGCATCTCCTAGTGATTCAAGCGCTAGTTTCATCAATACCATTTAACATGCTTGCTAATTATCAGTTTGATTGACCTCTATTTCTTGTAAAGTGGTTGTGGCAGGAACAAGGGAATGATTTATGTGGATACTACGTTTGCGATTCCATCCGCCACACGACCTGTGAGCCGGGCTACTCTGACAAACAATATGAAGTGCGTAAATAACAATATTCACAATTTTATTTTATTACCATCATTTGTGTTGAGTTTCATTCATTCATATATATATATGTATTGACCCCCTTCTTAAAATTAGATGTTTCGGATGCGGGATGAACTACTAGCACCAGATCGCACGCGAGCAATTCAAGAGGAATTGACGGCATTCTTTCTTGACCACGTGATCGCTGAAGACGGAGAATACTATGTGGACCACGCGTCCGTATGTTAGGAGATTATTTTTGTAAAAGATAATTATTGTATATATGTAGCCGGTAGTGTCGGATAGATATACGAGAACTTGTTGTTCGACCAATCTCTCGGAGAAGGAGATGTGGTCGATAGCACTTCCCTCTGTATGCATATATGTTCATGACGATCTTCTGTTTCCTTCGTTTGCTTACTAGCTAGCTAGCGTGTCTAGCTAGTCCTCTCTATATGTATGTATAGTACGTAGCGTCAACCAAGCACGGACAAAAGAGAGGACACTTCTCTATATTAATTAGCTAGCTAACAAAATATATGAAACACCTAAATTAACCCCCAAAACCCCCAACCCCCCCCCCCCTTTAAAAAAAACAAAACCCCCAGAGAAATGTCGACGCGTGGATGACTATTGGTCGGTTGGTGCTACCAACCGGACGAAGGCCATCCTGCCTCGGCTCGCAGAGGTTGAAGGCCACGTGGAGCCCATCGGTCCGGTTCTGGATTGAACGGGACTAAAGCAGGTATTAGTACCGACCCTTTAGTCCCGGTTCATGAACCGGGGCTAAAGGCCCTCACCAATCGGGTCAATAGGCCCCTTTTCTACTAGTGCTCTCTCACATGCATGCTGTCAATGAAAAAGCACGCATGAAGTGTATTAATTTTCCATCCATGACATCAACAACAATGGATTTCAATGCAACCAATGAAATGGTTGCATGCATGCACCTTTCCAAAACAGGGCCTTATAAAAGGGGACATGCTTGTGATACTGAGAGGTCTAATAAACCCGGACGGAGGAAGTATCATTTAGATGGATATAAGTATCCATGCAACGCGTGACCCTGCCGTTGTCATTTGGCTTGAACGCTTGGAGTTTATTAACTGGATAAGTACGTATGCATGATACTTAGGAGTTCCCACCGGAGATTTAATGGGGATGCCGTTGGCCACCAACGGCTGAATCTACTCGAGGATGTATCATCTAGCTTTGGTATAAAAGGGTCTGGCGAGCTGCAAGCTGGGGAGGGGTTAGAGTTGATGGGCCGCGGCTAAGCGCGATGGCGCACTTGTCACAACATCCACGCCGGAATCACCAGGATCAAACTCCCTTTCCTCACACGGTCACACCACGTTCACCCTTCACACGTACACATCCATATCCATATACTCCTCCACATACACGGTTGTTTCAATCTTCATAACATCAAGTCTTGGATCAATGATGTTGCCTGGTGAGTTAATCGCATGAAGGTAACATGCGGTTATTTCTTTTATTTTTGTTCTCTCCGCTACAGTTTAGTGACATTTAGTGGCTCTATATCGCATGAAGGTAGATGTGTGTTGATCGGATCTAAATAAAGAGATTTATAACATCTCGCGGCTCTACATAGCGATCTATTCGCCACTGCTGATGTGTGATGACTGATGACCCAATATGAAAACAGAAGAAGATTTATGACGTCTCACGGCTCTACCTGACGTTCCAATCGTCGTCATAGATGTGTCAATTACTTGCGGTTGTTGAATCGTGGTGATCTAGAAAATTTCACACAATTGTCATTCTCTGAGGGACAGCCACATGCCTACGCACACACTCAAAGTCTGACATCGTGATCAGCCACATTTAGCACACATGCACGTCAAGTTTGCCAAGTCTTTATAAAGAAGATTCGTACGGCATGCCAGGAGTTTTTTCATCTTATCTCGTAACGATACCCATATGGCCATCTACACAGGAATAAGTAAGAGGCCGTCATTGACAATCTATACAGCCATGATTCAAATCATACAAGAGTTCTTCATTTAGTCTCAGCCAATTTATCCTCTTCCGCAACCGATGAGGCGCAAATCCCCATACACCACCTTACCGACGAGGCAAGATATATGCTGTCCGTGATTGACAAGGCAGACCACTGACTTGAGACTTCATATTTTCCAATCGATGGCTCATGGAGAACTGAAGCTGAATATTCCTTCATCGATGACACGTCATGACTACATCATTAGCAATGCAGTTTTTGTCTCAAGCATTTATAGAAAGGCCTATCTTGAGTAGAAGATTTGTTGTACCCACCTCACGTGTAAACATTTCACATAATGGATTTGGCTATTTTCAGTTATAGATGCTCTAAAATTGCAGGTTAGCCATAATAAATACGTTTCGGTACAACCCCCTCACAAAACGTATAAAGGATAATCTGGACATTTCACAACTTTCGTATGTACGTGCGTCAGCCAGCAGGACGTATACGCCGTACGATTGGGAAGAGGACCCGCTACTGGCCCAGCCCACTAACAGGAACCATAGAGCAGCACGCCCGCTGCTGGGCCGGCCCACCAACAGGAACCGGAATAGAGCATATATACTCACCAAAAAGAATAAATGCCCTGCAAAGATTCGAACAAGCGACCTTACACAGTCTAAGGTGTGCTGCTAGCCAGTCGACCTATTAACTGCTTCGTATTTAAGGCAGCGCGGTTATTTTATTAACACATAGAAGCGGCACAATTGAAACAGTGTTTACAGAACTTTGAACATTTCACTGAAAATTGTGACCATCTTTTAAATGCCGAATATTCTTTAAATTATGTGAACAATATTATAAAACAGAATTTGGAAACACGATCATTTTTTGAAATCCACAAACTTTTTGTAGTACGCTAATTGTTTTTGAAATCCAAGTTTTTTTAATAATGAAACATTATTTGAATCTATGAAAAATGCTTAAAATGAGAACAATTTCTTGAAAACTCAAATAAAATTTAAAAAAATTGGAACACATTTTGAAATTCCGAACACATTCCAAAATGGGAGCAAAAATTGAAATTCAGTAAAAAAAACACATGAGCAACTTTTAAAACTCTATGCTATTTACAGAAAACGAACAAATTTTCAAATTCGATTTTTTTAAATTGTGAGCAATGTTTAAACCAGAAAGAAAATTTTGAAACTCCATTTTTTTGGAAAAGATGCACAAATTAAAGAATTCTGAACATGTTATCAAACGTGAAGTATTCTTGAAAACATGACGAAAATTAGAATTTTCGATCATCTTTTGAAAAAAAAGTGAACAATTTTTTAATATGCTGGTTTTTTTTTTGAAATTTACGACTTTTTCCAAAAGAAACAGAACAAAAAGAAACAAAAGAATAGGAAATAGAAACAAAACCAAAACTGAGAAAAATCAGGAAAAATGGTTTAGCAACTTTCTAGTAGTCGTCAAGCTGGCAAGTAACCTTCCAGAACATTTGCAATACCGGTGGCTCGAACGCTGAGATGGGCTCGCCCATTCTACAATCGTGTGTGATTGTCTGACGATTTGCCGCAACAAAAAAGGTCAATAAATGGACGGACGTGTCGTGACTTGCATACTATGTCGAGACTCGCTCAAATCTGGCATGAATGCCTACCATGGGCATGCCCACCTTCGTGCAAAATTCGAGGTCATTTCATGAATGACAAAAAATAGGCCATATGTTCAATGGAGGGTGCCCGCGTAGGCAAGAAGGTTCCGTTTGAGAGCATGTTGTTTCTCAACATCGTTGAAATGGCTCGAATTATGCACATGAACTTGTATGACCAATTCAAGGCACCATGCCAAGCTGTTTGGGTTTCCAACAAGTATTGCATTTTCTAGAGTTTTCTCGGTCAAAAAAGACTGATAAATGGCTGGATGTGTCGCAACTTGCGTACAATGTTGAAATTCATTCAAACATGGCATAGATGCCTACAATGGGCATTCTCACCTACTTACAAAAGTTAGAGTTATTTTAAGAATGTCCAAAATTAGACCATTTTTAATGGAGGGTGTCCTGCTAGAAGGCACCGTCTGAGAGCACATAGTTTCTTGACAACCTTCGAATGACCTCAGGTTTTTTTCATGACCTTGTATCACTAATTCGAGGCATCATGTCAAGTCGTTTGGGTTTTCGACAAGTTTTGCATCTTTTGTAGTTTTATTGATAAAAAAATGCTCATAAATGATCGGACCTGTCGCAACTTGCATACGGCGTCGAAAATCGTTCAAACATGGCATGGAAGCCTACTATGGTCATGCCGACCTGTTCGCAAGAGTTGGGGTCATTTTAAAAATGTCAAAAAAAATAGTTTGTTGTTCCGCACATACCAGGTCGATACGAGTGAACATGGGCCTGCCCATTTTAATCTGTTCGTTGCCTCTGAGATGCCATTTTTTGAAAGATGGTTCCAGGTCGGTTTTACAGGTTTGGGAAAATGTTCATGAATCAATTTTTTTTCTTTTTTCCATTTCATTATTCTTTTCCAAGAAAGTAAAGTTCAAAAATGTTCAACATATATATTTATCTATTCATATTTTACAAGAAGTTTTAAGAATTCAAAAAATGGTCTCGTTTTCAAAAAAGTTCAGAGATTTAAAATTGTTTGAAATTCAGTTTTCCCATTTTCCAAAATTTGTTTGGAGTTTCAAAATGTGTTCGACTTTCAAAAAATTTGTTTGCCTTTTCATATATTATTCAAATTTTAAACAATGTTCGCATTTAAAAAAAGTTGCGTTCAAAATTCCAAAAAAGTTCAAATATGTCGTCCTTCATACTCTCCCCGCCCGGGCATACTGGACCAAGGCTTCGTTGCATGGGAACTAAATACGTGTAACTCTCACCAGTAATCGCGTGCGGTCCGTTTCCTTTCCTATGTTAATTAATGCCCGTAATTATAGCTGCCACAAAACTCACGCTAATAAAGGCTGCATGACATGCATGCTAATCTGTTGTAAAAGCAAACGCCTGCACGGCCGGTTCTATTAGGCTAGTCATAGTGGGAAGTAACTTAGAGTAGTAACATGCATATGTTACTAGTCTATGTTACTACCTTTATAGTGGGTAGTACTTCCTCTGTCCAGGTGCATTAGGCACCTAAAGAAATCCAGGAATTCCTATAATATAAGTCGGTGCAATTAGCTACCGCGGTGTGGAGTGATAAATTTTATGAGTCCAACCCGGATAACAAGGCACATACGGCCAGTCATTGCAAACGGCCACTGCATACAAGCCCGAACACATAATTACCGGACATGCATGCAAACGGCCACGCACTGTGGTTGGATGCCCAAGTGCACCTCCCCAAATAGTGCACTAAATACACATACAAAGTTGCGCTAATTAATTTTGACTAGTCCAATCCATAGGCGCCTAGGTCACGCTGCACCTTCTTAGGTGCCCTATACACCTGGACGGAGGAAGTAACATAAGTTTAGTGCCATGCAAGCATTCATTTATTAGGTTGTATACACATTTTACATTAGGGTGCGTTATGTTACAGTAACATACTATGTTACCACAAGCACATCTCTCTTTATTAACTCTTTGCCACATAAGCACATTTGTCTTGAGATGCGTTATGTTAATAGCTAAGTTACTACCAATGCAAAGGTGCTTACATGACACTACTAGAAAAAGGGCTATAGATGAGATTGACACTAATGGCGCACCAGAGAGTGCGTGCGCCATTAGTATATACTAATGGCGCACCACCTGCTGATACGCCATTAGAGTTGAAACTACTAATGGCGCACCAGGCCCAGAGTGCGCCATTAGTATCAAATATATTTTTTTGAACTAGTGCGCCTGTCAAAACATACTAATGGCGCATCCGGGCAAAGTGCGCCATTACTAGTTGTAACTACTAATGGCGCACCCGTCGGCAAGTGCGCCACTAATGTTTTTTTTATTATATTTTTTATTCTTTTTTTGCAATACTACTAATGGCGCACTGGTCAACCGTGCGCCATTACTAGTTTAAACTAGTAATGGCGCACTGTGGATCAATCGCCATTAGTATTTTTAATATTTTTTGTAAAACTACTAATGGCGCACCGCCAGAAGGTGCGACATTAGTAACCTGGATTGCTAATGGCGCATTTAGTTCTGGTGCGCCATTAGTAAGTGGGCAGCAACAAGATATTTTGGACAGCCTCTCCTACCCACTCACTTTCTCTCCACTTCATTCTCTCCATCTCCTCCTTGTCTCGGGTGCCTCCTCTTTTTCACCTCATTTCCACCATAGATTCATTCAAATTAAGTGGTTAAATTACCTTGTTTTAATAGGTAAGTAAGGGGGGAAGCTATATTTATGTTGTTCTCCCTACAACAATGTGCACATGCACTTTTTATGGTCTAGCTAGATCTATGTATGTTCGTGGTGTTGCATATGTTTGTGGTGTTGCATATGTTTTTGTGTTTAGAGGTGTACCGGTATTTGAAATGCGATAGTTGCCAATATTTTGCCGGAATGTTGATTCATTTCCGTTTCGGCGAGAATTTTGGCATTAAGCATTCTTTTTGGTCCTATTTTTAGGGAAAGTCATGCCAAATTTTTCTTGGTTCTAAAATATCGTTTTGCTCTACCCCGCAGGCGACCATGGTCCGCACGATGACCGAAGGCATCGTGAATAGGTTTTTGAGGTCCGCAAAGGCCGAGATGCTTCAAAAGAACGAGACGGAGATAAGATGTCCGTGTCGAAGATGCAAGCTGAAGAGCCTTATTGCGGACCCGGATTCTGGGCAGGTGCGGGACCACCTGCTCTTGCGTGGTTTCATGGATGGCTATCGGTGGCAAGGTGATGAAGATGACTACGAAGTCGTCCATGGGGGCCGGGCAAGAAATGAGGAAGGGCAGCAAGACAACCACCGCGGCTCAGGCGGGCGAGAAGACGAAGAATCCCCAGGAGATGATCACGACGGTCATCATGTAGAAGATGCAGGACATGATGATGAGGAAGATGCCGGAGCAGACGACGGGCATGATCATGAAGATGATGATGCCGGCGGAGCAGACGACGCTGGACCATCGATGGGCTGGATGCAGGACCCTCATATTCAAGAGCTGCTTCTCAAGCAGACGGATAACGCAAGAGCTGCCGCCCGAGAGAAAGCCAAGATGGATCAACTTGAGTTAGACGCGGTTACTCCATTGTATGAAGGATGCAGGCCCGAGGATACCCGCTTTGAAAGTAACGCTCATGGCTCGGAGATGAAGGTAAAACACAAAATGACCGACGCATGCTTCGACGAGAACATGTCATTCTGGCACGAACGTCTTCCCAAGGGGAACAAGTGCCCGACCAGTTTGGAGGAGGCGAAGAAAATCGTGTGTCCTCTCGATTTACCGCACGTGAAATACCATGTGTGCATGAACAATTGCATCATTTATCGAGACGAGCACGCGGAGTCTACCATATGTCCGGTGTGCGGCCACTCGATACAAGAAGAGGAAGAAAGCTCCTCGAAAAGTGGTGTGGTACTTTCCGATCACCTCGTCTGCAGCGGTATTTCGCGGACCCTAAGGTAGCAAAGCTCCTGCGTGGCACGCCGGATAGGGAGGAGAAGAAGCGAGAAGATGACGCAAATGATCCGGAGATAGATAAAAAGACAAGATGCTGAGTCACCCTAAGGATGCGAGCGCTGGCAAGCGTTGAACTTCAAGACTCAGAATTTGGGAACGATCCAAGGAACATCGCTCGGGCGCGAGCACCGATGGAGTCAATCCGCTTTGGCAGCCAGAGAAGCACACATAGCACCTGGCCTGTGTTTGTGTGGATGTACAACCTTCCCCTGGTTGTGCATGAAGAGGAAGTACATTCACATGAGTATGCTAATTGAAGGGCCAAACAACTAGGGAACGACATCAATGCTGTATCCGGGCTGCTGAAAGAGGAGCTTGACACGCTGTGGAAAACGCCAGCCAATACGTGGACGCCGCAGAAAGAATATTTCCCTATGAGAGCCGTGACCGCCACGACGGTGCACGACTATCTCGATTACGGATATCTCGCGGGCAAGGTAGTCCACGGATTTTCCGGATGCGTAAGGTGCATGGATGACACAACGTATCGCCCGACTAGATAGAGATCCCGGTCTTCGAAAACCGTGTTCATGGGACATCGAAGGTGGCTTCGCGACGATGATCCGTGGAGGAAACGCAAGGATCTGTTCGATGGTGAAACCGAACCCCGAAAACGCCCGTGTACGAGGAGCGGCGAGGAAATAGACAAGCTGTTGAAAAATTGGAAAGACTGCCCACTGCCGGAAAATAAGCAAAAGGCGCCAGAGCCGGAAAGAAGCGAAAGGCGCGAGCAGCTCTTGAAGGTATGGAAACGAGGTCTGTTTTACGGGACTTGCCGTCTTGGAAGATCCACCGTGTGCCTCACAGCCTTGATGTCATGCATATCACGAAAACGTGTGCGAGAGTCTGCTTGGTACCCTGCTCAACATGCCGAGAGGACCAAAGATGGGCCGAAAGCAAGGGCAGACTTGAAATCAATGGGCATCGTGCAGGAGCTTCACGCTAATGATGATGATGATGATGATGATGATGATGATGATGATGATGATGATGAGGCGAAGCAGGATACGTAAAGTCGCCAAAGGCAAAAAGGCCAAGAAGACCGAAATGACTACCCTCCCGCGTGCTTCACTCTAAGTCGAGGAGATCGAGCAGTTTTTCACCTGCCTCCTAGGAGTAAAACTTCCTTACGATTACGCTGGGAAGATAAGCAGATACCTAGACCCAGTGAAGCGAAGTTCAGCGGGATGAAGTCTCACGACCGTCACGCGTCGATGACGCAGACATTTCCGGTTGCAATCAGGTGGGATCATGGACGCGCACGTCCGCGGAAACGCTATTTGGCCTATGCAACTTTTTCGACGTCATCTCTCGAATTCGATTGGCGTGAGGCAACTCGGAAGGCTACAGGAAGAGATCGTGGTGATACTATGCGAGCTTGAGATGTACTTCCTACCGCATTCTTCGACATTATGGTGCATCTGCTGGTCCATATCGTGGAGGATATCATCCAACTCGGCCGATGTTCCTGCACGCATGATGCCGCTCAAAGGATGAATGGTGTCATCAAAGGATATGTTCGAACATGTCACATCCAGAGGGAAGTATAGACAGGGGCTTTCAATCAAGAGTGCATCTCCCATCGCATCGAATTATCTAGGCATCGAGAACCCCGTTGGTTTGCCCGTCAACAGCACCTCGGCAGGCTCGTTGGATGGGGTCACCGTGAGGGTCGCCGCGAAATGCATGTCGACTTCGAGGGTCGACTACCGACTTTGAAAGAGCAAACCTAGTCGCGCTTACACATAGACGTGGTCGATCCTTGGGTGGTAGAGCACAAAACCTTTATTGAGAAGACGACAATGACCGAGGCCAACAGAGGACGGACGGAGATATACTCAAAGAGCACAACTCATGTTTCACGTTGGTTCAAGCAGAAGCTTCGCCGTACCCTTTACATGAAGATTCTTCCGCGGAAGAACAACTCATATTCACCTTGTCACAGGGCGTCGAGCACAACCTGATGACCTATGAGACGTACGATATCAACGGCTACACATTCTACACCGAGGACAAGGACACCGATGGTTATCAGAACTCCGGGTTAACGATGGAATCCTACACCGGTAAGGACAAGGACAGATACTACGGAAGGATCGAGGAGATCTGGGAGCTGAGCTACGCTGGAGAGAAGGTGCCGATGTTCCGTGTCAGATGGGCCAAGAGCGTCCTAAAAGAAGACCGATATTTCACCACCATGGTTATACTCGAAGCCAAATCCAAGACCGCGGGCGCAAACGTCACCGCGAAAAATGAGCCATGGGTACTGGCTTCCCAAGTGGACCAATGCTTCTTCATTACCGATCCGCCAAAGCCTACCGTGTTGTCGTGAGGAGAGGCGGAAGGAAGATCATCGTAATGGATGGAGTAGCCAATGAGCAAGACTTCGACAAGCACGGCGACCCGAGGATCGAACATGACGACGATGATGAAGTAGCAGCATACACCACAAGAAGAAGCAGGACCACCCTACCTAAAGGACGTCTGCTCCACGTAAGAACTCCATTTGCGTAAAAAGAAGGGCAAGAAGATTGTGAACAGATAGCTAGCTAAGATCGATTGTATTTAAATCGTAGCCTTCATTTCTCGATTGTATTTCATGGGCACTTTTGAACTATCATGAATACTTTTAAATTTCATGGACACTCGATCTCGATCCTCCATCTCGATCGCTATCCCACCTCGCCAGATCCGGTCCCCTCGCGCCGAAAGCACCCCAGTCCACCGGCCGCCGCCGACCCCCGCACCTCGATTCCCTACTCAACCGCCGCTGACCCCCGCACCTCCCTACTCAACCGGGCCGACCCCGCACTCACAGCACCTCCCCCGCTCCACCGACATTACTGTTTGATGATATTTTTAAAAAAATTATTACTGTCTTATAAAAAAATATTACTGTTATGATTTAAACAAGTTTGAACATATTTAAACACAAATAAGTATCAAACAACATTTTAAATGCATAAAAAAATTGTGGAGCCTGGGAATCGAACCCAGGACCTCCTGGTGTGAGAACTGGCTGCTGACCAGTCGAGCTAGTAGAGAGAACTTGGTGTGGATAAGGTCAGGTGGGAGATAACCTGTTGGCTCGAGCAGAAATCAAATTTTTTTTCTAATGGCGCACCAGGGTGAGGTGCGCCATTAGTGTGGATATACTTATGGCGCACCGAGGGGTGGTGTGCCATTAGTATTGTGCCCCCATCCATATTTTTCCTCCCCGGCCCTCGATCCCCTTCTCGCCCTCGCCCTCGATCCCCTTCCCCTCTCCTCTCCTCTCCCGACGCCGCTGCCCCGCCGCCTCGACGCCGCCCCGACGCCGCGACGCCGCCCCGTCGTCCTCGTCTCCGCCCCGACGCCCCGACGCCGCGAGACGCCGCGACGCCGCCCTCTCCTCTCCCGACGCCGCCGCCCTGCCACTTTCCCCGCGGAGAAGGAGGAGGAAGAGGGGGCGCTCGCCGTTGACCTCGCCCGGTCGACTCGTGGCCCGGCCGACTCGCCATCGCCCGCCGCCCTTTGCCGGTGGTCTGACGCCGCCCGTCCACACCACCGTCGCGGAGCACCACCACCCGGACCTCGTCGCCTGGCCCAAACCACCGCCCCGTGAGCTCCTCCTCCTCTCCCCCTCTCCCCCTCACTCTACAAACATTGCAGCACTGCATTCATGATTTTTGAGTACATATATTGCTCATGGTATGAAGCCCCTGCATCTGCCCCCGTGAGCTTTCCAAAATGGTCGATGTTTTAATTTTGGTAACAAGCAATGGGTTCGAAAAATGTTTAAAGCGAGTTTTAATAGCGCCGATTCGATTCGTGAGAAATGGAAATGAGATAAGCCAAGCTTGGCAAATGTTTTGTTCAAAAAGAGGTCTGCTTGGTTTCGGTCAGGAGTTGGAACCAGACCATTCTAAAACTGAAAGCGAGGGGCTCTAAGATCCCATCTAACGCTTTTAAACTAAACTATTAGAGTTTTAACCCATGTTGTGTCATGTATAACCATGAGCAGGCCTTTCAGGTACATGATTGTTTTTCTCAAAATTCCTATCTGCAGACCAGTAAGAACCACAAAAAAGACATCCCCTAAACTCTTTTGAGAGGATGGCGTCCTTCTCCCAAATGAGGGATATAACACATCTTAATCAAAGTTCAACTAGAGTCTTGAGTGGTTATAAATCCTGAGTATGTCATGTGTTTGAGGTGTATCGAGTTGGATATACAAACGATTGAGCTCTACCCCTTGATTGGCCTTAGGTATAAAGGATGGTTCGTTTTGTAAAAAAAAATCCTATTCCATCTCTCTTCTAACTCTTAAATAGGGGCACCATTGTACTATAATATCTCACACCATCATATGATGGATGCTCTTATGTAGTTCGATATTGCCATAAGAAGCACATGTGCATTCATGTATGGCCGTGAGCATCTCACCACCCTCAATGAAGTAGATACATGGCAAAAAAATATTATATCAATTCAGGTCCATTGTTTTTACTTGTATTTTACTTTCCTACTTGACCCTGTTTTTCTCTCGCCAGAACATAAGCAGCTAGTGTCTACAAACTATCCTAGAGCATAGCAGTGATAACTTGGCATAATGCTAATGAATAAGGTCACTGTCAATGCCAAGTAGGCATTGACAATTCTCTTGGGAAAATAAAGTTCCACATATTCGAGCAACAGGACAAGCACTACTCCATTTCAGAAAAACAAGGATAAATTGTAGTTACTAGCTTACGGTTTGATGTTTTTAAATAAATAGGGGATGGTAGAGCTGGAACGGAACTTCGGAAATAGGAACATCCTTCATTACCATAGAGCGCAAATCGATCCTTCGGAGATGATCCCCCTCCTTAAGACATCTATGTTCTTTCTTCTGAATTAGTTCTATGTTGGAAGAGAAGAAGCAAACTTGTTGCTTGGAGAATGCTTCTGTTTTTTTCCTTTGATTTTGTAATGTTGATTCCTGGCTGGCAATTTTGATGTATACTTTATATGATGATGAAGTGCTACTGAGTTGTGTGCAAATTTCGTTAAATCAGTGATGTGTATGTGTGCTGTCAGTTATGTGTATGTGCTTATTTTAATCCAGTGAAAAGAGTAGTCAACCAACAACCAGTAAATCAGAGAGCCCAAACCTCCATTAATTTGAACCAAGGTGACATATCAAGCAAAGTTATTTATGAAAAATGATGATGATATACAAAAAAATTGGAAGTTCTCATACTGTTCTGCAAGTAGATTACTCTGTGTTTTGAACGATGTTAGGTAGAAAGTGTACTTACAGTGTCCAACCAAACCTCGTGAAACTATTACAAGTTCATCTTCTAATTTTATTATCTAGTTCATCTCTCCGAAACTGATGTTTTCAGTCTCATATATACAATGTAGTAACCCGTGAACTTGCCGAATGTCGGTGTTCCTTATAATCTCCATTTGCGAAACGTCATATATTTGAGGTTCCTATAATCTGTTCGGAAAACATGATAACATAATACTAGCTCTAGCCAGTAGCTGCCAATTTGTTTCTTATGTTGTGCGATTGACTTGCTTCCACATTTGTGTTCTTGCTAGGGACTGTTTAAAATGCTGGGATCAGTTTTGGAGACTGACCGACAATTTAGTACTGCTGGTGCATTTCCTTTTAGTCTTAGATCATAAACTACTCTTTGCGAACATAAATAGATGATCTCAAATCACCATAGTACTGTGGAAATGGTTTAATGCTACTTCTGGCGTTCTTACTTCAGCATCTGTATGCCCATGCAATGATTTGCTTTGTTGTGATGGAGGCTTTTTTTGCCTTGTCCACCCGAGAGGCCCTTGAGTTTGCTGGAATGTCGATTAATTTCTGTTCCAGCAAATTCGGGTACTCCATATGTCCTATTTTCAGCAAAGGTCATGCTGAAATTTTCCGTGAATTTTAGCATGACTTTGCTAAAAATAGGACATATGGGGTACTTGTGACTAATGATGAAAGCTTAGGCTTTTAGGGTGCCTCGGCGTCGAAAAACCCTCAATGATAAAAGCTTAGCTTTTAGGATGCCTCGGTGTCGACAAACCCTAAATGATGAGACCATGATCTTGTTCCTTGACAATAACCAACTTTTGACCAAACTTTGTTCCTATTTAGAGAGAAACATGGCCAACAACGATAAGGCCGGGGTTCAAGCGGCAAGGCATTCTGGGAGCTGTCCCGGAGATGGAGGAACAACCTCACTTGTATGAGGACGCCGCCTTCCCCACCGATCCCGAGACCACCGATGGTACCGCCGAGTATGACCCCACCGATGCCACCACCGATGGTGCCGCCGAGGATGCCACCATCGATGATGGCGGCGCACGCCTGATGGCAGCCAATGAAGAGGCAACGGAAGGACTGGCGCCGACTGCGGTTCGCACCCTCAAGGAGGAAGTTATCAAGTGGACTCCGACGGGAATCCAACGGCGCCCGAACGAATAGTCAAGGGTACTCGCTTCAGCTCGGGTGCATTCTCCGAGCACCGCCTCGATCAACACCGAGAACCCGAGGCATCCCGACCGAGGGAATTTGGCGCAACCTCCTCTTCACGAAGCTGCACGAACGATACAAGTTCCCGCTGAATTTGAAAACACAAGCCTCAAAGGTAATAAAGTGAACAATGCTGCCCTCACGAAGATGAGCAAGGACCTGTCTACTTGGAAAAGCAATGTGAAGAGAATGATCGAGAAAGATGAGAGTTATGAGAAGATCAAGGAGAAAAATCCTTCGATCACCGAAGATGACTACAACGACTTCAAGATCAATTGCTCGAGCACCGCAAACTCCGAATCAAGTCGGTGGGGAAAGAAATGCGGAGCTGAACTTAGGGGAACACACACTCGGTCCCGGCGGTTACAGAGTGGCGGAGCCTATATGGGACAAGGAGGACGCGGAGCGTGCCGAGCAAGGCCTACCGCCTCTTCGATAAATACGGTGACAAGCAGACCAGGAACTTTGTCAGGCCCGGTACAAGAAGGACCCGAAACAAAGGAGCTTACCACGGATCCGAAGACCAGGGCGCTTTGAGGTTGTTCTCGTAAGGAATACCACCCCGGGGTAATTAGCTCCATATGTGTTGCATTCTAATTAATGAAGCCAAATTTCTAAATGGTTCACATTCCTTCCGCAGCGCATCGAAAGCAGAGCTGGGTCGACTAAGAGCAACCCTTGGGACACCACTCTAAATAGGGCGTTGAATGTAATGAAGAACAAGGATAAGCTCAAGAAGTTTACGTCAGCTGGTCGTGTGGCCGACAAAGGCTTGTCCACAAAATGGGGGTCATACTATACCGCTGGCGTGCGGAAGGAGAAAAAGACCAGCTCGGAAAGCCAGGCGCGCGAGGTTCAAGAATTCAAGGCACAGGTGGCGCAGATTCCGGAGATTGTCCAAGAGCAAGTGCAACAACAACTTGGAGCGACGATCACCACCATTGTGCCTACCTTGATCGAGGGGTTGAGTGCGTGGATTGCGGGCGGCCAACAGGGACCGCCCCTGATTCCTAGCTTCACGGCCAGCAACTCGCAGAATGCGATGGCGGGGCCATTGGTGTCTCCGGCGGAGGCGGCATTGGTGTCTCCGACGCCGCACGGAGCTTAATGCACCCGGGTACGCCGCCGGCACCTCTGCAGCAAGCGGCCCTCCGTCAATCGCAGACGCCCGCCGTTGGCGGTGCTCGACATTAGTCGAGCTCGACGCCATCATCACTGTAACTAATTAAGCCTATCTCGGTCGAGGAATTCATCTCCTTGCATTTGACTTTGCATAACTGACGCCCTACATGTTTTCGCATGGCGCCGCCGACGTTCCGTGCACTCTCCTGCACTTCGTGAACAACGAGTTGGTCGATGTCGCCAAGGGCAAAATCGTTCAACCGGCAACCCTTGTTCCACGGTACCCAGATGCCACCCAACTTGTTTAGGGTTGAACTGCGGTGCTGCCAGGCGACGAGTTGTTACCTCCGATTCGACCCGTCGGGCTGACGATGATGACGTGATGACCCTCACCGCCGAGCTGGCTGGCCCTGCTTTGGTGAAGAGCCAGATTCGTTTGGGGGCGGTGGACACCACCCCAAAGACAACACCGCTGGTCGTGTAAATGCCGCCAAGTCGGCCCCATGGCAAGACCGCCGCAACGGTGCCGGACATCCCTATGCCATCGATCCAAACATGCATATGGCACAGGATCGTAACGACGACGACGATTTATACATTTGCCAACGCCGATCAAGACTTTGCCGATCATGGGTACGGTGGCGACTTCATGGGGCCTCCTTCTCAAGAACCCAATCCAACAAAAGACGGGCGCGATCTAGCTGGTACCGCGGAGAAGCCAAGTTGCAACAGCGCCGCTCGCTGCTCAGCTCTCGGAGATGCCTCCAGCTGCCGACTTCACCGAGCCTCAGATAGGCGAGGTGCGAAATATTATCAGCCCCAACACACTCAAGAAGGCGGTCTGTGAGCAGAACTCGGTCCCATTACAGGAGAAGAAGAAGGCACGCAAAAGAAAGACTAACAAGGGTGCGGGCCAGCCAGCACCGAGTACGATCCGTGCTCAGGACGGGCCACCTTCACCTGAGGATATCTCGAGGAGGGTGCATGTGGCGGGTAGGGCGATGCTACCGACAAATATGCTCAATGCTGCAACGGTGCTATGCGGAGTCTGCATGACATTGTTCTTTCTTTGGAGAAGCGGCGTCTCGTAGAGAAGGATGTGGCATACCGGTTTTCGTGGCTAAGGTGCCGAGGGCAAGGGCTTTGTGGATAACTCCATCGGGCGTATTTATCGTCCTGCGGTTTGATGACATCCACGCTATGTTGAACCTTCATCCGCTGCACTACACCTTCGTTCGGCTATTTTCGCTGAGTATGGAGATGCGGATAATTCGCGACAAGACCCCGGACATCGTGATAGTCGACCCATTCTACATGCGTGCCAAGATCTTGGGCAGCGCTGGGGACCGGCAAGTCGCGAGTTCTTACCTCGAAGGCGTCATTCTGGCAAACCAAGATAAGGATAACTTCCTCGTGCCTTACTTTCCCGAGTAAGTCCTCCCTCAACCGCCCGTAACATATGAATTCTTAGATTTCGATCGCTTTTTCTTAACATTCCGTGTTTTCTGCAGTGACACACATTGCACGCTCATCCTCCTAAGCCCCAAATATTCCATGGCCACGTATTTCGACCCGGACCGTCAATCGAACGTAGACTACACAAATGCAAGAAGGTTCTTGATGATGTTCTCCCCGGCTACGCCCAATCTGGAGGCACCTTCACCAAGCCTATTCGTAAGTACGGCAAGCACGTGTTCTCCCACAATACGACGTTCTGCTGCGTCAAGCAGCCGCCTGGCGGTCAGAAGGGTGCCTAGTACGCCATCCATCACATGCGAGCGATCATACGGGACCATCATCAACTTCTGCTACCGAGTAAACTCAAAGATTGGGTCGCGAGCGTGTCGGCAATCCAGGACGCGGACATCAGACAAGAATTCTTTCGCATCCAGTCGGAGTTTGCGGAAATCATCCATCAAGATGTCCTTCGTACCTCGGGGCAGTTCTACCTAAGAAATCAACCGTCCAACGGTGACTTCGACACAATGCTACAAATGCAGGCTGACATCGCCTGCTCTTTCATGACTCCCACGATAGATGGCGGCTTCATCCACGCTCCGGTCCCTTGAGTCGAGTCGAAAGCAGTGATGCTGTGTCTAGTTCTGAAACATCGATTGGCTCATGTTGTAATTAAACTTTAATGAACTTGTAGTATGTCTCTTTGGTTTCGAGAGTTGTTCAACTTAGATGTAATCGATGCTATTAATGTCTTGCTTTTCTCTTCCGATCGATCTGTTGCATACTTATATATTGCTTATGTATTGTCTGTGAATTGGTACTAACGCTTCGTTTGGCTAGTGCATAGCGATGCCGGGCGTATGTCGTGTACAAGGGTAAGGTTCCCGAGTTCACGACGATCGGGAGGAGTGTCGGAGACAGGTTCACCGATTCAGTGGTAACAGTTACAAAGGGTACACCACTAGGGCCGAGGCGAATCTAGATACGCCGCTATCTAACAGAGAGGGAGGGAGCGTTGGAGGAACAGGATGAAGAAGATGTTCATCGTGATGATGCTCATCGTGATGACAGCAGCTCTCTTCTATGTGATGGTAGTTTAGATGATCGATATCGACTTGTAATGTGAAGACAAACTCGCTACTCGCGGTCTCGAGACTTGTAATATAATGTTCTATCTTTGTTCGGTCTTTTCAATTCGGAGACTAATATGATGAATTGTATTCAGAGACTAATATGATGAATTGTATTCAGAGACTAATCTTCTATTGTATTCGATGAATCTGTTGTTGATGTGTGCTGTCTATATTTTGTCCAATTATACATTTTGTAACCTGTGCAAAAACAGAAAATAATAAAAAACCTAATATTCATACTAATGGCGCATCACATTATAGTGCGCCATTAGTATGCCAAAGGATACTAATGGCGCATCATTAAACAGTGCGCCATTAGTATGCCGGGTTACTAATGGCGCATCATGCCGCAGCGCCATTAGTATGCCAAAGCACCTCGGTATACATGGCCCTCGAGGCATACTAATGGCGCACTGTTGAATATACTAATGGCGATTCAGGTGCGCCATTAGTATATCAGATACTAATGGCGCACCTGTGGTGCGCCATTAGTAAAATATACTAATGGCGTGGCACTAATGACGCACCACTAATGCGCCATTAGTGGCCAAATTAGGTGCGCCATTAGTAGGCCTTTTCCTAGTACTGTGAGGTGCTAAGTGTATTAAATATCTTAGCAACTAGTCTTCCCAATGCATAGTTGCTTAGCTTTTGTAGCTAAGCTCTTCTCATTGAATTGTTTAATAATTAAACTCCTTCATCTATTGGTTGGTAGTCATTTTGCATAGGTCCACGTGCTTAGCATTGTTTCTTTTTGGGGTCACCATAATGTTCTCTCTCCTCTTTAATTTCTTTGCCACATCACATTTCTGCCTATGTGGCATCCTTAGCACCTGTACACCATGAAGCATTGGGAGGGGCCTTAACGTCGCAGCCCTTATCTCGCCATGATATTTAATACTGCATGGCAAGCTTCCTAAACTCGGAGAATAGTTTTTAAACTTCCGCGCTGCCAATTAGGCATGATAACTTCCTTGATGGAGTGGTTTACCTCCTCAGTGTGTGAGCGGAGGTTCTGTGCTCGATTCGTGCCTCATTGATAATTTTTTGGATTTTCCACTGTTTCACTATAGGCCGTTCGCTACTGGACCGGGCCAGACCTCCGCCAGGCCGTGTATAGGTTCTACGTACACGTCTCTAAATAAAAAAGGTTGTACATACACAAGTCTCGGTGCGGGAAAAGACCACCCTATCCTTTATTATGAAGGGGTATGAAAAGATCTCCTCCGTTGATGTGTTTAGGGGGTTGTACCGAAGAAGAAGTAACATCGGTTTATCTAAGTCCTAAATAATACAGAATCCTCCTGTATTTTTAAAACTTATATGGATTTGGATAGACAGATTTTGAACGAACGAATTGTCAAATAAAATTGACAATATTTGAGGTCTGATATTTGTTCCCAACTTTCAACAAAAATTTATAGACTCCGAGCAAAATCTTGTGAACTTTCAACAAGTTCCTCCTCTTTCATCTGTTTCCTGTCATCTTTTTTGTGCTACTTTGCCTACGCTGCTTGAGAAATAAATAAGTGAAAATGTTAAAAATCTGATGGCAGGTCCTCTTTAGGCATGGAAAATAATATGTTTTTTATTGCAATTTATATTGGCGCGAGTATGACAAATTTAGTTGGCAAGCATGACAATTGTGTGGAACCGAGGCAGATTTATCATGCTCGCAACTGAACATGTCATCCTCAAAGAACATAATTTGCCATGAAAAATATTTGATTTGTCATGCCTGAAAATCAGGCTTTTGCTGGATATTCAGTGTTCATAAGTTTTTTTTTGAGGGGTAGTGTTGATAAATAAGTGAGGGGAGAGAAAGAGAATCTTTGGGGGGTTGGGCGTGGGCCGCTTGAGACTGGCGCGGCGCAGCGCAGCACAACACAGTAGAGAGAAGGGCATAGACCGCGTGACCTTGGATGGTATTGGTCAGTCGCCGCTGGCCGCGTGGGAGCAGCAGCCGTCTTCGCGGAGTTTCCAGGAAGCCACACCCGACCCGCAGAGCGCAGACCACGGTCTCAACGGCTTGACGCTCGAAGGGCGGGTACCTCTCCTCACTCTTGTGGGCTTGTGGCGGCACGTCGGCGGCGGTGGCAGAGGTCAGCCTCCAATCTCACTCTCTTCCCCTCTGTCCTCTCGCATTTTCTGTGTCGCGGCGGATCCGGCAGAATGTGCGTGAGTGCGGCTAGGTAGGAACGCGGTGGTTCGGTGGATTTGGGGTAACAGGAGTCCGGCGGATCTTGGCTGGGGGCGCGCCGGTGCGGTAGATTGTCACACCCCCACCTACTGACAAGGCGGTGTATGACAGGGCAGGCCCATCGGCCGATGACGTGTCTGTAAGCGTGCGTGTGTGAGTCCCGATGGAGCCCAGCTATAAGGGTAATGCTTAAGTACTCCTGTAACCTCCCGACAAGCACTATCGAATTAATGAATGAAATTGAGCTGCCAAAGCTCCTTCGTTCTCGGTCAACTGCTACTTTTCCCCTTGTTCCTCATGTGATCTTTCTAGCTCTGGCTAGGGACATCACAATTGGTATCAGACTCAGTTCGTTCCACTCCACACAACGGCGCCGCGTCCCCCACCAACCCCAAAGGCCCAGACCCGATTCGTATTGCTAGGGATGGAGACGATGCAGCAATCCCTGCAGGAATTCTTCACCAAAGCACTCGAGGATAAGCTGGCTCCGGTGACGGCCGAGCTCCGTGAGTTGCGCGCGGATCTGGACGAGGTCAAGCGAGCGCGCTCTCCGGCTGCTCCTTCCCGCGACCCCGCCCAAAATCAGATCGGCGGCAGCCCCCGGCTTGGAGGCAACGGCGGCCCCCAGCTCGGAGGCAACGGCGCCCCCTGCGCGTGCCGCTACCAGACGAGGACGAACCCGAGGATCACCGCCAGGGGCACGCCGACAAGGAGAGCAACCTACCGCACGGACCTCACGGTGAGGAGCTTCCACGCGGGCGACGCGAGGGCCGCCACGACACCGGCGACTACTACGAGAGCCGCCGCGACACCGACGACTACTACGAGCGCCGCCGCGACGCCGGCGACTACTACGAGCGCCGTCGCGACGCCGGCGACTACTACGAGCGCCGCCGAGTCCGTTGCGACGACCACGACTGCCACGAGCACCGCGACGTCCGCCGTGATGGATTTCAACTCAAGCCTCCCAGACATGCATTTCCGGTCTTCAAAGGGCAGTGTCCATTACTCTGGATTGATAATTGCTACACATACTTTGACATGTATAATGATCCTGGTCGTCACTGGATTAGCACTGCCACACTCTACTTTGAGGATCATGCTGCTCTTGTTGGAAATATGCCCTAGAGGCAATAATAAATTAGTTATTATTATATTTCCTTGTTCATGATAATCGTTTATTATCCATGCTATAATTGTATTGATAGGAAACTCAAATACATGTGTGGGTACATAGACAACACCATGTCCCTAGTAAGCCTCTAGTTAACTAGCTCGTTGATCAATAGATGGCTACGGTTTCCTGACCATGGACATTGGATGTCGTTGATAACGGGATCACATCATTGGCGAGAATGATGTGATGGACAAGACAATCCTAAGCCTAGCACAAAGATCGTGTAGTTCGTGGTGCTAAGGCTTTTCTAATGTCAAGTATCTTTTCCTTAGACCATGAGATTGTGCAACTCCACGATACCGTAGGGAATGCTTTGGGTGTACCAAACGTCACAACGTAATCGGGTGGCTATAAAGGTGCATTACAGGGTATCTCCGAAAGTGTCTGAGGATTGGCACGAATCGAGACTAGGATTTGTCACTCCGTGTAAACGGAGAGGTATCTCTGGGCCCACTCGGTAGGACATCATCATAATGTGCACAATGTGACCAAGGGGTTGATCACGAGATGATGTGTTACGGAACGAGTAAAGAGACTTGCCGGTAACGAGATTGAACAAGGTATCGGGATACCGACGATCGAATCTCGGGCAAGTACAATACCGCTGGACAAAGGGAATTGTATACGGGATTGATTGAGTCCTTGACATCGTGGTTCATCCGAAGAGATCATCGTGGAACATGTGGGAGCTGACATGGGTATCCAGATCCCGCTGTTGGTTATTGACCGGAGAACGTCTCGGTCATGTCTGCATGGTTCCTGAACCCGTAGGGTCTACACACTTAAGGTTCGATGACGCTAGGGTTATAAAGGAAGTTTGTATGTGGCTACTGAATGTTGTTCGGAGTCCCGGATGAGATCTCGGACATCACGAGGAGTTCCGGAATGGTCCGGAGGTAAAGATTTATATATAGGAAGTCTTATTTTGGTCGCCGGAAAAGTTTCGCGCATTATCGGTATTGTACCGGGAGTGCCGAAAGGGGTCCGGGGGTCCACCTGCCCCGGGGGGGCACATGGGCTGTAGGAGGTGCGCCTTGGCCCATATGGGCCAAGGGCACCAGCCCCAAGAGGCCCATGCGCCAAGGAGACTTGGGGAGGGAAGAGTCCGCAGGGGGGACGGCACCTCAGGGTGCCTTGGGAGGATGGACTCCTCCCCTCTTGGCCGCACCCCTTCCTTGGAGGAAGGGGCAAGGCTGCGCCCTCCCCTCTCTTGCACCTATATAAAGGGAGGGAGGAGGGAAGCCACACCTGAGTCCCCTGGCACCTCCCTCCCTCTGTGACACCTCCTCCTCTCCCGCAGTGCTTGGCGAAGCCCTGCAGGATTGCCATGCTCCTCCACCACCACCACGCCGCGTTGTGCTGCTGGATGGAGTCTTCCTCAACCTCTCCCTCTCTCCTTGCTGGATCAAGGCATGGGAGACGCCACCGGGATGTACGTGTGTTGAACGCGGAGGTGCCGTCTGCTCGCACTAGGATCATCGGTGATTTGAATCACGACGAGTACGACTCCATCAACCCCGTTTACTTGAACGCTTCCGCTTAGCGATCTACAAGGGTATGTAGATTCACTCTCCTTCCCCTCATTGCTGGTTTCTCCATAGATAGATCTTGGTGACACGTAGGAAAATTTTGAATTTCTGCTACGTTCCCCAACAGTGGTATCAGAGCTAGGTCTATTGCGTAGATTCTTTGCACGAGTAGGACACAAAGTAGTTGTGGGCGTTGATTTTGTTCAATATGCTTGCCGTTACTAGTCCAATCTTGTTTCGACAGTATTGTGGGATGAAGCGGCCCGGACCGACCTTACACGTAATCTTACGTGAGACAGGTTCCACCGACTGACATGCACTTGGTGCATAAGGTGGCTAGCGGGTGCCAGTCTCTCCCACTTTAGTCGGGTCGGATGCGATGAAAAGGGTCCTTATGAAGGGTAAATAGCAATTGACATATCACGTTGTGGTTTTACGTAGGTAAGAAACGTTCTTGCAAGAAACCCATAGCAGCCACGTAAAACATGCAAACAACAATTAGAGGACGTCTAACTTGTTTTTGCAGGGTATGCTATGTGATGTGATATGGCCAAGAAGAATATGATGAATGATATCTGATGTATGATATTGATCATGTTCTTGTAATAGGAATCACGACTTGCATGTCGATGAGTATGACAACCGGCAGGAGCCATAGGAGTTGTCTTTATTTATTGTATGACCTACGTGTCATTAAACAACGCCATGTAATTACTTTACTTTATTGCTAACCGGTAGCCATAGTAGTAGGAGTAATAGTTGGCGAGACAACTTCATGGAGACACGATGATGGAGATCATGGTGTCATGCCGGTGACGATGATGATCATGGAGTCCCGAAGATGGAGATCAAAAGGAGCAAAATGATATTGGCCATATCATGTCACTGTTTGATTGCATGTGATGTTTATCATGTTTATGCATCTTATTAGCTTAGAACAACGGTAGTAAATAAGATGATCCCTCATTAAAATTTCAAGAAAAGTGTTCCCCCTAACTGTGCACCGCTATGTAAAGTTTGTCGTTTCGAAGCACCACGTGATGATCGGGTGTGATAGATTCTTACGTTCACATACAACGGGTGTAAGACAGATTTACACACGCAGAACACTTAGGTTAACTTGACGAGCCTAGCATGTACAGACATGGCCTCGGAACACAAGAGACCGAAAGGTCGAGCATGAGTCGTATGGTGGATACGATCAACATGAAGATGTTCACCGATGATGACTAGTCCGTCTCACGTGATGATCGGACACGGCCTAGTTGACTCGGATCATGTAATCACTTAGATGACTAGAGGGATGTCTATCTCGAGTGGGAGTTCATTAGATGAACTTAATTATCCCGAACATAGTCAAAAGCCCTTTGCAAATTATGTCATAGCTCGCTTCTTTAGTTCTACTGTTTAGATATGTTCCTAGAGAAAATATAGTTGAAAGTTGATGTAGCAATTATGCGGATAGAAGGCTTATGTCCTTAATGCACCGCTTCGGTGTGCTGAACCTCGAACGTCGTCTGTGGATGTTGCGAACATCTGACATACACGTCTTGATAACTACGTGATAGTTCAGTTAAACGGTTTAGAGTTGAGGCACCAAAGACGATTTCAAAACGTCGCGGAACATATGAGATGTTCTGAGGGCTGAAATTGGGATTTCAGGCTCGTGCCCACGTCAAGAGGTATAAGAGCTCCGACGATTTTCTTAGCCTGCAAACTAAGGGAGAAAAGCTCAATCGTTGAGCTTGTGCCCAGATTGTCTGAGTGCAACAATCACTTGAATCGAGTGGGAGTTGATCTTCCAGATGAGATAGTGATGTTTCTCCAAAGTCATTGCCACCAAGCTGCTAGAGCTTCGTGATGAACTATAACATGTCAGGGATAGATATGATGATCCTTGAGGTATTCACGATGTTTGACACCGCGAAAGTAGAAATCAAGAAGGAGCATCAATTGTTGATGGTTGGTGAAACCACTAGTTTCAAGAAGGGCAAGGGCAACAAGGGATACTTCATGAAACGGCAAAACAATTGCTGCTCTAGTGAAGAAACCCAAGGTTGAACCCAAACCCGAGACTAAGTGCTTCTGTAATGAGAGGAACGGACACTGAAGCGGAACCACCCTAGATACTTGGTAGATGAGAAGGCTGGCAAGGTCGATAGAAGTATATTGGATGTACATTATGTTAAAGTGTACTTTACTAGTACTCCTAGTAGCACCAGGGTATTAGTTACCGGTTCGGTTGCTAAGTGTTAGTAACTCGAAATAAAAGCTACGGAATAAATGGAGACTAGCTAAAGGTGAGCCGACGATATGTGTTGGAAGTGTTTCCAAGATTGATGTGATCAAGCATCGCACGCTCCCTCTACCATCGAGATTGGAGTTAAACCTAAAAATTTTATTTGGTGTTTGCGTTGAGCATAGACATGATTGGATTATGTCTGTCGCAATATGGTTATTCATTTAAGGAGAATAATGGTTACTCTGTTAATTTGAATAATACCTTCAATGGTCTAGCACCTAAAAGGAATGGTTTATTGAATCTCGATCGTAGTGATACACATTTTCATGCCAAAAGATATAAGATAGTAATGATAGTACCACGTACTTGTGGCACCGCCATGTAAGTCATATTGGTATAAACGTATGAAGAAGCTCCATGTTGATGGATCTTTGGACTCACTCGTTTTTGAAAAGTTTGAGACATGCAAACCATGTCTATTGGTGTATACGCATGAAGAAACTCCATGCAGATGGATCGTTTGGACTCACTTGATTTTGAATCACTTGAGATATGCAAATCATACCATATGGGCAAGATGACTGAAAAGCCTCGGTTTCAGTAAGATGGAACAAGATAGCAACTTGTTGGAAGTAACACATTTTGATGTGTGCAGTCCAATGAGTGCTGAGGCATGCAGTGAATATCGTTATGTTCTTACTTCACGGATGATTTAAGTAGATACTGAGTGTATTTACTTGATGAAACACAAGTCTGAATTATCGAATGGTTCAAGTAATTTCAGAGTGAAGTTAAAGATCATCGTGACAAGAGGGTAAAATGTCTATGATATGATCATAGAGATGAGTATCTAAGTTACGAGCTTTGGCACGCTATTAAGACATTGTGAAAATTGTTTCACAACTAATATCACCTGGAACACCATAGTGTGATGGTGTGTCCGAACATCATAGTTGCACCCTATTGAATATGGTGCGTACCATGATGTCTCTTATCGAATTACCACTATCGTTCATGGGTTAGGCATTAGAGACAACCGCACTCACTATAATAGGGCACCACGTAATTCCGCTGAGGCGACACCGTTTGAACTATGGTTTGGAGAAACCTAAGTTGTCATTTCTTAAAAGTTTGGGGCTGCGACGCTTATGTGAAAAGTTTCAGGATGATAAGCTCAAACCCAAAGCGGATAAAATGCATCTTCATAGGACACCCAAAAAACCAGTTGGGTATACCTCCTAATTCAGATCCGAAAGCAATAGGGATTGTTTCTAGAAACGGGTCCTTTCTCGAGGAAAAGTTTCTCTCGAAAGAATTGAGTGGGAGGATGGTGGAGACTTGATGAGGTTATTGAACCATCACTTCAACTAGTGTAGCAGGGCACGTGAAGTTCTGTGGCACCTACATCAATTGAAGTAGAAGCTTATGATAGTGATCATGAAGCTTCAGATCAAGTCACTACCGAACCTCGTAGGGGCGACAAGGACGCTGCATCGCTCGGAGTGGTACGGTGATCCTGTCTTGAATGTCATGTTGCTAGACAACAATGAACCTGCGAGCTATGAAGAAGAAATGGTGGGCCCATATTCCAACAAATGGTTAGAAGCCATGAAATCCGAGATAGGATCCATGTATCAGAACAAAGCATGGAATTTGGTGGACTTGCCCGTTGATCGGCAAGCCATTGAGATAAATGGATCTTTAAGAAGAAGACGGACGTGGACGGTAATGTCACCGTCTATGAAGCTCGACTTGTGGCAAAGAGTTTTTCACAAGTTCAAGGAGTTGACTACGGCGAGATTTTCTCATCCGTAGCGATGCTTAAGTCCGTCGTAATCATGTTAGCATTAGCTGCATTTATGAAATCTGGCAGATGGATGTCAAAACGAGTTTCCTTACAAGTCTTCGGAAGGAAAGGTTGTATGTGATACAATCAGAAAGTTTTTGTCGATCCTAAGGATGCTAAAACGTATGCTGGCTCCAGCGATCCTTCTAAGGACTGGAGTAAGCATCTCGGAGTTGGAATGTGCGCTTTGATGAGATGATCAAAGATTTTGGGTTTATACAAAGTTTATGAGAAACTTGTATTTCCAAAGAAGTGAGTGGGAGCACTATAGAATTTCTGATGAGTATATGTTGTTGACATATTGTTGATCGAAATGATGTAGAATTTTCTCAGAAGCATATAGGGTTATTTGAAAAGTGTTTTCAAGTGAAAACCTGGATTAAGCTACTTAAACATTGAGCATCAAGATCTATGAGGATAGATCAAAACCGCTTAATGGTACTTTCAAATGAGCATATACCTTGACATGATCTTGATGGTGTTCAAGATGGATCACCAAAGAAGGAGTTCTTGCACGAGATGTAAGGTATGAAGTTAAGACTTAAAGCTCGACCACGGCAGAAAAGAGAGAACGGACGAAGGTCGCCCCCTATGCTTTAGACGTAGGCTCTATAGTATGCTATCTTTGTGTACCGCACCGGAAGTGTGCCTTGCCATGAGTCACTAAGGGGTACAAGAACGATCCAGGAATGGGGATCATTGGCCAGCGGTCAAAATTGTCCTTGGAGTAAATAAGGACATGTTTCTCGATTATGGAGGTGATAAAGAGTTCGGAGTAAAGGGTTACGCCGATGCAAGCTTTAACACCTATCCGAAAGTGACTCGAGTAGCAAATCGGATACGTATAGTGGAGCAACCATTTGGAATAGCTTCAAGTGGAGCGTGGAAGCAGCATTTACAATATGACATAGAGAATTGCAAAGTACATACAGATCTGAATACTGCAGACCCGTTGACTAAAACTTCTCTCACAAGGAAAACATGATCAAACCCCAGAACTCATTGAGTCTTAATCACATGGTGATGTGAACTAGTTTAGCGACACTAGTAAACTCTTTGGATGTTGGTCACATTGCGATGTGACCTATCAGTGTTAATCACATGGCGATGTGAACAAGATTATTGACTCTAGTGCAAGTGGGAGACTGTTGGAAATATGCCCTAGAGGCAATAATAAATTAGTTATTATTATATTTCCTTGTTCATGATAATCGTTTATTATCCATGCTATAATTGTATTGATAGGAAACTCAGATACATGTGTGGGTACATAGACAACACCATGTCCCTAGTAAGCCTCTAGTTAACTAGCTCGTTGATCAATAGATGGTTACTGTTTCCTGACCATGGACATTGGATGTCGTTGATAACGGGATCACATCATTGGCAGAATGATGTGATGGACAAGACCCAATCCTAAGCCTAGCACAAAGATCGTGTAGTTCGTATGCTAAAGCTTTTCTAATGTCAAGTATCTTTTCCTTAGACCATGAGATTGTGCAACTCCCGGATACCGTAGGGATGCTTTGGGTGTACCAAACGCCACAACGAATCGGGTGGCTATAAAGGTGCACTACAGGTATCTCCGAAAGTGTCTGTAGGGTTGGCACGAATCGAGACTGGGATTTGTCACTCCGTGTAAACGGAGAGGTATCTCTGGGCCCACTCGGTAGGACATCATCATAATGTGCACAATGTGACCAAGGGGTTGATCACGGGATGATGTGTTACGGAACGAGTAAAGAGACTTGCCGGTAACGAGATTGAACAAGGTATCGGGATACCGACGATCGAATCTCGGGCAAGTACAATACCGCTGGACAAAGGGAATTGTATACGGGATTGATTGAGTCCTTGACATCGTGTTTAATCCGATGAGATCATCGTGGAACATGTGGGAGCCAACATGGGTATCCAGATCCCGCTAGTGGTTATTGACCGGAGAACGTCCCGGTCATGTCTGTATGGTTCCCGAACCCGTAGGGTCTACACACTTAAGGTTCGATGACGCTAGGGTTATAAAGGAAGTTTGTATGTGGCTACCGAATGTTGTTCGGAGTCCCGGATGAGATCCCGGACGTCACGAGGAGTTCCGGAATGGTCCGGAGGTAAAGATTTATATATAGGAAGTCTTATTTTGGTCGCTGAAAAAGTTTCGCGCATTATCGGTATTGTACCGGAGTGCCGAAGGGGTCCGGGGTCCACCGGGGGTCCACCTGCCTGGGGGCCACATGGGCTGTGGGTGCGCCTTGGCCCATATGGGCCAAGGGCACCAGCCCCAAGAGGCCCAAGCGCCAAGGAGACTTGGGGAGGAAGAGTCCAAGGGGAAGGCACCTCCGAGGTGCCTTGGGGAGGATGGACTCCTCCCCTCTTGGCCGCACCCCTTCCTTGGAGGAAGGGCAAGGCTGCACCCTTCCCCTCTCTTGCACCTATATAAAGGGAGGGAGGGAGGGAAGCCACACCTGAGTCCCTGGCACCTCCCTCCCTCCCGTGACACCTCCTCCTCTCCCGCAGGTGCTTGGCGAAGCCCTGCAGGATTGCCACGCTCCTCCATCACCACCACGCAGTTGTGCTGCTGTTGGATGGAGTCTTCCTCAACCTCTCCCTCTCTCCTTCCTGGATCAAGGCATGGGAGTCGTCACCGGGCTGTACGTTTGTTGAACGCGGAGGTGCCGTCCGTTCGGCACTAGGATCATCGGTGATTTGAATCACGAATGCACGACTCCATCAACCCCGTTCACTTGAACGCTTCCGCTTAGCGATCTACAAGGGTATGTAGATGCACTCTCCTTCCCCTCATTGCTGGTTTCTCCATAGATAGATCTTGGTGACACGTAGGAAAATTTTGAATTTCTGCTACGTTCCCCAACAGCTCTTTGGTTGCAAGCTTACAAACGCACACATGGTCAGGTTATTTGGGATGCCTTCATTGCTGCGCTAGTGGCAGAGTTTGGCACTGATGATTATGATGGGCAGATGTCAATTTTATTGCAGCTTTGTCAAACAGGAACTGTGACGGAGTACAAGCGATCCTTTGATGCTTGTATGTATCATTTGCTCTCCACTGATACTTCCCTGAACTCCAAGTGGTTTGTCTCTCATTTTGTTCATGGATTACGTGATGAGCTGCGAGCTGCCGTCCGTCTGCAACACCCAGCAAGCGTGACCAGGGCTGCATCCTTAGCACGTATCCAGGAAGAAGAGCAGGAGATTGGGGGAGAGCATCAACGCCCTCGGATGCGACCTGCAACTACCATCAGACATCATCCTGCTACAGCCCCTAATGCTGCTGGGGCGGTGGTCCGAGCAGCAGAAACTCGCCGGCCAGGAGATGATTTTTCTCGTGAGCGTCAGTTGCGTGATTTCCGCAAAGCCAATGGCCTTTGTTTCCGCTGTGGGGATAAATATAGTAAAGAGCATAAGTGCAAGCAACCAGCTCAGCTGTTAACTATACAAGTCGGAGATTTTGGAGAATGTCTATCTGACGATGTTTGTCATGCCTTGGAACGGTTGCAAGAACCAGATGAAGAACAAGCTTGCTGCGTTCTCTCAGTTCAAGCCTTGGCGGGTACTGAAGAGGTGAATACCATGAGGTTGAGAGCTTTGGTGCGCAACAAGGTTATGCTGATTCTTATTGATTTCGGCAGTACAGGAAGTTTTGTGAATTCAGCATTTGTCCAGTATGCACAGTTGCCGGTCCAAGATGCCAAAAAAATTGCTGTTGGTCTTGCTGATGGGTCACGCATCTACTCCACTACAGCTGTTTCAAATCTCACTTGGTGGTGCCAAGGAGCAACTTTCTCTCACGACATGAGCATACTTGACTTGGGCGCTTATGATGCCGTGTTAGGGATGGACTGGCTGGACAGTTTTAGCCCCATGACTTGTCACTGGCGTAACAAACACATTTCCTTCCCTTATGGCGACAAGGAAGTGCATTTGCAGAGTATTCTCAGTAAACAACAACAACAACAATTACAAGTCATGGACAGTGACCAACTTCGGAAATCTTTAGTGGGTAACGACGTGTGGGCATTGGCACTGATTGAGCCTGCTCCGCCGGACCAAGTGACAGGGTCTAATGCTCCTGATGTGCAGAAATTGCTAACTGAATTTGAAGATGTCTTCGAGGAGCCCAAGGCATTACCACCACACCGATCTTTTGATCATGCCATTACACTGCAAAATAATGCTCAACCTGTCAATTCTAGGCCTTACCGATATTCTCCCTTACAAAAGGACGAGATTGAAAGGCAAGTCAAGGAAATGATGGATGCAGGTCTGATCACTCCAAGTTTAAGTCTTTTTGCCTCCCCGGTATTACTTGTGAAAAAGAAGGACGGCACCTGGCGGTTTTGTGTTGACTACAGGCCACTAAATCATATCACCATTAAAAATAAATTCCCACTACCTATTGCTGATGAATTGATGGACGAGTTGGCTGGCACTAAAGTGTTCTCTAAACTGGATTTACGTGCAGGCTATCATCAAATCCGCATGCATGAGGAGGATGAAGAAAAAACAGCATTTAAAACACATCACGGTCATTTTCAGTTTCGAGTGATGCCGTTCGGCCTGACCAATGCACCCGCCACCTTTCAGTGTTTAATGAACTCCATCTTTGCCTTGTATACCAGGAAGTTTGTCATTGTCTTTCTTGATGATATACTTGTATACAGCCCAGACTTGGAGACACACTTGAAGCATTTGAGGCTTGTGCTTGGTATTCTGCGTGAAAACAAATTGTATGCTAAGTTGACAAAATGTTCTTTTGCCAAGGACAGCATTGACTACTTGGGTCATGTAATCTCTGGTCATGGTGTCGCCACAGAACCTGACAAGACTGCAGTCATGCAACAATGGCCTCTTCCTGCAAATGTAACATAGTTAAGAGGTTTTTTGGGCTTAACAGGTTACTACAGGAAGTTTGTGAAGAATTATGGAATCATAGCCAAGCCACTCACTGAATTGCTCACCAAAAAGGGCTTTGTTTGGTCTGAGCAAGCTACGGTGGCCTTTAACATGCTGAAGCAGGCTATGGAAAGTACACCTGTATTAGCCCTTCCAAATTTCCAATTACCTTTTGTTGTTGAGACCGACGCCTGTGACACGGGCATTGGCGCGGTATTGGTTCAACAGGGGCATCCGGTGGCCTATATGAGCAAAGCACTAGGTGTCAAGAATAGCAAGTTGTCAATCTATGAAAAGGAATTCATGGCAGTGATCATGGCAATTGATAAGTGGCGATGTTATCTACAGAGAGGGCCTTTCACCATTTTGACTGATCACCAGAGCCTTTGTTCCTTAACCGATCAACATCTCACCACCGAACTCCAAAAGAAGGCAATGTCTAAGCTCCTGGGGTTGCAATTCACAATTAAGTATCGCAAGGGCAGTGAGAATAATGCTGCAGATTCCTTGTCAAGGGTAGCTCATCTCCTCCAGCTCGATGCCTTATCCATTTGCAGACCAGATTGGGCACAAGAAATTCTCAATTCTTATGAGGCGGATTCGGAAGCAATGGACTTACTCGCTCAATTAGCAGTGAAGAGTCCGGATTCCAGAGGTTATTCCTTGGATAAGGGGCTTATTCGTTACAATGGACGCCTCTATATTGGCAATCAGTTGGCCTTACAGACCAAATTGATAAGTGCTTTACACGACAGCCCGGTGGGAGGACATTCTAGTATTCATGCTACGTACCAGCGATTGCATAAGGTTTTCTTTTGGCATGGGCTTAAGATGGCAGTGGAGGACTTCGTCAAACAATGTCCAACTTGTCAGAAGTCCAAGAACGAGCATATACACCCAGCGGGTAAACTACAGCCACTCCTATTCCTACCAAACCTTGGAATGATATTACCATGGACTTTGTGGAAGGCTTACCATTGTCTGATGGTATGAATGTGATACTGGTGGTGGTTGATCGTTTGACCAAGTGTGCTCATTTTATACCCCTACGTCACCCTTACACCGCAGCTTCCGTGGCCAAACTGTTCCTTGACCAAGTTGTCAAATTGCATGGAGTTCCGGAAACAATTGTTTCTGATCGGGATCCTATATTCACAAGCAACTTCTGGAGAAATTTGCTTACTGCAGTGGGCCCTAAGCTCAGTTATAGCACTGCAAATCATCCTGCCACTGATGGCCAAACAGAGAGGGTGAACCAATGCCTCGAGCAGTACCTCCGTTGTGCCGTGCATGACGCCCCGGGCAAATGGCGGCAATGGCTTCCCATGGCGGAATTCTGGTATAATTCTTCCTATCATTCTTCCATCAAATGCTTCCCCTTCAAGGCATTATATGGGTTGGAACCAAATTTTGGTGCATTACCAAATTTGAATGTGGATCCTTCTTCATCGGCTTTTGATGTTGTGGCTGAACGCCAGAAGTTCACTCAACTGCTTAAGGACAATCTGGTCAAGGCGCAAAACAGGATGAAAACTTATGCAGATCAGCACCGCATTGAACGCTCCTTTGTTGTGGGTGATGATGTTCTCCTGAAACTGCAACCATATTCTCAGTCATCAGTTGCTAATTGTCCTTATCCCAAGCTGGCGTTCAAATTCTTTGGACCATTTAAGGTCGTGGGGAAGATAGGCGAGGTGGCGTACAAGCTCGAGTTACCTGAATCCAGTGCTATACATCCAGTGTTTCATGTCTCACAGTTGAAGCCTTTTGTTTCCAAGTACACTCCAGTTTTCACTACCATGCCAACCCCTGATGTTTGGCAAGCCAATGCACCACAACCTGAAGCTATACTGGACAGGCGTATGGTTAAGAAAGGAAATGCAGCAAGCACTCAAATTCTAGTCCAGTGGTCTTCTCTACCGGTGGAGTATGCAACTTGGGAGGATTACTATGTCCTCAAGAATCGTTTTCCAACAGCACCCATCTGGGACCAACCTACCATTCAAGGAGGGGCAATTGTCACACCCCCACCTACTGACAAGGCGGTGTATGACAGGGCAGGCCCATCGGCCGATGACGTGTCTGTAAGCGTGCGTGTGTGAGTCCCGGTGGAGCCCAGCTGTAAGGGTAATGCTTAAGTACTCCTGTAACCTCCCGGCAAGCACTATCGAATTAATGAATGAAATTGAGCTGCCCAAGCTCCTTCGTTCTCGGTCAACTGCTACTTTTCCCCTTGTTCCTCCTGTGATCTTTCTAGCTCTGGCTAGGGACATCACATAGATTTAGTGGCGCGGCGGTCCAGCCAAGTGGAATCAGCCGCGTGAAGGCAGAGGGCTCTTTCCCATTATCAGCCACATCGGCATAACACGGCGCCTTGAACGAATCTACAATGTTCTTGTCCCAGATGAATCCACCAGAGGTCAACCGCGGTCTCCACTTCCACAGCTGCAGGTATGTACATCTTCAATACAAATTGATCGCACGAACACTTGATGATCAACGCAATATGTGCTCACTGCTCATTTGGGTTCGCTCAGGATGGGACCGAAGAATTCAGGTTTGCGGAGATAGTGACTGCCACCAATAACTTGGATACCATGATTGGTTTGGGCGGCTATGCAAAGGTGTACAGGGGCAGGCTTCATGATGGGCGAGAGGTGGCCGTCAAGCGCATTATGAACCTGCAGTGAGAGAGCATACAGCTGGGGTTCCTCGAGGAGCTTGACATCCTATCACGACTCCGACACAAACACATCGTCCGCCTCCTTGGATCGTGTGTGAGCAAGGACAAGTGCCTATTAAACACCTCCCAGAAGAAAAAGAGACGCATGCTAACCTGGTGGAGAAAAGAGATAGAGGAGCTGGAGGGGTTGATCGTCTACGAGTACATGGAGCATGGCACACTCTTCGACCACCTGCATACTGATCAGGGCTCCTCCACGCCGTCACCGGTGACAATGTCCTGGAAGATGCGCATCAATGTGCTTCTCGGCGCCATCGAGCACCTCCAGTGTCATGCCAACCCGCCTATCATTCACCGGGACATCAAGCCGACTAACATCCTTATCGATGCCAACTGGGTGCCGCGTTTGTCGGACTTCGGCTTGTCGATTCCTTGGGACATTACGAGCAAGGAGACAGGAATGGAGGTCGATACCATTGCGGGCACATTGGGGTATACTGCTCCTGAGTACTCCCTCTGTAAACTAATATAAGAGCGTTTAAATCACTATTTTAGTATTCTAAACGCTCTTATATTAGTTTACGGAGGGAGTACCACCAAACATGTTGTGTGAAGCCGGCGAGCGACGTGTACAGCCTGGGTGTGTTGATGCTTGAGGTTCTGACAGGGAAAATGGCATATTCCCAAGGGAAGGATGGCATGAATGTAGGTTTGGTATCCTTGGCACTCCCCATCATTGAGGCCGGTAATGCTGGGGAGTTGCTGGACAGGCGATCTGTACCGGAGCCAACACCATGTTCCTCGTTCATTCATAGTTACTTGCTGCCACAAGAAGTAATACTTGCAGGTTTATTTTTTAACACGAACAGGGGAAAGTGTAAGTGGAGCCTTCTTGAGTGCCGTAGTGCTAAATTGCCACTACTTTACTCTACTCAAGAAGTTATATTCAGCTAGGACTTGAACATGGGTGGCCTTCTCACTTTGGTAGCCTGCTCGAAACCATAGGCCATCTCGATCAGCCTCGGCTCGTACCCCTGCAGCCCACCGAAACATATCCCGAAGGGGACCCCCTTCTCGTCGTAACCAGCCGGCACAATGATGCCAGGGTGGCCACCGATGGCAAGAAGGCTAGATATAGCGTTGTTAGGCGCCACGATCGCGTCCAGCTGGTGCTCCTTCATCATCTTCTCCAGCCCATTCGCGTTCAGCTCCTTCAGACGCCGGATCGCGGCTCTCTCCACGGGGCCAATGCCATTTGTGCTTTCGGCAGCGATTAGGTCGGGCTGCCCGAAATCTTTCAGCCTCTCCTGCACCAACATGTACATAAGTTTTCTAACAGCTAGCGTACATAAAGTGTAAGTTCCATTAACTGCCGTGTGTTTCTACCTTATTTTTTTCTAGTTTTATTGCTTCATGATCACTGCAACAGGAATCTATAGAAATGTCCAACTGGTCTAGTTCTTATATTGTTTGAACCTATATCACTAACCTCCACAGGATGCGCCTTGTTGAATGCTATGATGTCTGCAAGTGAATGGACCGGGGAGTGGACCAAGTCTGCCAAGTAGGCGTTTATGCTCAGTTTGAACTCTGCCTGCATCGCAATCGCCTCGTTGGAACCAATCTCATCCAATAGAGCTCTCAAATTGGCAGCGACGTCCAGCTTCTCCACCACCACTGCTCCGAGTTCCCTTTGGAAAAATCAAGAACCAATTCAAATTGTCAGCTGCCTGTCATATTCATCGATCGACAGTGAAATGTAACTACTCAAAACCAACCTCATTGTGGCGAGGTGCTGCTTGTACACATTCAGCTGCGTCTGCCCACATCTCTGGAAGAAGCCATTGGGGACGCCCATCCTCTTTCCCCTCAGCCCATCTTTCTTCAGGAACTGCGCATATCCGCCTTGGGGGATGTACTTTGATGCCGCTCCGGTCGCCGCGGCGTCGTGCTCGTCATAGCCGACGATGGTGTCCAGCACGTGCACCGCATCCGACACCGTCCGGCACATCGGGCTGCATTTTATTTCCATGGAGCCGCACCAAGATTTACAGGTTGAATGAAACAACACCAAGAAAAATAATCAGGGGGGAAGAACTACCCACCCAACGGTGTCCTGCAACGGGGTGATGGGGACGACGCCGGCGCGGCTGGTGAGACCGAGGGTGGGCTTGATGCCGACCACAGAGTTGAACGACGACGGGCAGAATATGGAGCCGTCGGTCTCGGTGCCCAGTGTCACGGCCGCCATGTTCGCGGCCGCGGCCACGCCTGAGCCGGCACTCGAGCCACAAGGGTGGACGACAGGACGTACGGGTTCCGCGCCTGACCGCCCCGGGCGCTCCACCCGCTGTCGACTGGGCGGAAATTAGCCCACTCAGACAGGCTGGCCTTGCCGAGCACCACGGCGCCTGCGCGCCGGAGCCGAGCCACCACGCCGGCGTCACGCTTCACCACAGAGCCGAGGAGAGCCAGCGACCCCGCCGTGGTGCTGAGCGCGTCGCGGGTGGCGATGTTGTCCTTGAGGAGGATAGGGACCCCGTGCAGCGCGCCTGTGGCCGTGCCGCCGTGGCGCTCAGCGTCGGCATGCTTGGCCTGCGGGAGCGCGTCCGGGTTGACCTCGATGACGGCGTGCAGCAGTGGGTTGAGGCGGCCGATCTGGTCCAGGTAGAACTGGACGAGCGCCGTCGAGGTCAGAGTCCCGTTGCTGAAGCCGAGCTGGATGGCGTCTACGGTGGCCTCGTGGAACTCGAAGCCGTGCGCGGCACCGGCGCCGGCCATGACGGCCGCAACAGCTTGCAGCTCCTGCGAAGCCATGACGTTAGCTTAGCTTAGCTAAACGGTGGCGATGGCAGTGGCACCGGGGTTGGTGTGGCCTGGCATGTCTGCTCTTTGCTCTCTACTGTTTGGTCTCTTGCACGCGCGTGCTTGTGTACTTTCATGGCGGCCGCCTTTATCATTGTTAGGGTGCCCGATGTCTTCTCCTGTTCCTGTCCCTTGCATGCGCGTGTTTGGGTATTTTCATGGCGGCCGCCTTTAGCATTGTTCGGGTGCCCCATGCCGATGTCTTTTCCTGTCCGTTTGTCTATTTTTCAGATGCTGCACTATCTTAAACAGATGCCCCACAAGTGGGAATCTTATATGAAGAAAAGAGAGGTACAAATTCTTTTTCTATTTCTTTGCCGTTTAAGCGTATGGGCAAATACTCCAACAAGGGGAAAAAAAACTTGGCGGCATATCCAAGATGCCGTCAGAAGGCGCCGCCCGGTGAAGCCTGGCATTGCGGCGGTGGCGGTATATCCGAGATCTCAGGCTCTACTTTCAGTCTTTCACCACACACAAGACACAACTGAAGAAAATGAGACACTTGCATCTTGAACTTGCAACAGTTGGAGATCAAAGTGGAAAAGAAAGGATTTCGGTGCAACAACATGGGACCCTTCTGAAGTATGAACTGTATGTTCGATTGGCGACAGTCTAATTGGCTAGAGATGCCGACAATCACATGGGGTCCTCCAACACAGCCAATTTTATATGTTCCGAGATTGGAGTCATCTAACGTTATTTGTTTGTCACCTAACGTCATCAATATCTTTTTGAGAAAATTACATCGAGATTTTCGATATCTCGTTGAAATTATATTGGTAAACTGTATATGCCGATGCAATCTTGTATCTTTTTTTTTTGGTTGTATAAGATTAGGAGTGACTCCTGGTTGTTGCTAACCAAACAGAAAACTGTCAACTGGGTTTCCTGCAAAAACAAAAGAATATTATTAACTGAGTTACTATATGAAACATTCTGCGTTTCTCTACATCGAATATAGTGATAGTTATTCTAGATGATTCTCTCTGTAGTAGGTGGCGGGAGTATTGTATTGGATCTAAGAGGATTAGAACCCATGAAATTATACACTAGGTTTGGTGGAGGGGGTGCATTACCCTCTCTTTTCTTGCGTTCAACCGTATTTTACTAGAGCTTGCCTGATTGGCGAGATGTCGGCATCACATGCGTCCTCCACTCCGATACAACCCTTTTCTTATTGACGAGGTGAGGGCCACGTATTTTATTGTATGAGGGTGAGGTCAATGTTGCTTGCTTAGCAATAGGAGGCGTCTACCAGCCCTCCAGCCAGATATGAAACTAGAGGTTGCTGCTGCTGGACAGGATCCACATCGCCAAAGAGCAAACAATACCATTGGTTGATCTCCTTCGATCTTCCTCCAGGTTAGTCATCTTGCTTAATGCTTAAAAAAATTCAGATCATGGATCAGGAAGTGCCTCCGCAATTCCATTCTAAATCTCGAACTCACCCTGGCCTGATTCCACACTGCTCCTCGATCTCAAGAGACAAGGAATGGTGATTGGCGAGAAGGACTACTAACAGTTTTTCTTTAGCAGCAAGATTAAATTCATCTTGTCTGGTAAGCGCTTGCCTGGGTGGGACTTAACACCAGCATGGATTTCAGAATCGCTTTGCTCGAAAGTATCACCAACATTTTCTCGGAGGAACAAAAAATTGGCAGTGGTGGGCACGCAGATATTTACAAGGTACCTCAAAAAATTGGCAGATATTTACATGACTAGTTATTATATTTTTCCATCCCTACTTGTCGAATTTGTAATACCATCGCTGGGTGCAAGCTACCTCGATCATGCTAAGTGCTAATTAACATGTGATTTCCGCAGGTGGTGCATAATGGGGAAGAGATTGCTGTGAAGAAGCTTCATCAATTTCAAGGACTTCATGATAGGCATTTTGACAATGAATTCCGTAACCTCACCAAGATCTCTCACAAAAATGTTGTACGGTTAATTGGCTACTGCTATGAATCACGGAGTAAATATATTGAACACGAGGGGGAACATGTTTTTTCTAAATTACAGGAGCGAGTACTCTGTTTTGAATATATGCAGGGGGGAAGCCTTGAGGAATACATCGCAGGTAAAACATATTGCACGTAGTTATATTTGAGGAATACATCGCAGGTAAAACATATTGCACGTAGTTATATTATGATTGACCATAGTACTAGCTTTTTGCATGCCAAAGATAAATTAATCAGTCGATTATTTATTTCACTTTCCGAACTACTAATTGCAGATGGACCCTGTGACCTTGACTGGCCCACTTGTTATAAAATCATTCAAGGGACCTGTGAGGCTTCAAATCACCTTCACAATGCACATGAAAAAGCAATTTTCCATCTTGACTTGAAGCCTTCGAATATATTGCTGGATAAAAACATGACTCCAAAAATTGCAGATCTTGGTTTGTCTAGAAATGTGACGACCAAACCTCGAAGGATTTGAGTCTCTGTGCTTACCGTGCTACTCCCTGGATCGAACTCGCTAGCACACACAGTATAGATGAATACCAGAATAGCAAGTGCATCATTTATTACAACGCTGATCCAGAATATATAAAATAAAACAATCTGCATAGCACTTGGCTAGCTTTATTCAATCAAACAGCGGTAAGTAGCAGAAAAATAACGATGACTCCCATCATAGCCCACTGGCGATGCTGAGTGCAGACTCGCGACTCTAACAGTACCTTACCCTTCGTCTGAATATCCTGCAACATGAGACATTGCAGCCATATAGGTCAATACTTTGAATGTATTGGCAAGTTACACAGGAGTAATAATATAGCAGACCTACATGTATATGCATAGTATAACAAAAGGAAGGCTTGAGGATTTATTTTGCGGAAAGCTGATTTTGTCCTAATAACTACCTAGTAGACAAATTTTTATTTAGTTCTTTTATTACTACAATTAAATACACAAGGTTGAGTTGGCAAAAATCAACTCCAACCTACCCTTTTATTAAGTTGCCCACAAATATTATTAAGTGTCACATCTGTCAAGATCATCCAACAACTGTAATGGCGTAGTCGCTCAAATTTACCCATAACCGGGGGCACGACTAATCATGATTAGTTTTAATACTCTGCAGAGTTTTGTATGCTTTACCCACTGGACCCAATCCGAAGATTGAGACAAAGTCTTTCAGAAGAGGTTCCCTTAACCACCTGACGGCCACATCCCACCTACATATGCTACATCTGTCGACACTGTCTGGGTCGGGGTTCCAACAACTGATCAACTAAGCCAGAGCCCATATAGCGGTGGCCGCACATGGAAGCTACTAGTCACTAAGTCTGTCTGGTCTTTTTGAACCTGGGCGGCATTCCACTTAGGGTGCACTCTCATGAGCGCATGGCCTTAGAAAAGGTGCAAGACCCCATGATGCCTTCCCTCAACACCAAGCAATACCACTTCCGCCAAGAGGTGAATTAAATCCTTAATTACTACTCATTTTAATTATATATATAATCCTCACATAAACTCAATGAATACACGAACCACCCCCGTCTACAAAGCATAGCAAACTACAACTACCACGATTTGCAAAAGACGGGAAGATAGCTCAACAACATAGCCAACATATATAATACTCCTATACATGCATATATTCATAGTGTGATATAACTACATGCATAGAAAATAATAGGTAAAGGATGATCAACATGTAACTTGCCTTGGTTCTGATTCAGAAAGTCACACTCCTGACAATAGCTCGCGTCGCACTCTGGACAATCTACACGTTTCACACAATTCAACAAATCAATCATCGGAACACAAATAGAACCAAAATAAAACCAACAACAAAAAACCATTTTAAAACTCAACAACCGAATCTTAACATCACCTAAATTGCACTACGATCACAATGCAAAAAGAATCACTCGATTCCGATAAACGGTTTGAAAGTTACGGCCTCCGGAAGGTTTATTTCAAATTCAAACGAATTCAAATTTGAAAAGTGCAAACATGTGAGATTTTGGTACTCTGATAAAGTGCTGGTTTTTGTGAGTGCATAGGAAAAAGAATCACCTAATTTGGATATATAGAATAAAAGATATAGCTAGTTGAAGTTTTAGCTGAAATCTGAAAAAGAAAACAGAAAACAACAGAAAACGCCTGGGCGCTGTAGCGAACTCCTGTAGAAGCTCCTGTAGCGACGTGCCACGTGGCAGTGCGTGAATGGCCGAGAAAACTCCTGCGCGTGCGTGCTCATCTCGAGGAAGAAGAAAGCGGCGCGGGGCCCACGGTCAGTGGCTGGAGGCGAGGTGGATCGGGCGCGGGTGACGCTGCTGCGTACCGCTTCGCGGGAAGTGGGCTGCTGTGGCGGGAGCTGGGCCGCAGCGTTGGTAGCAGTGGTGTGGGCGGCACTGCTGGGCCGGCTGGCAGGCTGGGCCGCGGGCTGGCCAGCTCGTTGCCTTTCTCTTTTTTTTTAGACACAACAGCAGAAAACAAAATAAATAAAATAACATACATAATATAAAATCTAAATAAAAATACCTAGACACACAGTAAAAATAGCCCTACAGCTATAAACTACAGGAACACTAGTTCCAACACTAATGCAATTTTCGAAAATAGTTTTTATGCAAAGGGCCACACAAAACAGCAACAAAACACTCAAATAAAATATTTTGAAGATTGCAAAAATTACCAGAACATATCAGATGAACTGGAAATAATATTCCACGCATTATGAACATTTTTAAAAACAGGGGAGAAGTCATGTTATCTCCACTCCAATAAATTGCCTTTTGTTGCATAATGATTTGAATATTTCAGGAAAGCAAATAATGCAATAAAAATATGATATGCATGTGAATGATCTATTAACATCCTAATTTAGGAAAATTGGGATGTTACAAACCTACCCCCCTTAAGATGAATCTCGCCCTCGAGATTCGGGCTGGCTAGCAAATAGGTGTGGGTGATCCTGCCTGAGATCTTCCTCTCGCTCCTGTGTAGCTTCCTCCTATGTATGATGATCCCACTAAACCTTGCATAACTTGATTGTCTTCGTGAAGTAACTCTCTCTGCTGTCTCAAGAATCTTAATAGTCTTCTCCTCATAAGTCAAATCACTCTCCATCTGAATTGCCTCAAGTGGCACCGTGTCCCTCAATGGAACATCCATCATCTCTGCATGTCACTTCTTCAACTGAGATACATGAAACACATCATGAACTCCTGACAAGGATTCTGGCAACTCCAGCTGATAAGCTACCTCTCCTCTACGCTCCAAGATCTTGTAAGGTCCCACAAAACGTGGTGCTAACTTACCCTTGATTCCAAACCTCTTGATTCCACGAAGTGGTGAAACTCTAAGGTATGCACGGTCTCCTACCTCATATGTCACCTCCTTACGTTTTGCATCTGCATAACTCTTCTGCCTAGACTGTACTATCTTCAGCCTGTCATGAATCAATTTGACCTTCTCCTCAGCATCTCTGATCAAGTCTGGTCCAAAGAACTGACGCTCTCCAACCTCATCCCACATCAATGGTGTCCTGCACTTTCTACCATACAATACCTCAAATGGTGCCATCTTCAGACTAGCCTGATAACTGTTATTATATGAAAACTCTGCATAAGGTAAATTATCATCCCAACTAGACCCATAGTCCAAAGCACAAGCTCTCAACATATCCTCCAAAATCTGATTTACCCTCTCTGTCTGCCCATCTGTCTGTGGATGGAAAGTTGTACTGAACTCTAGCCTAGTGCCCAAGGATTCATGCAACTGGCGCCAAAACTTAGATGTGAACTAAGTACCTCTATCAGACACTAACTTCCTTGGAACTCCATGCAGACAAACAATTTTAGACATATAAATTTTTGCTAGCTGAGCACTGGTATAAGTAGTCTTTACTGGGATGAAGTGAGCAACTTTAGTCAAACGATCAACAACTACCCAAATAGAATCATAACCTGGCCGTGTCCTGGGTAGACCTGTAATGAAATCCACACCAATCTCGTCCCACTTCCAATCAGGGATAGGCAATGGCTGTAACAAACCTGCTGGTCTCTGATGTTCTGCTTTAACTCTCTGACACACATCACATGTTGCAATATACCCAGCAATTTCCCTCTTAAGGCTAGGCCACCAAAATCTTTCCCTCAAATCCAAATACATCTTAGTATTACCTGGGTGAATAGAATAAGGTGAATCATGCGCCTCTTGAAGAATCAACTTCCTGATATCTGCATCTTGAGGTACACAACACGCTTCTCAAACCATATGGCTCCATGTTCATCCTCATGGAAACCTTCCGCCTTACCTTTAGCCATATTCTCTTTTATCTCAGCAATCTCCTTATCACCCTTTTGAGCTTCCCTGATCCTGTCAAGCAAAGTAGGCTTTACCTCAAGTGTTGCCAAATATCCCTTAGGAACCATCTCCAACCTGAGATTCATGAACTGTTCACATAACTCAGGTGGCATATTATCAACATTAATTGCATTAGCATGGCTCCTACGACTCAATGCATCAAGAACAACATTAGCCTTACCAGGATGATACTGCACATTTAAATCATAATCCTTAATAAGCTCCAACCATCTCCTATGCGAGGTTCAAATCCTACGAGTAAAAATATACTTCAAGCTCTTATGATCAGTAAATATATCACAATGATTACCAATAAGATATGGCCTCCAAGTTTTCAATGCATGCACAACTGAGGCTAACTCCAAATCATGTGTAGGATAATTAAGCTCTTGATTCTTAAGCTGACGTGAAGCATATGAAACAACTTTACCTTCCTGCATCAAAACACTCCCAAGTCCTTGACGAGAAGCATCACAATATACCTGGAAGTCCTTATGTATGTCTGGCAGAGTTAAAACTGGTGCTGTAACCAAACGCTGCTTCAATTCCTGAAAGCTGGCTTCACATTCATCAGTCCAAACAAACTTCTTCTCCTTCTTCAACAATTCAGTCATAGGCTTTGCAATTTTCGAAAAGTTCTCAATAAACCTCCTGTAATAACCTACAAGGCCCAAAAAGCTGCGAATCTCCCCAACTGTCGTGGGTGTCTCCCACTCTGTAACTGCAGCAACCTTAGATGGATCAACTGCAACTCCATTACCTGACACAACATGTCCAAGGAATGCAACCTCATCCAGCCAAAACTTGCATTAGCTGAACTTGGCATACAACTGATGTTCCCTCAATTTCTCCAATACCAAACGCAGCTGCACCTCATGCTCTTGCTTATTCTTGGAGAATACCAATATATCATCAATGAAAACAACCACAAATTTATCCAAGAACTCCATAAACACCTTGTTCATCATATTCATGAAGTATGCAGGAGCATTAGTCAATCCAAATGACATAACAGTATATTCATACAACCCATACCTCGTAGTAAAAGCAGTCTTTGGAATATCTTGCTCACGAATCTTCAATTGATGATAACCAGAACGAAGATCAATCTTAGAAAACATAGTAGCTCCCTCCAACTGGTCAAACAGATCATTTATCATAGGAAAAGGATACTTATTCTTAATGGTTACCTCATTCAGAGAACGATAATCAACACACATCCTCAAGGTCCCATCCTTCTTCTCCACAAACAAAACTGGAGCTCCCCACGGTGATGAACTGGGGCGAATAAATTTTTGTGACTGCAATTCTCTTATCTGCTTCTTCAATTCCTCCAACTCCCGAGGAGGCATTCTATACGGTCTCTTTGCAATAGGTCCAAAGGCTCGGTATTAAATCAATAAGAAACTCAATATCTCTATCTGGTGGCATACCTGGCAACTCCTCTGGAAACACATCTGGATAATCTCTCACAACTGGCACCTCTTCCAGGCTACCCCCCTTAAGAGAGTTCACCTGTACCTGATCACGCTTATACTTACATACATATTTGATCCTCTTCCCTCCTGGTGCACTGAGAGTAATAGATCGACTGGCACAATCAATACGTCATTTATATAACTGCAACCAATCCATACCCAAAATAATATCCATACCTTGTGACTTCAATATAATCAAATCCATAGGAAAATCATGCTTTCCAATAGACAAAGTCAACTGATGGCAACTGAAAGATCGTGGATGTCGCCTAGAGGGGGGGGGGGGGGGGTGAATAGGCGCTTTAAAATAATTACGGTTGAGGCTTGAACAAATGCGGAATAAACATAGCGGTTAATTTGTCAAGCACAAAACCTACAACAACTAGGCTCACCTATGTGCACCAACAACTTATGCTAAGCAAGAGAAACTACTTAGGTGATAGCAAGATATATGACAAGAAACAATATGGCTATCACAAAGTAAAGTGCATAAGTAAAGGGCTCGGGTAAGAGATAACCGAGGCACGCGGAAATGACGATGTATCCCGAAGTTAACACCCTTGCGGATGCTAATCTCCGTTTGGAGCGGTGTGGAGGCACAATGCTCCCCAAGAAGCCACTAGGGCCACCGTAATCTCCTCACGCCCTCGCACAATGCAAGGTGCTGTGATTCCACTAAGGGACCCTTGAGGGCAGTCACCGAACCCGTACAAATGGCAACCCTTGGGGGCGGTCACCGAACTCGTACACTTTGGCAACCCTTGGGGGCGGTCACCGGTACCCGTCAAATTGCTCGGGGCGATCTCCACAACCTAATTGGAGACCCCGACGCTTGCTCGGAGCTTTACACCACAATGATTGAGCTCCAAGCACCACCAACCGTCTAGGGCACCCAAGCACCCAAGAGGAACAAGCTCAAGGGCACCAAGCACCCAAGAGTAATAAGCTTCTCAACTTGTAACTTCCACGTATCACCGTGGAGAACTCAAACCGATGCACCAAATGCAATGGCAAGGGCACACGGAGTGCCGAAGTCCTTCTCTAAAATCCCACGAAGCAACTAATGCTAGGGAAGAAAATGAGAGGAAGAAAAGAAGGAGAACACCAAGAACTCCATGATCTAGTTCCAAGGGGTTCCCCTCTCATAGAGGAGGAAGTGATTGGTGGTAATGTGGATCTAGTTCTCCTCTCTCTTTTCCCTCAAGAACTAGCAAGAATCATTGGAGGGATTGAGAGTTAGCAAGCTCGAAGAAGGTCAACAATGGGGGAAGAACACGAGCTCAAAGGATAAGGTTGAATGGGGAAGAAGACCCCCTTTTATAGGAGCTCCCGAATCCAACCATTATGCTCATAGCCCGCACAGAGCGGTACTACCGCTCCAAAGAGCGGTACTACCGCTAGGGCGGTAGTACCCCTTCGAAACACAACAGCGAGGAGGAAAAAAGGCCAGAAGAACCATCGGAGCGATAGTACCGCTCGTCCTCACGGTACTACCGCTCGACCTCACGGTACTACCGCAAATGGTAGCGGTACTACTGCTTGCGAGCGGTACTAAAAAAAATACTTCTGTGCCTACTTCTGCTGAGCAAAACACGAAATTTTGGTCCGGAGCGGTACTACCGCTTAGGAGCCGCTTAGTACTGCTCGAGCGGTACTACCGCTCAGAGCCATGGTAGTACTGCTCTGTAGCGGTAGTAAAAAAATACATCCGCTCTAGTCGCGGTAGTACCGCTGCAGCCTTTACCAAAACAAGCACAACTTTTGCAAACGGACTCCGAATTCAACGAAACCAAGTTTGTTGGAAAGCTAGCGACAAGGGCTAACACAATCTTGATAGAAATACCAATAATAAGCAAATGAGAAAAGGCCCAAAAGAAAATGGTGAGAACCCTTCCTCGGAAAAGACCGGTAAAACCTCCAACACCGAAAACATCATAGAAGACGCATGCAAACTCCCTTTTTGATGAACTCAAGCTTGTCATAAAGATGAACATAAGCTCTAAGATTCACAAAGAGAACCAAACAAGAACCAAGAAACATGATGCAAGTATGCAATGGTTTGAGCTCTCGACGAACGATACGATCAAGCTACTCACTTGAGAGCCCCCTTTGATAGTACGGCTATCGATCCTATAACCCGGTCTCCCAACTACCACCATGAGACCGGTAAAATAGAAAACCTATCAAGGGAAAACCTTTGCCTTGCACATGATCCACTTGAGCTAGATGATGACGATCTTGTCCTCCTCAAGATGGACCACCTTTCTTGATTGTGTTGGGTCGATGGAGACTAGATGAATGCTCCCCATACTCCACTATGGGTGAGCCACTCTTGACACATCTTCACAAGTCTATTGACACCACAATGGATGGCAAGCTTCAAGCACTTGATCTCTTCGTGATGCTCCACTTGAACTTGCACACGGCAATCTTGATGACGATCACCACTTGATGTCATCCTTTCCATGGGTTTTATGATGTCTTCCTCTTGACGCAAGCCCATGGACACGTACCTAACCCCACATAGACTCTCACATAGACCATGGGTTAGTACACAAAGTGCAATGGATAATGCTTACCATACCATGGGATCACTTGATCCCTCTCGGTACATCTTCTACGCTTTGTGAGTTGATCAACTTGATTCACTCTTGACTTAGTCTTGATCAACCTTGAATCTTTCCAACTCTCTTCGTTTGGATGATGTCTTGAAGGTAAACATGAATGATCACACAATCTTCTTCTTCAAGACATGCTTGCAATAAGCTCAACACTCACATGACCAATCTTTGGATAATTCCTTAATAGCACCTTGGTCAACACATAAACTCCTTGAAACCAACACATGGACTTCAAGAAATGCCTATGGACAAATCATGACCAATCTTTGGATAATTCCTTAATAGCACCTTGGTCAACACATAAACTCCTTGAAACCAACACATGGACTTCAAGAAATGCCTATGGACAAATCCTTCAAATATAACTCAATGCAACCATTAGTCCATAGAGAATGTCATAAATTACCAAAACCACACATGGGGGCACCGCATGTCCTTTCAGCAACCAACACCTGCTATCATCTCAGCTCCTGGGGAACTCATTCTAATAGGCATACTAAGTGTTTTGGTTGGCAATCCATGTTTATCAACAAATACCCTCGAAATAAATGAATGCGATGCACCAGTATCAAAAAGAACAAGCGCGGGTACTGAGTTAATCAAGAACTTACCAATCACTGCATCAGGTTCATTGTAAACCTCCTCCACATTAACATGGTTGACATGACCCTTTTGGAAGGGGTTTGGCTTGTTGGATCCCGAGTTCTTCGCCCCCGGGCAATCTATGGCATAGTGCCCCATAGCCTTACACACAAGCTAATCGCACGACTCAAATCCCTTGGCGACGTGTAACCCGCTGGTTACGGTTATTGTTCCTCCATTGCCATTACCCTTACCATTACCTTTGCCATTGCCATTGTTACTCTTGTGCCCATTATGATGATGGTGGCCATTATGGTTGTGGCCATTCCCTCCATGATGATTATGATCATTACCTCCATGATGATTATGCCCATTACCTCCATGATGATATGAAGTCCGTGGCTTCACCTGTGGTCTGAATTATACCTGTTATTGTTGTTGTACTTCCTCTTGCGATTCTCTATGGCCTGTTGCTTTCCCTCCAAAGACAATAGCCTTATCAATCAGGTCGACAATTCCTAAAAGTGGCCACCGTCAATCAAGGCTCAACTCATCATTAAGGCCCTCCAAGGATTTCTCCCGCCTAGCTGCATCGGTGTTAACATCATTAGGAGCATAACGTGCAAGATTATTAAATTCCTCCACATACGCATTAGTATGCGACCTCCACGGCGCAAACTGCGGAACTCCTTCTTTTTCGGACTCATAGCACCAGCAGACACATGTGCAGCACGAAAAGCATCCTGAAATTGAGGCCATGTGATAGTAGCAATGGGATAAGTGACCAAGTAATTGTCCCACCAAGCTGCAGCAGGACCCTCCAACAAATGTGAGGCAAACCTCACCCTCTCTGCATCTGTGCATCCAACCGTCTCCAGGTTCCTATTGACTGCACGAAGCCAGTCATCAGCCAAAATAGGTTCAGGGGAACTGGAGAACCTCTGAGGATTCAACCTCAAGAACCTGGTAAGCATATCCACTGGTGGAGGTGGCGGCGGATTGTTGTTGTTCTTGTTGTTGTCCTGGTTCTGGACAAGCAACTGGATCAACTGAGCTTGTCCTTGAAGCAACTGTTGCATGTATGACGGTACATCATTGTCATTGTTGTCTCCTCCTGCAGCATTACGCCTATTATCACGCCTCGGCGGCATCTGGTGGGCAAGCATAGAAGAGTTATAGATATAATAGGGACAAACGCTATATATATATATATAAATATATTCTACCCATATGCATAATATAATCAAGCCAACAAAACACAACAACGAATAACACCGACAAACAAACAACAAACAACAAACAATATGATAATATTATATATATAGTCGAATAATTTCGACACTAAGCAATTTAACAAACAACTACCAATCAAGCAAACAATCTAGTATCTTCATACCACGAAAGTGGGCATAATCAGACACGCTAACACGATAACGTTGCAATATAAAACAAACATGAATGGTGGTCTCAGCACTAGTTCCTACTTAACTGTTCAAGATACTTGAGGGGGTTAACTAATAAACAATAAGAAGTATAGCTAGTTTAAAAAATAATTTTCAGTCCTATGGCTTTTGTAATCCATTTTCTAGGGTCACGTCCTACAGTCAACACACTGCTCTGATACCATCTGTGACGACCAAACCTCGAAGGATTTGAGTCTCTATGCTTACCGTGCTAGTCCCTGGATCGAACTCGCTAGCACACACAGTATAGATGAATACCAGAATAGCAAGTGCATCATTTATTACAACGTTGATCCAGAATATATAAAATAAAACAATCTGCATAGCACTTGGCTAGCTTTATTCAATCAAACAGCGGAAAGTAGCAGAAAAATAACGATGAGTCCCATCATAGCCCACTGGCGATGCTGAGTGCAGACTCGCGACCCTAACGGTACCTTACTCTTCGTCTGAATATCCTGCAACATGAGACGTTGCAGCCACATAGGTCAACACTTTGAATGTATTGGTAACTTACACAGGAGTAATAATATAGTAGACCTACACGTATATGCATAGTATAACAAAAGGAAGGCATGAGGGTTTATTTTGCGGAAAGCTGATTTTATCCTAATAACTACCTAATAGATAAATTTTTATTTAGTTCTTTTATTACTACAACTAAATACACAAGGTTGAGTTGGCAAAAATCAACTCCAACCTACCCTTTTATTAAGTTGCCCACAAATATTATTAAGTGTCACATATGTCAAGATCATCCAACAACTGTAATGGCGTAGTCGCTCAAATTTACACATAAACGGGGGCACGGCTAATCATGATTAGTTTTAATACTCTGCAGAGTTTTGTACTCTTTACCCACTGGACCCAATCCGAAGATTGAGACAAAGTCTTTCAGAAGAGGTTCCCTTAACCACCTGACGGCCACATCCCACCTACATATGCTACATTTGTCGACACTGTCTGGGCCAAGGTTCCAACAACTGATCAACTAAGCCAGAGCCCATATAGCCAGTGGCCGCACATGGAAGCTACTAGTCACTAAGTCTGTCTGATCTTTTCGAACCTGGGCGGCATTCCACTTAGGGTGCACTCTCATGAGCGCATGGCGTTAGAAAAGGTCAAGACCCCATGATGCCTTCCCTCAACACCAAGCAATACCACTTCCGCCAGAGGTGAATTAAATCCTTAATTACTACTCATTTTAGTTATATATATAATCCTCACATAAACTCAATGAATACACGAACCACCCCCGTCTACAAAGCATAGCAAACTACAACTACCACGATTTGCAAAAGACGGGAAGATAGCTCAACAGCATAGCAAACATATATAATACTCCTATACATGCATATATTCATAGTGTGATATAACTACATGCACAGAAAATAAAAGGTAAAGGATTATCAACATGTAACTTGCCTTGGTTCTGATTCAGAAAGTCACACTCCTGACAATAGCTCGCGTCGCACTCCGGACAATCTACACGTTTCACACAATTCAACAAATCAATCATCGGAACACAAATAGAACCAAAATAAAACCAACAGCAAGAAAACCATTTTTAAAACTCAACAACCGAATCTTAAGATCACCTAAATTGCACTACGGTTACAATGCAAAAAGAATCACTCGATTCCGATAAACGGTTTGAAAGTTACGGCCTCCGGAAGGTTTATTTCAAATTTAAACGAATTCAAATTTGAAAAGTGCAAACATGTGAGATTTTGGTACTCCGATAAAGTGCTGGTTTTTGTGAGTGCATAGGAAAAAGAATCACCTAATTTGGATATATAGAATAAAAGATATAAGATATAGCTAGTTGAAGTTTTAGCTGAAATCTTAAAAAGAAAACAGAAAATAACAGAAAACGCCTGGGCGCTGTAGCGAACTCCTGTAGAAGCTCCTGTAGCGACGTGCCATGTGGCAGTGCGTGAATGGCCGAGAAAACTCCTGCGCGTGCGTGCTCAACTCGAGGAAGAAGAAAGCGGCGCGGGGCCCACGGTCAGTGGCTGGAGGCGAGGTGGATCGGGCGCGGGTGACGCTGCTGCGTACCGCTTCGCGGGAAGTGGGCTGCGGCGGCGGGAGCTGGGCCGCAGCGTTGGCTGCAGTGGTGTGGGCGGCACTGCTGGGCCGGCTGGCTGGCTGGGCCGCGGGCTGGCCGGCTCGCTGCCTTTCTCTTTTTTTTAAACACAGCAGCAGAAAACAAAATAAATAAAATAACATACACAATATAAAATCTAAATAAAAATACCTAGACACACAGTAAAAATAGCCCTACAGCTATAAACTACAGGAACACTAGTTCCAACACTAATGCAATTTTCGAAAATCCCTAATCCAAAAATGAGTCCACCGCCTGCCTGGCACTGTATGGGTATAGGTATGGTGTGCAGGCCAGCCTCCCCTCATTTTGGTCAACCCGCGGTGGAAGCCTTTACTCGATGAGTTGGCTGCCTGCCATAATCTTGTTGTCTTCTTCTTTCCCTAACCTTATCTTTTTATGCAAAGGGCCACACAAAACAGCAACAAAACACTCAAATAAAATATTTTGAAGATTGCAAAAATTACCAGAACATATCAGATGAACTGGAAATAATATTCCACGCATTATGAACATTTTTAAAAACAGGGCAGAAGTCATGTTATCTCCACTCCAATAAATTGCCTTTTGTTGCATAATGATTTGAATATTTCAGGAAAGCAAATAATGCAATAAAAATATGATATGCATGTGAATGATCTATTAACATCCTAATTTAGGAAAATTGGGATGTTACAAGAAATGTTGCTTCCGCAAGATCGCAACAAACAGAGATGCGCGGCGGAACACTGTAAGTTTTGACGTAGTATCATGCATGTGCTCTAAATCAAACACTTCTTTGTATTGCACTAACTTGTGCTTATCATATCATACAGAGGGTGCATTCCACCAGAATACATAGACAGGGGCATCATATCAAACAAATTGGACGTGTTCAGTTTGGGCAACATAATTTTAAGAATGATGGACGGAAATATGGGTGCTTACCGTTATACCGAAATGTCTTCGAACCAGTTTATTGATCTTGTAAGAGAAGTACTTCTATCTACACCACAAACATTTATAGGTCCTTTCACATTGTGCACTTTTGTATGTTGAAACTATGCTAAGCAGGTGGCATCGAAAAGGTCGTTTGGCATTTGTGCCTGGCTGAAAACTTGGAGCTAGAGTTCCTTGAACTGGTTTTAATTGGTTCTGGTTGTCTCCATCTTCATTTAGTACTGGTACCACATTGCTAGTTTACTCATAGTTACTTGCTGGCTCAAGAAATAATACTTCCAGATTTGTTCTTTTACAAAAAGAGAGAAAAGTGCAAGTGGAGCCTATTTAGGTTCGTAGAGTATTACATCGTCACTGCTCAACCAGTTATATTCAGCTAGGGCTTGAACATGGATGGCCTCCTAACTTTGGTAACCTGCTCGAAAGCATATGCCATCTTGATCAGCCTCGGCTCGTACCCCTGCAGCCCGCCGAAACAGATGCCGAAGGGGACCCCCTTCTCGTCGTAACCTGCTGGCACAATGATGCCAGGATGGCCACAGATGGCGAGAAGGCTAGAAATAACATTGCTAGGCGCCACGATCGCGTCCAGTTGGCGTTCCTTCATCAGCTTCTCTAGCCCTTCCTTCAGCTGCCGGATCGCAGCTGTCTCCATGGGGCCGATGCCGTTTGTCAATTCATATTTACAATAGTCAGCTGCCTGTCATATTCATCCATCATCAACGGTCAGTACCTCATTGTGGCGAGGTGCTGCCTGTACACATTCAGCTGTGTCTGTCCATATCAAGTAAATTGCAAAAAACCACCATAATTGCGTCGCTTGGTGCGAAAAACCATCGTTTTCATAGAAGTTTGCAGAAACCACCGTTTTTCAGTAATTTTGTTGCACATAGCACTAACTGGTCAATTGAACACGTTTTGACAGAAAACCTGACGGGTCGGGCCCAGCCGCCAGGACACGTGGCATGGGGCAGACGGCGCGCGCCTGACGCCTGTTAGCGGCGCTCGCTTGACCTGGTTCGACCGGACCAGCTCGTGCCCGTGCCACCATTCCCCCTCCTCTCCCTCGTGACCTAGTTCCTCTCTCGCGCCCTCCATGGAGACACGCAGCAGCGGCGGCTGCGGCGGCGGCTCCGGCGAAGGAGATGACGAAGGAGAGAAGGAGCACCTGAGGCCGGAGGGCGACAACGCGATGAAGATGACGGGCGGCGGCAGTGAATTTCCTGCCGCATCTAGCCAGTCGTACGACGTGGGAGCCAGGTCGGCGGCGGCATTGGCTAAGGTGTGGAAGGCCAACCCTAGCCAAATCCACCATTATACCTCTGGTCTTGGCGGTGTCGAGTAAGGATTTCTTCTCCTACCTCTATGCATCTGCCACCTCTGTGAAATGTAGAATTAGGGTTAGCTAGCTTGTTTACTTAGTACTACTGTTGAATGTGTTAGATGTAATTATTGCTGTCAAAGATGTAGCAATTGTTTGGTTGTGCAAAATCCTAGTTCTGCATCCTATAAATAATTATTTTATATGCTCTGAGTAGGTTTGTAGTAATTTAAATACTTCTGAATGTTGTAAATAATTCTATTATATGCTCTATATAGGTTTTAGGCATTTAAATACTTCTGAGATGATGTAAAAAATTTGTGTTGTACATGGTTGTTCTTAATTATTATTTGCTGTCAAATTCATTGGTATTGTAAATAATGAGCTCTCTGTAGATATTAAAGAGGAGGACAACTATGAGAGGCATTGTGTTGCATTTAGAATTGTTAAATATGGATGAAGTCTGTTTAAATATGTGCTCTCTCAGAGACTTTAAATTAGTGGAGGACAACTGAAAAATTTGTACATGTGTGATGTAAATTATAACTGGAAAAGGTTGTAGTCCTAACCGTTGTTATTTTCTTTTGCTTCTGTAGCTTGGATGATGAAATTTGGGATGTTAGGTTTAATTTCATTGGAGAAGACAATTGTGAGAGGCAGATAGGGGAGTCTGACATAACATTCAGTCATTTGGTAGCTATCAAAGAGGAAGAAGGTTATGATGGAAGTTATTCAATGTACTATCCAAAGGTGGTAGGTGCTGGGCATGCAGGGATGGACCTGATTATGTCATATGACAATGTGGAGGAGATGCTTGATTTGTATCCAGAGAAAAAAGTAGTGAACATAACTGTGATCAGTGCCAGCAAACCTGACTTGTTTGCATTAAAAGACCTTAACAAAGAGGCTGTATGTGAAGATCAAGTGCCCATTTCTGAGATTTGTAATCCAATTGTTTATGAGATAAATGATGATGGTGTGTTGTTTCAATCACAAGGCAGTTCTGAAGCTAATGCACATGAGTGTACCCCAATGCAGCCAGATGACTCTCAAGCAGAGTATCTGATAACTCAGCAGAGTTGCAATTTGCAGAAAGAGAAAGAGAAGGAGATTGTCATTGTAAATGACAATTTAGATGACATTCTCAATGCATTTTTGGAGCAATATGCTGATCCTATTGATGATGGACAGCCTATGGAAGAGGAAGCAGCCAATGCAGAACAAGAAGAAGGACAAGAGAATTATGAGTTTGCAGAAGGAGAACAATTTGATGATAGTTCAGAAGGAGAACAACTTGATGATAGTTCAGAAGGAGAAGAACTTGATGATCCAGAACTAAAGCAAAAGATTTGTGAGCTAAAGAGGAACAAAAAAGATCCTAAGTACCACATGGAAGGTGATACAGATCCAGAAGATCTTTTCTGTGAGGAGGATAGTTCAGATGAGGATGAGGTTTTAGTACAGCAAGCTCCACCACAAAAACTACCAGTTAGAAGAGGGCCAACTAACAGATCTCACAGCAGTTTTGCAGCAACAATAGAACCAGATTATGTGCCCTCCTCTAATGAGAACGTGGAAGATGTTAAGTGTGAATTATCAGATGAGGAGGAGATAAGATATGTGCCAAATACTGGCAAGAGATCAAGAGCAAAGAAGAGAGCTGTGAGGAAGTGGTATAATGAGGAACTACAACAACCTGAAGATCAAATTTGTTGGCAGATGTGTTTTGAGGATGTGTATCAGTTCAGAAGGGCTCTGGTGAACTTGCATGTAACTCAGAGGAGGAATTTCCACTATCATAGGAATTGCAAGGACATGATAATAGTTGACTGCAGTAAAGAGGGCTGCAACTTTCATATGACTGCCTCACAAGTGGGAAAAGAGAAAACCTTCTGCATAGAGAAACTCCAACTGCAGCACACATGTCCTGTAATTGGTGAGAACCGCAAAGTGCCCATTAAGTATGTGGCAAAGTCAATTGAGAGCAGCTTAAGGACAGATCCTAGCACATGTGTTGATACTGTGATAGAGAACACCAAGGAAAAGTTTGGTGTGGAGGTAGGCAAGAACAAGGCATATAGGGCAAGAAAACTAGCTTTGGCAGTGGTCCTGGGTGATCAGGAAAGGCAGTACACAAGAATCAGGGACTACCTTCAGACAGTGCTTGACACAAACCCTGGATCTAGATGTATAGTTACTACTAGAGTTGTGAGAGAGCACCCAAGTACAAATCCCAGATTTCATAGGTTGTTCATGTGTCCTGGAGCATCAATTGAAGGTTTCTTGAAAGGATGCAGGCCATTCATAGGTATGTTCATTATTTTCAAATTCCAAATTGTTTACATTGCACATTTAGTCATCTTTGTAGTCCTAAAATTGTGTATTATTTCAGGTTTGGATGGGTGCTTTGTAAAGCTGAGCATAGGACAACAAATTCTAGCTGCCACTGCAAGGGATGGTAATAACAATATCTATCCTATTGCTTTTGGAGTGGTTGAAGTAGAGGACACACCTAGCTGGAGTTGGTTCCTCACACAGTTGAAAATAGCTATTGGCGGAGAAAAAGGGTAGTTTGGATACTATACAATTATCTCTGATAGGCAGAAGGTTAGTTCTACAGCTCTAATTAAAAAATGCTTCTCTCCTTTATTGTTCATGCTTGTTGTCTATGTAAATGTTTGCATGTTTGCTACTCTCTGATGTACATGTTTGTTAAGTATTTACTATGCATTTGCATGTGAGCAGGGACTTCTAAATGTCATAGATGCAATCTTTCCAAATTGTCCTCAGAGATACTGTTTAAGACACATATATGCTAATTTTCAAAGTGCTGGGTTTAGAGGGGAGGAACTTAAAAAGTATATGGATAGTGCTGCATATTCTTATACAAGACATGGGTTTGATGTTAACATGGAGAACTTGAGACAAGAGAGCCAAGAGGCTTGGGAGTGGCTAAGTAAGATAGAGGTGAAAACATGGGCTAGATGGGAAATGGACACTAATTGTAAGACAGACCTGGTTGTCAACAATTTAAGTGAAGTATACAATAGGATGATCTTGGATGTAAGGGGGAAACCAATCCAGACAATGTGTGAAGGTATTAGGACCAAGTTGATGGTTAAGTACAGTGAGAAAAGAATAGGGGGGAAAAATGCTAGGTGGGAGATAACTCCAACATACTCAGAGAAGTTGGAGGAGTCAAAGAAGTGGGCTAGGAACTGCAAGGCACAAATGGCTGGTCCAGATCTTTATCAGGTTCAGAGTGGGGAAAATACTTATGCTGTAAATTTGGCACAAATGACTTGTGGGTGCAGAAGATGGGACATGACAGCAATCCCTTGCCACCATGCTGTGTCTGCCATATATAAATCAAAGCAGTATCCAGAGGATTTTGTCTCTGCATTTTTCAAGAAAGAAATGTACATGGCAACATACAATCCTATTATATTCCCAGTTCCTGGATCTGATCTTTGGACCAAGACACCTACCAGAGACATTGACCCCCCAGTTTTCAAGAAGAAGAAGGGAAGAAAGAAAACCAAGAGAAGAAAGCGTCGGTTTGAGGTGCCCAAGCCCAAAGATACATCTAGAGTTGGCACAATGTCATGCAGCAATTGTGGTAAAGAGGGTCATAGGTACACCAACTATGGACATGCACTCAAGCCATCACTTCTGATGAGAAAGAACAAACATGAGGTACACAACCTCTTCCTTCATTTCATTTTGCATTGCAGATTTCTAATTTATACTAACATTCTCTCTCTTTCCAGCCCAATAGGAAGAACCAAGCAACTTCTTCTACTGCTACTAAGCCTCCAGCTGCTCCAAAAGCCCACAAAATCTACAAGTACTTCTACTAGTAACACAAGGCAATCAGCTCCCACACCCAAGAACAAAAGACAATCATCAAGTGCTGCCAGGACAAGCAGATCAACACCCACTACAAGAGCTGCTGGTAGGGCACCTTATGCTCCTCCAAGAGCTGCTGCAAGTCATGCTGCTGCTGGTCCTTCACATGGACAGAAGAGGAAGAGGAAGCCTACCAGGTGGGATGATTATTTCTCAGCAAGTGGAAATCACTGAAATGGGTTTGCTATGTTGGTCTTAGATCATTACTATTATGTTGCACTTTGAACTACTTGAATTGTTAGATAATGAGTGTTGTGTTGCACTTTGAACTACTTGAACTGTTAGATCATGAGTGCTGTTGCACTTTGAACCAGTTGATTGTTTTGCTGTTAGATCATGTGTGTTGTGTGGTGTGTGGCACATTGAACTACTTGAAGTGTTAGATCATGAGTGTAGTGTTGCACTTGGAACTATTTCAACTGGTTGGTTATGAATTACTGCTTCAAATTGTTGGTGTTTTTTGCTGTGTTGCACATAGATCATTAGTGCTCTGTTGAACTTGCTGCATATTGCTGGATCATCCTGACAAAGTTTCAAATTGTTGGTATTTTTTGCTCGATCATCTTGCTGGATATGCCAGTAACCATCATTGTAAATTGTTGGTAATTGAAGATTAGGATACCCTATGTTTTGGTGCCATCGACATCACGACACGACAAAATAGGCATCAACCCTATGTTTGGGGTGCCATCGACAACACGACACGACAAGGTATAGGCATTAACCCTATGTTTGGGGTGCCATCGACAACACGACACGAGAAGGTAGGCATCAACCCTATGTTTGGGTGCCGTTGACTACACGACACGAAAAAATAGGCATCAACCCTATGTTTGGGGTGCCATCGACAACATGACACGATAAGGTAGGCATCAACCCTATGTTTGGGTGTAAATGCGACAACACGACACGAAAAAATAGGAATCAACCCTATGTTTGGGGTGCCATCGACAACACGGCACGAGAAGGTAGGCATCAACCATATGTTTGGGGTGCCATCGACAACACGACACGAGAAGGTAGGCATCAACCCTATGTTTGGGTGCCATCGACAACACGACACGAGAAGTTAGGCATCAACCTATATTTGGGTGTCGTCGACAACACAACATGACAAGATAGGCTCAACCCTATATTTGGGTTCGACAACACAACACGACAAGATAGGATCAACCCTATATTTCGGTTCGACAATATGACACGACAAGATAGGCTCAACCCTATACTTGGGTTCGACAATATGACACGACAATAGGCTCAACCCAACTTAGTCTCAAGCATACATCATAATTCAACTAGCATCACAAACAACAAGACAGAATAGATCAATATGTAGCATCACAAACAACAAGCCATAATAGTTCAACATGTAGCATCACCAACAACAAGCCAGAATAGTTCAACATGTAGCATCGCAAACAACAATCCAAACTAGTTCAGCATAGCCTCAAACAACATGACACAATAGTCTGAAACATACATAATAATTTAGGGTAAGCACTGCATCATCATCTTCACTCCTCCAAGATTGCCTTCATCATCTTCAGCTTCCTCTTGTTCTCCTCTCCAACCTTCCAAAGGTCATGTAAGTTATATTCAAGTTTTTTCTTCTCCTTTTTGGTCTCAGCAGCAACCTCTTCAGCCACTTCAACCTTCTTTTCAGATCAAAGTTCTCTTTCTCTAAGTTGATCATCTTGTCAGCTGCATCTAGAGGTATCTTCTCCTCATCCACATCCATTATTATTTTCCTATAATTCTCCTTGTGCACAGACTTCTGAACAGATTCACAAAAGTCCTTGGTAAGCTGAATGTGCTGGTTGTACTTTTCCTGTATCATCTTAATTTCTGCTTCTAACTTGGAGATCTTCTCCTCATTAGCTAAATTATCTCCAATTCTGCTGCCTTGGCTTCCTTATACATAGCCCAGAGTTTTGTCAATGAATTATTTAATGCATAAGGCCATTCATTGTCCACCCATTCCACAACACCACAATTGTTACCCTCCTGCAACCAATTTTTTTCCTTTTAGTTAACAATACAATAAACAGAGAAGTGAATTATAAAAAAGTGCATAATTTTTTGGGTTACTTTAATACAAAAAACACAGCATTGAAGAGCATTACTTATATGTAAATCATTTATACATATTTCAATGCAATAAAACAGAGCATCTCTCAGTTCTGTAAAGTTAATATCTACATCATTCCTAAAACAGAGCCATTACATTACCTATATCTAAATCAATTAATTCTAATCTAAAAAACAGAGCTATGTCTAAGAATTCCAACAAAATAAAATAACAGAGCTATATTTAGAACTAAATCTTATTTGCTACTAACCTTCTCGGCGCAACCATAAAATCTACGGCTAGTGTTCAGCCCATCGAACACAACAAGCCTCTCAGGAGCATTACCATGCTTGCAAAGGTGCATTCCAGTGGCATCAATGCCTGACCAATCCCTGTCCTCTATTGTTGCTGGGCGCTAAGTAGAGCAAAGTGGAGAAAATCAAAACAAATGCAATCTCTCATCTGAAAAGCGAAAATCACAAACCCTAACCCTAGCTAGAGAGCAGTGAGGATACTCACATATGGTTCCTCATTGACCTCATGTGCCAGCGGCGACACCGAATCTGAGCTCGTCTCGCCGTCATTCCACGACACCATGGCTGCGGTGGCCGCCGGCGACTGATTTCAGCTGGCAACGGCGGCGGCGGTGGCGGGGAAGAGGAACTAGGTCACGAGCGAGAGGAGGGGGAATGGTGGCGCGGGGACAAGCTGGTCCGGTCCAACCAGGTCAAGGGAGCGCCGCTAACGGCCGTCAGGCACGCGCCGTCTGCCCCTTGCCACGTGGCCTGACAGCTGGGCCCGGGACGTCAGGTATTCTGTCAAAACGCGGTCAAGCGGCCAGCTAGTGCTATGTGCAACAAAATTACTGAAAAACGGTGGTTTCTGCAAACTTTTATGAAAACGGTGGTTTTTCGCACCAAGCGGCGCAATTGTGGTGGTTTTTTGCAATTTACTCGTCCATATCCTTGGAAGAATCCATTGGTGACGATGATCCTCTTCCCTTCTAGTCCATCTTTCTTCAGGAACTGTGTGTATCCGCCGGCAGGGATGTACTTGGATGCCGCTCCGGTGGCCGCTGCGTCGTGCTTGTCGTAGCCAACGATGGCGTCCAGCACGTACACAGCGTCCGACACCGTCCGGCACATCGGTCTGCATTTTCTTTCCATGAAAGCATCAACCCAAGTTCATACATATATATACAATTGGTGATTTCCAAGAAAGAAGAAGAAGAAGAATTACCCACCCGACGGTGTCCTGCAACGGGGTGATGCGCACGACGCCGGCCCAGCTGGTGAGCCCGAGGGTAGGACTGGACGAATGAACGAGCTTTCCGGCTCGGCCCGAAACTCGCTATAGCTCGGCCCGTTACAGCTCGGCTTGACAGGTTAAATGAGCGGGCCCAGTTCTGAAAACAGGTCTGCTTCCCTTGAATCCACGGATGATCAATTGATTGCTATGGCCAAAGTTGTGTGGGAAATGGTACGAGGAGAATTTGTTGATCACGAGGGCCTGCAGTATCAATGGAACTGCCAGTAGTTTCCCCTTATCTTCCAACCTCACCCTCAGACTTTGGTTCACATGTCGATGTCGCCACCAGTTCACGGGCTGAAGTCACGGTCGACACTATAAATGCGTGTGGGGTATGATCACATTGGCTTGGTTGTTAACGGCTCCTGCAACCCTGTGACCCCTGCCGATTGCGGGATTGGTGATGCCGGTAGGATTAGCTGACCCCACGACTCCTGGAGGTATCTCTCCGTTTCCAGGGCATGAATTTTAGTCCTATTCGTCGTAACTTGATGCCACTTGAACTGCTCTTGATCTACCTCTGTCCTTTCCAACATGTCCAATCTCGCAAATTGTGTATTTTGAGTTCACCACCACACAATTGTGTATGCTCGCGAACCCATATTACGTATGCTTGGGCCCACCCACCTAAATCCTTTCCGGTTTTCTGGAAGTTCTAGAACTTGACCCTTTTTTTTCTTTCGCTTTTACTGCTTTTTCGTTTTCATTCTTTCCTTTCTTTTATTAGTAGTTTTTATTTCTGTTTGACGATTTTTTGTGCAATGTTGCATAATTTTTTTTTCTAATCAGTTTTGATGCGAGTGGAGCATTTTGGAGGCCGGGCTACCTGGAGGCCTTTATCAGAGCCATGCATTAAGACGTTGTGATGTGTGCAACGTGCATTTACAATGCATGTACGCTGTGGGAATACACAGGTGCCATGGTTGATGTGCTTGATTTGTACATGGGCCTGAGATTGCAGGTACGTGGTGTGCCTCCAGAGCAGATATGAATTTTCGACATGTGGTGCTAGGGCCGGCCTGGTGTGTCATTACATGGTATGTATGGGCTCAACTGATGATACAAGTCACGTTACATTTACTTGGAGGTGATGCACATGTCGCCCCCTTCATCTGGCACACTGGACAGGAGCGATTTTATCATGGATGGGACGGAATTCTTCTTCGAGGAGTGCGATTCAGGTAATCATTTGGCAGATATGTCAGAAGTTGTGCTTCTTCTAGTTCGGGACTCGGTTGGGTGTGTGCAACAAACCAAAACAGTTCTTCGTACAAGTTAATGTGGTGCTAGTTATAAAATAATAATAAAACCAGTGACGAACCTAGTGCGCCGAATTCATTTAAAAATAAAATATGACCGCACGAGGCAGAGCACACCTTCTTTTAGCTGGTTATAGGAAAATAAGAAATATTATTTAAAATAAAAAATAGCAAAAAATGTCGCCACGAAAAATGGTAGAGCGCATCTTAACTGAAATGATTAGGAACACTGGGTAACATATGTGGTTGGCGAAAAAAATTGAAGAGCGTGAATAGTCGAATGGTTGCCATCCTTTGCTAGAGGGGCCGACAATCAAATATTATTCCGTACATGTGATTTATCTTGTGGCCACAAGAGTATAAGATATGATTTCTTGAAATTTTAATACCTGGAAATTGTCGATTAGTACACTTCGAGTGCTATGGGGTCGACGTGAGCTGCAATTATGGTATGAGGGGGGGGGGGGTGCATGTTCAATTGGTAATGGAACTACTAGTGCTAGAGGACCGATTGTTTTTAAAATAAACCGCTAGTATAAAATGACAAACAATCCGAATGCATTTCTGTTGATAGCGTGTGAAAATTTGATCATAAACTGAATGAGTTGCCATATCCATGAGAGGTTGGCCCGCGTACACTTATTTGTTTATCACATGAGGGGTACTGTGTCTTACGTGTTACTCCCTCCGTTCCATAATATAAGAGCGTTTTTTACACTAGTCCATTGTCAAAAATGCTCTTATATTATGGGACGGAGGGAGTAAAAAAGAGCATAACTTTGAGATGAAGGCACTTTCAGGAAACAAATTTGTCATCAGAATTTTCTAGCAAAACATTGTGATGCAAAAGTAATTTGAAAAGTGCATCTAGACAATTAATCCATGTGAAGGAAAAATGTCATTCCGAGATGTGACAGTCAAAACAATTTCAATTATGCACAATTTTTTTAAACCCATCAAGCAATAAATGATGTTTTCAGGTGATTTCGTGTACTAAAACGGGCATACCATGTATTTATGTCGGTTGTTACACAATTATGATTTCTCCTACATATTTGATACACCAAGTTAGACAAAGTGGCACAGCTGGTTTGTTAACTGGCCGGAAGGGCCATGCGATGTGATCTTTCCCAGTACTCGCTTGCTAGCTAGAAATTGACCAAGCAGCACGCGAACATGTGTGACGGCTCCGTGCATGGGATGCTTCAGCGAGTAAAATCGGTTGCTAGAATCAGCCAGAATCCTGCCTATGTTCGTCTATCTTGCTGTGCACGATCCGATGATGGCACTTGTTCGTGTGTTAGTACGGCCGCTGTTTTACATGTGCTGCCACTGTTTATAAATGGGAATACGGTGCGGTGTAAAAGCCTGGCGGGTGGAATACATTAGACAAGTACGAAGCTGCGCCTGGTCCATATGAAGACCGACGCCCAAGATAGCGAGCCCCATGGTGCTCGGCCTCCAAAGAGCATTTTTGGTTTTGATGCAGGCTATATAAACAAAGGCAAGTTATAATGCAAAGGCAAAATTTATTGGCATGGCATGTACCCACTCACGTACTTGCACATGCACATGTATGAAATATGGTGCAACCAATGTGTGCATGCTCATGTCCGGCCACATGCACGTAGGCTAGCTAGCCGAGATACATTCTTATGTATTCTTGTACTGGTATACCGGTGAGCTCGGCGTACTTATCTAAATACCACATGTGTATATATACAATATACATACATATTTGAGTATATTCGGCCGCCTGGCAAGCAAGCAAGCAAGTATACGTCCCCGAACACCCACACAATAGCCAGCTAGCCAATATGCTCACGGTGCATTGATCGATGGAGTTGCTAGATTTGGATTGTGTACATGAGAAAGAAGGAAAGCTAGCACGTTTGGAAAGACCCACCGCTAGATGTGTGTACAAGGCATATTTGTTTTGCAGCTATGTGCGTCAAGAACATATGTTGTGGGATGAAGGAAACTGATCGGAGCATGTACAAGGAATAGATATGTTCCTTCCGAGGAGGCGGCCGATGGCATCAACTTGGACGAGGGGAAGCTGACCCGGTGCCCTGGTATATAAATAGAGCACCATCAAGAGGATCCATGAGGCCAGGTACACAGAAACAGAGCAACACATCCACGGCACGCAGAAACAGCCAGCCACCACGGTCGCCGCCATCACGTGCACAACAAACCCACGCAGCAACACATCCACAAATTCATCGACCACATCCACGGCACGCAGAAACATCTGGCGACCAGAACTCACGCAGCAAGAAGTAGAAGTAGAGAAGAGAGATCGGCCTCGACATCTCGTCACAACAACGCCGACGATCATCCGTACAAGAAGCAGGCGCCTCGACAGCAACATGAACACCAAGTTGATCTTCCCGAACGGTAAAGTTATCATCTATCACTCCTTCATCCTTTATTATTGCATGTATGCACAACACGTGGTGGCGCGGTGGAGCTCGCGATCATGCGGCACTTCGTTGGCGTTATCATCATCTTCCTCAAGCTAACCAAGACGACGAGGCTACTCCCGGACTTCACCAAGGCGTGGAAGATGAGGGCGTGTCGATGGGGATGCCGGCGCGCAGCCCGTTGGCCTCCTTTGTGGTGGCTACCCTTGGTGATGAGACCGACGACGTCTACTTCGTCAAGCTGGAGTCCCGGAGGCGCAGAGCTCGCAAGGATTCCGCCGTGTGCCGCGGAGGATGCCGCCGCCGTGCCGCAGCGGATCGCGGCGCGGATTTCGCCAAGATGACGCCAGTGTCAACTTCATCAAGCCGGCGCTATGGAGGACGAAGGCGTGGAGGCTCAGGACGATGGCACCACGGAGTTCGCCAAGATGACGCCAATGTCAACATCATCAACCTGGTGCCGCAAGGATCATGACGGGGAGCTCACAAGAAGGACGCCCGCCATCCACTTCGCTGCGCCGGAGCTAGAGGACGGAGGCGTGGCGCCCATTGAGGATGCCGCCGACATCTACTTCATCAAGCTGGAGCCCGAAGGCGCGGAGCACGTAGGGATGGTGCCGCGTGCCGCGGAGGATGGCGAGACGGAGCTCGCTAGGATGACGCCCATCATCTTCTTCATCAAGTCTGCGCCATGGAGGACAAAGGCGTGGAGGCTCGCAAAGATACCGCCATCGTGCCGCCTTGGATGGCGGCGCGGAGCTCGCCAAGACGACGCCCAGCGCCAACACCCGGTACCGCGAAGAATCATGGCGCGGAGCTCGCAAGGAGGACACCACCAACATCAACATCATCAAGCTGGACCAGAGGCATGGAGCTCGCGAGGATGCTGCCACGTGCCGGGAAGGACGACGGAGGCATGGAGCTCGCGGGACATCACCACCAATGTCTACCTCGTGAAGATGGAGCCCGCGACACGGGGCCAAGAAGATAACATACACCCTTGGTGCTGCCCGCAACACGGAGTAGAGATGCAGTGCTGTCCATGACCTGGAGGAGAAGATGGTGCCACATGATGCTCTCCATGACCTGGAGCCCATGAAGACGAGGCGTGATGGCGAGGAGGCGACGTGACTTCACCAACACTAACTCCCGATGGCCCCGTGAGGTGGTGCCCTTGTCTTGGAGGACCACGGCGTCCAGCCGAGACGAGGCACCAACCACATCGGCAGTGCCGATACGAGCGAGCGTTGATTTTACACCGACGCCGGTCTTCATAAGAATACTCCTGCAAGGCGAACCCCTTGCATACCCGATGAAGCCGTTACATGGTAAAGAAGTTCGAGCTGAGCAGGACCCATGCAACTTCAACACCGACTACATCAACGTTGCCAAGACCGACGAGGCGCGATGGCGGGGGCGAACGTGGCCAACACAAAGCCATGTTTTGAGCGGCACGTGTACCGACAAGGACACGGGCTTTGCCGCCACCCACACCATACACACACACCATCATCATCATGCATGGAGAACGCAAAGCGAAGACGACGAAGACGACCACACGGCTTAATCGGAGGTATCTCGCGGAGCAACCCGCGGGGGTAATTAACCGGGATCTTTTCGAGGCCCCGGGAACCAGGAGACCGCACATCGCCATAGTCAGGAAGGCCGCGCTAGTAGGCCACGGAGCGCATTCCTTTTTTATGGGATCTTGTAATTTTGTTTATCCGATGAGATTAATAAAATACTTGCTTCCCATACCATTTTTGTGTACTATGTACACTGGCACGCCCGTACACTTTTCTTTTTCCCGGCGCATAAGAGAAATCAAACTCCGCCTCTTCCCTTCATCCGGAGCGTTGTAAGATTTTTTTCTCGTGTCAAACAATTTCACTTTAATTTTTCATATTTACATGTTCGTTATTTCTTTTAATTTCATTTGTAATTTTCTAATGTGTTTTACTTTATTTTTCTATCTCCTTTTCTTCTTAATTTGGCAAACTTCTTTCAACCTCATAAATATTTTTAAATTGCGAACAATTTTCTAACATTTTTATTTTATTTTTTGACTATTTTCACAAAAATATCATGAAATGTTTTTGAATACGCTAACATTTGTTCATATTCACAAACATTTTCCGATGCACCGAACAATTTTTCAAGGTATGAACATTTTTCGATATCCTGAACATTTTTTTTCTAAAACGTGAACATATTTTTTTTGATTTGTGAATAAAATTTTTAAATCATGAACATTCGAATCCGCAAGCTTTTTATGATTTCACGAACATTTTTCAAAATGATGAAATTTATTTATTCACGAACATGCTATGATTTCTAGTACTTGTTGTAAACAATCGCAGTTTTTTTGAAAATGTAAAATTATTTTAATTAAGAGAAAACAGAAAATAATAAAAAAGGCATAAAAACATGAAATAAAATGGGCCCTTCTCAACCTGCACACGGGCTGACCCTAACGGGTGTGCATTGACTGGTTTGCGAGCACACACCGCGCAAAATAGGAGCGCCCAAAAACAGCAATGCGCTAGGGACGAATTGAGCTGGCAATCTCTCATTACTACCTTATGATGATAGCCACTGGAAAGTGATTTCTTTTGTTGGTCAACTGGATGCGTGAACATATTCCATTTTCGAAATTCCAAAACATTTTTGGAGAAACATGAATAATTTTCGAAATCCAAAACAGTTTTTTCCAGAAGTGAACAATATTTTTGAAAATTTCAATCCTTTTTTTAGAAACACGAATAATTTTAGAAAAACATGAACCAAATTTTGTGAAAAATCGAACATTTTATGGATGTGTGTGAAAAATTTTGAAAAGAGAAAAAAAACTTGGATACACAAAGATTTTTCAAATATCCAAGCAGTTTTTGAAAAACATGATTTTTTTTTATGAAATCAAGTATTTTTTATAATTGTGAAAATTCTGAAAAAAAAGAATGTCAAAAAAAGAAACAGAAAAAAGAAGAAAAATGAAAAGATAAACCGGCAAGATAAACCAAAGAAAATACAATAGATGAAAGAAAACCTTGTTTGGGAATCTTCTAGGAGTTTCCCAAAGCGAGTTGAAACAGTTATAAGATATGCTAAAATGGGCCGGCGCTTCGCTCCTGTGTGTGTTTGGTAGGAGACCTCCTATTCCGTGCCTTTAGCGCCATGGAAAGCAACTGGCACTCACTGCAGGACCTAAAAGTATCCCAAATATTTGCTCTCCTTCAGGATTATAACTTGCGACAATACACTTCTGTGCATCATTAGACTCAGCTGCTTGTTTGGCTAACAACTAGAGCCAGGGACGATTCTAAGGGGGGACGAGGGGCCTAGACCCCCCAACGATCTGGTTACCCCTTAATAGCGATTAGGTACCACGTTTAATTTTCTTCGTACGCACATAATTGTGGTTGTCTCGCCCCCCCTGATCCATCCGGCCATCCCACAACGAGAGTCCTAAAGCCCATGTACATACACATCAGTCCGAGTGGCCAACGGCCCAAATATGAGGGAAAAAAAAACAGCCCACGTGGAAGTCAAGGAGTCCGGAACCGCACGGTCTTTTGGTTTCCTCGTTCCTCAGTTCCTGCGGTTGGAAAAACTTCGCTGTCGTCGCCGCTCGCCCAGTTGATCAGATCGTTCATCCTCTCCATCGATTTTCTCCATCCGCCGAGGAAGGGAAGGGCTCCGTCCGACCGTACACGACGGCAAGACTCCCCAGTCGTGTTGATTCACAGACCACGGGCGCATTCCGGCCGGCCGCACACACGGATGAGCGACCAGACGATCAACAAGAGATTAGTTTATTTTCGGCATTAGATTAGTCTGTGTCTTAAAATCTAATTGTAGAAGTATGGACATTAAAACTAATTAGAAATTCTTGTATTGTCCAATTATGTGTGCATAGACATAAAAAGGAAAAGAACTCAGCCAATTCATATTTTTTTTAAGCAAATTGGTTCAAGTTCATGTGTCCTTAAAAACAATAGAACTAGAAACTAGAACAATAAAAAATCAGAAAAAAATTTGACTGTCAAATTACAGGTTTGTTGGCATGAAGTGAAAGAGTTTCATTGAGAATATTTTATAGCCAATTGAAACTAGTAGCGAATTTTGAAGAAATTATCCAATCACGATTTACATTCAGATTAATAGATACGCAAATTTATTCATATTGCAGAACCGCGGCTATATTTTGATTATTCAGACCTTAAGACTATGCTATATGCCTATATGACTGTCTCTTATATGATCGTGATTGACTCTTCTAGTTCAAGCCCCTGCCCCCCCTATGGCCATTTTCTGGCTCCGTCCCTGACTAGAGCTACTGGGTGCCAGTGATAGATTGCACAATGAATAATTTAAGAAGAACAATGTCGTGCTATTTATTGCAAAGTGCATATTGTACCGTTTAATTTAGCGATAAGATTTTCAAGTAACTGGAAACATTGTAGAAAATGTATTTCTTTTAAATATTAATAGATTTTAAAGGAAGTTTGCGTACTCACAAGAACTTCTGAATTCAAAAAAAGTTGATGTATTCAGAAAAGTTAAGAAAATTTAAAAAGTTCATGAATTAAAAAAAAATATTCAATTACCAAAAGATTCATTTTTAGAAAGGTCAAAAAATAAAAATAAAATTTGGAAAGAGTTCACAAATTTTAAAGAAATTCAAGACTTCAAATCTTATATTTACTAATTGGAAGCACCACGCGCCTCCACGTTAATCTTGAAAAACTACATCAAACCAACCATTAGATCTTTACAGTGCATTTAGGATTAAATTATATTTACTAAATTTTTTTGTTGGTAGCATTATATTACATTTACTAAATAGAAGCACCATACGAGCCTTTACGTTAGTCTTAAAAAACTACATCAGACAAACTGTTAGATCTTAATTGTGCGTCTAGAATTAATTAAATGAGATATGTAAACTCTACCGCTTCATGTTTAGTAGTCCGTACGATTTAAAAGAGATATCCAATAGGCGAAATAGTCCAACGTAAGAGAACAAGAGAAGAAAAAGACAAGGAAACGTTCATTCCCTCTAAAAATAAAAAGAAGAATAATGAAGAAGGAAACGTCTAAACTAACATCACCTAATAAAATATAAATTTTTTCCCGCGACGTACTAGCTAATTTATGCATGCATGCATGAAGACATTGGAACATATGCATCACGGGCGAACCAACCTGTGGTTGGATGGTTAGAGGGACTGTGGTATCTCCAGCCCATCAGGGTTCAAATCCTAGTGCACACATTTATTTCAGGATTTCCGGTGATGCGCATTCAGTTTTAGGAGACGTTCCCGTCGACGACAAGGTGCCTACGGTGACTTCATAAATTTTAAGATGATATGCTGGCTCAGTCTTTCGAAGGTGGTCATAGGGATAGGGTGTGCGTGTGTGCGTTCATAAAGGCAAGCTTTCTAGTATTTTCATACGGAGTTTTATGCCTCAATATATTTTGCATGCAGGTTAGTGAAAACTGGACGAAAAGCTTGCAGGCGAAGCCAGGATATTCCTCGCACAAAATATACATCCTAGGAGTGACTTCATGTGTTGATATTGCACTGAGGTGTGTGGACAAGGACAGAAACAAAAGGCCATGTATCAAGGACATCGTCCTTGAGCTGGAGAAACTAGAAGCTAAGATTAAGGAAATGTCACTAGCTTCCGATGTGCCAAAAGACCTCACAGTCCAGGTGCCACTCCTCAATCCTCATGTATTCTCCCTGTAAATCTTGAATGTTCTGCAATCCTCTGTTTGGACCGCTACTTCTTTTCCTTTGCAGAGAAGCTGTGACACGAACATTATGTCGGTGGATCCAACCATGGAGCTGCGGTTTCTCTTTGAGCAAGGGAAGGAGGCGTCGTGCTGCCTGCAGCTGACCAACAAGACGGGTGGCTTCATAGCATTCAACATAGAGATCAACCCGAACAAGTACCGTGTGCGGCCAAGCCAAGGGACCATGCCGCCGTGCTCCAGGAGTTATGTTGTCGTGACGCTGTCCACGCAAGAGGCAGCGCCGATATACATGCGGTGTGAGGACGTGCTACTCGTGCAGAGCATCGGCGTCAACCAGGATCTTGGTGAGATCAACTATCAAGAATTGTTCAAGACGGCCATGGCGAATCAGGTGGTTGATGTGGTGAAGCTGCCGATCGCTTATGTCACATTAGTCCAGTAGTATTATCCACCAAGAACTGGGAGTGGCCCTGGTGGCAAAGCGACGTGTTGGTAAATTCAGATAAAAAATGTTGAATTGTTGTTTGGCAAAAGGTGTTGTTTTGAGGTCTGTTTAATTGTATATTCTTCGATTATGTTGTCTTTGATTAGTTACTACAAACATTATAGTCTGAAAGATCGTGGATGTCGCCTAGAGGGGGGCGGTGAATAAACGCTTTAAAATAATTACGGTTGAGACTTGAACAAATGCGGAATAAACCTAACGGTTAATTTGTCAAGCACAAAACCTACAACAACTAGGCTCACCTATTTGCACCAACAACTTAAGCTAAGCAAGAAAAACTACTTAGGTGATAGCATGATATATGATAAGAAACAATATGGCTATCACAAAGTAAAGTGCATAAGTAAAGGGCTCGAATAAGAGATAACCGAGGCACGCTGGAGATGATGATGTATCGAAGTTCACACCTCATGGATGCTAATCTCCGCTTTGGAGCGGTGTGGAGGCACAATGCTCCCAAGAAGCCACTAGGGCCACCGTAATCTCCTCATGCCCTCGCACAATGCAAGATGCCGTGATTCCACTAAGGGACCCTTGAGGGCGGTCACCGAACCCGCATACAAATGGCAACCCTTGGGGCGGTCACCGAACCCAGACACGTTGGCAACCCTTGGGGCGGTCACGGTACCCGTCAAATTGCTCGGGCGATCTCCACAACCTAATTGGAGACCCTGACGCTTGCCGAGCTTTACACCACAATGATTGAGCTCCGAACACCACCAACCGTCTAGGGCGCCCAAGCACCCAAGAGGAACAAGCTCAAGGGCACCAAGCACCCAAGAGTAATAAGCTTCTCAACTTGTAACTTCCTTGTATCACCATGGAGAACTCAAACCGATGCACCAAATGCAATGGCAAGGGCACACGGAGTGCCAAGTCCTTCTCTCTCAAATCCCACGAAGCAACTAATGATAGGGAAGAAAATGAGAGGAAGAACAAGAAGGAGAACACCAAGAACTCCAAGATCTAGATCCAAGGGGTTCCCCTCACATAAAGGAGAAAGTGATTGGTGGAAATGTGGATCTAGATCTCCTCTCTCTTTTCCCTCAAAAACTAGCAAGAATCCATGGAGGGATTGAGAGTTAGCAAGCTCGAAGAAGGTCAACAATGGGGGAAGAACACAAGCCCAAAGGATAAGGTTCAATGGGGAAGAAGACCCCCTTTTATTGGTGGGGGAAAATCCAACCGTTATGCTCACAACCCGCACAGAGCGGTACTACCGCTCGTCCTCACGGTACTACCGCTAGGGATCACGGTACTACTGTTTGCGGTACAAAAAAAATACTTCCGTACCTACCTCCGCAGAACTTGGGACGAGTTTTTTGGTCCGGAGCGGTACTACCGCTGTAGGAGCCGCGGTAGTACCGCTCTGGAGCGGTAGTAAAAAATTACATCCGCTCCAATTCGCGGTAGTACCGCTGCAGCCTTTTCAGAACACCAAAACTACCATAACTTCTGCATTCGGACTCCGAATTCGACGAAACCAAGTTTGTTGGAAAGCTAGAGACAAGGGCTAACACAATCTTGAGAGAAATACCAATAATAAGCAAATGAGAAAAAGGCACAAAAGAAAATGGTGAGAACCCTTCCTCGGAAAAGACCGGTAAAACCTCCAACACCGAAAACATCATAGAAGACGCATGCAAACTCCGTTTTCGATGAACTCAAGCTTGTCATAAAGATGACCATAAGCTCTAAGACTCACAAAGAGAACCAAACAAGAACCAAGAAACATGATGCAAGGATGCAATGGTTTGAGCTCTCGACGAACGATACGATCAAGCTACTCACTTGAGAGTCCCCCTTGACAGACGGGTTATCGATCCTATAACCTTGTCTCCCACCTACCACCATGAGACCGGTAAAATAGAAAACCTATCAAGGGCAAACCTTTGCCTTGCACATGATCCACTTGAGCTAGATGATGACGATCTTGTCCTCCTCAAGATGGACCACCTTTCTTGATTGCGTTGGGTCGATGGAGACTAGATGATTGCTCCCCATACTCCACTACGGGTGAGCCACTCTTGACACATCTTCACAAGTCCATTGACACCACAATGGATGGCAAGCTTCAAGCACTTGATCTCTTCGTGATGCTCCACTTGAACTTGCACACGGCAATCTTAATGACGATCACCACTTGATGTCATCCTTTCCGTGGGTTGTATGATATCTTCCTCTTGACGCAAGCCCATGGACACGTACCTAACCCCACATAGACTCTCACATAGACCATGGGTTAGTACACAAAGTGCAATGGATAATGCTTACCCATACCATGGGATCACTTGATCCCTCTCGGTACATCTTATACGCTTTGTGAGTTGATCAACTTGATTCACTCTTGACTTAGTCTTGATCAACCTTGAATCTTTCCAACTCTATTCGTTTGGATGATGTCTTGAAGGTAAACATGAATGATCACACAATCTTCTTCTTCAAGACATGCTTGCTGAAGGAAATATGCCCTAGAGGCAATAATAAAGTTATTATTTATTTCCTTATATCATGATAAATGTTTATTATTCATGCTAGAATTGTATTAACCGGAAACATAATACATGTGTGAATACATAAACAAACGAGTGTCACTAGTATGCCTCTACTTGACTAGCTCGTTAATCAAAGATGGTTATGTTTCCTAACCATAGACATGAGTTGTCATTTGATTAACGGGATCACATCATTAGGAGAATGATCTGATTGACATGACCCATTCCGTTAGCCTAGCACTTGATCGTTTAGTATGTTGCTATTGCTTTCTTCATGACTTATACATGTTCCTGTAACTATGAGATTATGCAACTCCCGTTTACCGGAGGAACACTTTGAAGGAAATATGCCCTAGAGGCAATAATAAAGTTATTATTTATTTCCTTATATCATGATAAATGTTTATTATTCATGCTAGAATTGTATTAACCGGAAACATAATACATGTGTGAATACATAGACAAACAGAGTGTCACTAGTATGCCTCTACTTGACTAGCTCGTTAATCAAAGATGGTTATGTTTCCTAACCATAGACATGAGTTGTCATTTGATTAACAGGATCACATCATTAGGAGAATGATCTGATTGACATGACCCATTCCGTTAGCCTAGCACTTGATCGTTTAGTATGTTGCTATTGCTTTCTTCATGACTTATACATGTTCCTGTAACTATGAGATTATGCAACTCCGTTTACGGAGGAACACTTTGGTACTACCAAACGTCACAACGTAATCGGGTGATAATAAAGGAGTATTACAGGTGTCTCCAAAGGTACTTGTTGGGTTGGCGTATTTCGAGATTAGGTTTTGTCACTCCGATTGTCGGAGAGGTATCTCTGGGCCTTCTCGGTAATACACATCACATAAGCCTTGCAAGCATTACAACTAATGAGTTAGTTGTGAGATGATGTATTACGGAACGAGTAAAGAGACTTGCCAAGAATGAGATTGAACTAGGTATTGGATACCGACGATCGAATCTCGGGCAAGTAACATACCGATGACAAAGGGAACAACGTATGTTGTTATGCGGTCCGACCGATAAAGATCTTCAGAGAATATGTAGGAACCAATATGGGCATCCAGGTCCCGCTATTGGTTATTGACCGGAGATGTGTCTCGGTCATGTCTACATTGTTCTCGAACCGTAGGGTCCGCACGCTTAAGGTTTCAAGGACGGATATATTATGAGTTTGTGTATTTTGATGTACCGAAGGTTGTTCGAGTCCCGGATATGATCACGGACATGACGAGGAGTCTCGAAATGGTCGAGACATAAAGATTAATATATTGGACGGATATATTTGGACACGGAAAGGTTCGGAGAAGTTTGGAGCTCCGGAGGTTACCGAACCCCGGGAGGTATATGGGCCTTATTGGGCCCATAGGAGGAAGGAGAAGGAACAAGGGAGGCGCGCCCAAGCCCAATCCGAATTGGGGAAGGGGCGGCCCCCTTTCCTTTCTCCTTCCCCTCTTCCTATTCCTACTACTAGTACTACTTCCTAATACTAGTACTCCTTCCTTCCCTCCAAATAAGATAAGGAAAGAGAGGAAACCTACTTGGAGTAGGTTTCCTCCCTATGGTGCGCCCCTTGGGCCGGCCACCTCCTCCCTCCCTCCTTTATATCACGGGGAGGGGGGCACCTAGAACACACAAGTTGATCCTTGAGATCGTTCCTTAGCCGTGTGCGGTGCCCCTCCACCATATTCCACCTTGGTCATATCAGAGCGGTGCTTAGGCGAAGCCTGCGTCGGTGAAACATCAAGATCGTCACCACGCCGTCGGCCGTGGAACTCCCTCTCCCCGAGCTTTGCTGGATCGGAGCCCGAGGAGCGCCATCGAGCTGAACGTGTGCCAAGAACTCGGAGGCGCCGGAGTAACGGCTGGGATCGGCTGGATCGCGAGGAGAACGTCGACTACTTCCTCTACGTCATCATCGACTCGGAGGTGCCGGAGTAACTTGGGCGCTGGGATCGGCAGGATCGCGAGGAGAACGACGACTACTTCCTCTACGTTGTGATCGCTTCGCCACGGTCTCACGAGGGTACGTAGACAACACTCTCCCCTCTCGTTGCTATGCCATCACCATGGTCTGTGTGTGCGTGAGGAAATTTTTGAAATTACTGTGTTCCCCAACAGTGGCATCCGAGCCAGGTTTTATGCGTTGATGTCATATGCACGAGTAGAACACAAGTGAGTTGTGGGCGATACAAGTCATACCGCCTACCAGCATGTCACACTTTGGTTCAGCGGTATTGTGAGATGAAGCGGCCCGGACCGACATTACGCCAGACGCTTACGCGAGACTGGTTTCACCGTTACGAGCATTCGTGCTTAAAGGTGGCTGGCGGGTGTCTGTCTCTCTCACTTTAGTTGAACTGAGTGTGGCTACGCCCGGTCCTTGAGAAGGTTAAAACGGAGTCTATTTGACGAAGTATCGTTGTGGTTATGATGCGTAGGTAAGAACGGTTCTTGCTCAGCCCGTAGCAGCCACGTAAAACTTGCAACAACAAAGTAGAGGACGTCTAACTTGTTTTTGCAGGGCATGTTGTGATGTGATATGGTCAAGACGTGATGCTATATTTTATTGTATGAGATGATCATGTTTTGTAACCGAGTTATCGGCAATCTGGCAGGAGCCATATGGTTGTCGCTTTATTATATGAAATGCAAACGCATACGTAATTGCTTTACTTTATCACTAAGCGGTAGCAATAGTCGTAGAAGCAATAGATGGCGAAACGACAACGATGCTACGATGGAGATCAAGGTGTCGGCGCCGGTGGCGATGGTGATCATGACGGTGCTTGGAGATGGAGATCACAAGCACAAGATGATGATGGCCATATCATATCACTTATATTGATTGCATGTGATGTTTATCCTTTATGCATCTTATTTTGCTTTGATTGACGGTAGCATTTTAAGATGATCTCTCACTAAAAATTATCAAGTAGTGTTCTCCTGAGTATGCACCGTTGCCAAAGTTCGTCGTGCCGAGACACCACGTGATGATCGGGTGTGATAAGCTCTCACGTCCATCTACAACGGGTGCAAGCCAGTTTTGCACACGCAGAATACTCAGGTTATACTTGACGAGCCTAGCATATGCAGATATGGCCTCGGAACACGGAGACCGAAAGGTCGGCGTGAATCATATAGTAGATATGATCAACATAAGATGTTCACCATTGAAAACTACTCCATCTCACGTGATGATCGGTTATGGTTTAATTGATTTGGATCACGTGATCACTTAGATGACTAGAGAGATGTCTGTCTAAGTGGGAGTTCTTAAGTAATATGATTAATTGAACTTAAATTTATCATGAACTTAGTACCTGATAGTATCTTGCTTGTCTATGTCTGTTTGTAGATAGATGGCTCGTCTTTGTTGTTCCGTTGAATTTTAATGCGTTCCTTGAGAAAGCAAAGTTGAAAGATGATGGTAGCAATTACACGGACTGGGTCCGTGAATCTGAGGATTATCCTCATTGCTGCACGTAAGAGTTACGCCCCGGATGCACCGCTAGGTGCCAGCCTGCTGCCGATGCAACCGACGGCGTTAAGAACGTCTGGCGAAAGCAAAGGCGATGACTACTCTATAGTTCAGTGTGCCATGCTTTACGGCTTAGAACCGGGTCTTCAACGACGCTTTTGAAAGTCGTGGAGCATATGAGATGTTCCAAGAGTTGAAGTTGATATTTCAGCAGAATGCCCGGATTGAGAGATATGAAGTCTCCAATAAGTTCTATAGCTGCAAGATGGAGGAGAATGGGTGCATCGGTGAGCACATACTCGTAATGTCCGGGTATTACAATCACTTGACTCAACTGGGAGTTGATCTTCCGGATGATTGTGTCATTGACAGAATTCTTCAATCACGCCACCAAGCTACAAAGGCTTCGTGATGAACTATAATATGCAAGGGTTAGTAAAGACTATGCTCGAGCTCTTCGCAATGCTTTGAAAGCTGCGGAGGTAGAAATCAAGAAGGAGCATCAAGTGTTGATGGTCAATAAGACCACTAGTTTCAAGAAGAAAGGCAAAGGGAAGAAGAAGGGGAACTTCAAGAAGAACAGCAAACAAGTTGCTGCTCAAGGGAAGAAACCCAAGTCTGGACCTAAACCTGAAACTGAGTGCTTCTACCGCAAGCGATAGTCCTTTGGAAGCGGAACTGCCCCAAGTATTTGGCGGATAAAAAGGATGGCAAGGTGAACAAAGGTATATGTGATATACATGTTATTGATGTGTACCTTACTAGAGCTCGCAGTAGCAATTGTGGTATTTGATACTGGTTACATTGCTAATATTTGCAACTCAAAGCAGGGGACTCTGATTAGCGAACACCGGCAAAGGACGAGGTGACGATGCGTGGGAAATGGTTCCAAAGTCGATGTGATCGCGGTCGGCACGCTACCTCTACATCTACCTTCGGGATTAGTTTTAGACCTAAATAATTGTTATTTGGTGCGGCGTTAAGCATGAACATTATATCTGGATCTTGTTTGATGCGAGACGGTTATTCATTTAAATCAGAGAATAAAGGTTGTTCTATTTATATGAATAATATCTTTTATGGTCATGCACCCTTGAAGAGTGGTCTATTTTTAATGAATCTCGATAGTAGTGATACACATATTCATAATGTTGAAACCAAAAGATGCAGAGTTGATAATGATAGTGCGACTTATTTGTGGCATTGCCGTTTAGGTCATATCGGTATAAAGCGCATGAAGAAACTCCATCTTGATGGACTTTTGGAGTCACTTGATTATGAATCACTTGGCACTTGCGAACCGTGCCTCATGGGCAAGATGACTAAAACCCGTTCTCGGTACTATGGAGAGAGCAACAGATATGTTGGAAATCATACATACAGATGTATGTGGTCCAATGAATGTTGAGGCTCGTGGCGGATATCGTTATTTTCTCACCTTCACAGATGATTTAAGCAGATATGGGTATATCTTCTTAATGAAACATAAGTCTGAAACATTTGAAAAGTTCAAAGAATTTCAGAGTGAAGTTGAAAATCATCGTAATAAGAAAATAAAGTTTCTACGATCTGATCGTGGAGGCGAATATTTGAGTTACGAGTTTGGTCTACATTTGAAACAATGCGGAATAGTTTCGCAACTCACGCCACCGGAACACCACAGCGCAATGGTGTGTCCGAGCGTCAGTAATCGCACTTTACTAGATATGGTGCGATCTATGATGTCTCTTACAGATTTACCGCTATCGTTTTGGAGTTATGCTCTTGAGACGGCCGCATTCACGCTGAATAGAACACCGTCAAAATCCGTTGAGACGACACCTTATGAACTGTGGTTTGGCAAGAAACCAAAGTTGTCGTTTCTTAAAGTTTGGGGATGCGATGCTTATGTGAAAAAGCTTCAACCCGATAAGCTCGAACCTAAATCGGAGAAATGTGTCTTCATAGGATACCCAAAGGAGACAGTTGGGTACACCTTCTATCACAGATCCGAAGGCAAGACATTTGTTGCTAAGAATGGATCCTTTCTAGAGAAGGAGTTTCTCTCGAAAGAAGTGAGTGGGAGGAAAGTAGAACTTGATGAGGTAACTGTACCTTCTCCCTTATTTGAAAGTAGTTTATCACGTAAACCAGTTTCGCGACATCTACACCAAATAGTGAGGAAGTTGATGATGTTGATCATGAAACTTCAGATCAAGTTACTATAGAACCTCGTAGATAAACCAGAATAAAATCCGCACTGCAGTGGTACGGCAATCCTGTTACGGAAGACATGCTAATAGATCATGATGAACCTACGAACTATGAAGAAGCGATGGTGAGCCCAGATTACGCAAATTGGCTTGAGGCCATGTTATCCGAGATGGGATCCATGTATGAAAACAAAGTGTGGAATTTGGTTGACTTGCCAGAGGTTCTGCAAGCAATAGAAAACAAGTGGATCTTCAAGAAGAAGACCGACACGACGGTAATATTGCTGTCTACAAAGCTCGACTTATGTCGCAAAGGGTTTTCGACAAGTTCAAGGTGTTGACTACGATGAGACATTCTCACCCGTAGCGATGCTTAAGTCTATCAGAATCATGTTAGCAATTGCCGCATTTTATGATTATGAAATTTGGCAAATGGATGTAAAGACCGCATTCTGAATGGGTTTACGGAAGAAGAGTTGTATATGATGCAACGGAAGGTTTTATCGATCCAAAGGGAGCTAACAAAGTGTGCAAGCTCCCCGATCCATTTATGGACTGGTGCAAGCATCTCGGAGTTGGAATAAACGCTTTGATAGTGTGATCAAAGCATTTGGGTTTATCTGAGACTTATGGAGAAGCCTGTATTTACAAGAAAGTGAGTGGGAGCTCTGTAGCATTTCTGATATTATATGTAGATGACATATTACTGATCGGAAATGATATAGAATTTCGGGATAGCATAAAGGGATACTTGAACAAGAGTTTTTCGATGAAAAACCTTGGTGAAGCTGCTTACATATTGGGCATCAAGATCTATAGAGATAGATCAAGACGCTTAATTGGACTTTCACAAAGCACATACCTTGATAAAGTTTTGAAGAAGTTCAAAATGGATCGTGCAAAGAAAGGTTTTTACCTGTATTACAAGGTGTGAGATTGAGTCGGACTCAATGCCCGACCACAGCAGAAGATAGAGAAAATGAAAGATGTTCCCTATGCTTCAGCCATAGGCTCTATCATGTATGCAATGCTGTGTACCAGACTGACGTATGCTTAGCTGTAAGCTTGGCAGGAAGGTACCAAAGTAATCCAGAGTGGATCATCGGACAGCGGTCAAAAACATCTGAAATACACGAAAAGGACTAAGGATATGTTTTCGTATATGGAGGTGACAAAGAGCTAGTCGTAAATGGTTACGTCGATGCAAGCTTTGACACTGATCCGGACGATTCTAAATCGCAAAACCGGATACATGTTTTTGTTAAACGGTGGAGCTGGGTTGGTGCAGTTCTAAACAAAGCGTCGTGGCGGGATCTACATGTGAAGCGGAGTACATAGCTGCTTGGAAGCAGCAAATGAAGGAGTCTGGATGAAAGAGTTCATTTCCGATCTAGGTGTTGTACCTAGTGCATCGGGACCAATGAAGATCTTCGTGACAATCTTTGGTGCAATTGCCTTGGCAAAGGAATCCAGATTTCACAAGAGGACCAAGCATATCAAGAGACGCTTCAATTCCATTCGGGACCAAGTCCAAGTGGGAGACATAGAGATTTGCAAAATACATACGGATCTGAACGTTGCAGACCCGTTGACTAAGCCTCTTCCACGAGCAAAACATGATCAGCACCAAGACTCCATGGGTGTTAGAATCATTCTTGAGTGAACTAGATTATTGACTCTAGTGCAAGTGGGAGACTGAAGGAAATATGCCCTAGAGGCAATAATAAAGTTATTATTTATTTCCTTATATCATGATAAATGTTTATTATTCATGCTAGAATTGTATTAACCGGAAACATAATACATGTGTGAATACATAGACAAACAGTGTGTCACTAGTATGCCTCTACTTGACTAGCTCGTTAATCAAAGATGGTTATGTTTCCTAACCATAGACATGAGTTGTCATTTGATTAACGGGATCACATCATTAGGAGAATGATCTGATTGACATGACCCATTCCGTTAGCCTAGCACTTGATCGCTTAGTATGTTGCTATTGCTTTCTTCATGACTTATACATGTTCCTGTAACTATGAGATTATGCAACTCCCGTTTACGGAGGAGGAACACTTTGGGTACTACCAAAGCGTCACAACGTAATCGGGTGATAATAAAGGAGTATTACAGGTGTCTCCAAAGGTACTTGTTGGGTTGGCGTATTTCGAGATTAGGTTTTGTCACTCCGATTGTCGGAGAGGTATCTCTGGGCCTTCTCGGTAATACACATCACATAAGCCTTGCAAGCATTACAACTAATGAGTTAGTTGTGAGATGATGTATTACGGAACGAGTAAAGAGACTTGCCAAAGAATCGAGATTGAACTAGGTATTGGATACCGACGATCGAATCTCGGGCAAGTAACATACCGATGACAAAGGGAACAACGATGTTGTTATGCGGTCCGACCGATAAAGATCTTCGTAGAATATGTAGGAACCAATATGGGCATCCAGGTCCCGCTTATTGGTTATTGACCGGAGATGTGTCTCGGTCATGTCTACATTGTTCTCGAACCGTAGGGTCCGCACGCTTAAGGTTTCGATGACGGATATATTATGAGTTTGTGTATTTTGATGTACGAAGGTTGTTCGGAGTCCCGATATGATCACGGACATGACGAGGAGTCTCGAAATGGTCGAGACATAAAGATTAATATATTGGACGGATATATTTGGACACCGGAAAGGTTCCGGAGAAGTTTGGAGCTCCGGGAGGTTACCGGAACCCCCCGGGAGGTATATGGGCCTTATTGGGCCCATGTAGGAGTAAGGGAGAAGGAACAAGGGAGGGGGGCGCGCCCCCCCAAGCCCAATCCGAATTGGGGAAGGGGGCGGCCCCCCCTTTCCTTTCTCCTTCCCCCTCTTCCTATTCCTACTAGTAGTACTACTTCCTAATACTAGTACTCCTTCCTTCCCCTCCAAATAAGATAAGGAAAAGAGAGGAAACCTACTTGGAGTAGGTTTCCCTCCTATGGTGCGCCCCTTGGGCCGGCCACCTCCTCCCTCCCTCCTTTATATACGGGAGGGGGGCACCTAGAACACACAAGTTGATCCTTGAGATCGTTCCTTAGCCGTGTGCGGTGCCCCTCCACCATATTCCACCTTGGTCATATCGTGGCGGTGCTTAGGCGAAGCCTGCGCCGGTGAAACATCAAGATCGTCACCACGCCGTCGTCTTGTGGAACTCCCTCTCCCCGAGCTTTGCTGGATCGGAGCCCGAGGAGCGTCATCGAGCTGAACGTGTGCCAAGAACTCGGAGGCGCCGGAGTAACGGCGCTGGGATCGGCTGGATCGCGAGGAGAACGTACGACTACTTCCTCTACGTCATCATCGACTCGGAGGTGCCGGAGTAACGGCGCTGGGATCGGCAGGATCGCGAGGGGAACGACGACTACTTCCTCTACGTTGTGATCGCTTCCGCCACGGTCTCACGAGTGCGTAGACAACACTCTCCCCTCTCGTTGCTATGCCATCACCATGGTCCTGTGTGTGCGTAGGAAAATTTTTGAAATTACTGCGTTCCCCAACACACTTTGGGTGCTACCAAACGTCACAACGTAACTGGGTGATTATAAAGGAGTACTACAGGTGTCTCCAAAGGTACATGTTGGGTTGGCGTATTTCGAGATTAGGTTTTGTCACTCCGATTGTCGGAGAGGTATCTCTGGGCCCTCTCGGTAATGCACATCACTATAAGCCTTGCAAGCAATGTAGCTAATGAGTTAGTTACGGAATGATGCATTACGAACGAGTAAAGAGACTTGCCGTAGCGAGATTGAACTAGGTATTGGATACCGGCGATCAAATCTCGGGCAAGTAACATACCGATGACAAAGGGAACAACGTATGTTGTTATGCGGTTTGACCGATAAAGATCTTCGTAGAATATGTAGGAGCCAATATGGGCATCCAGGTCCCGCTATTGGTTATTGACCGAGAATAGTTCTAGGTCATGTCTACATAGTTCTCGAACCCGTAGGGTCCGCACGCTAAGGTTTCGATGATGCTTATATTATGAGTTTATGAGTTTTGATGTACCGAAGGAGTTCGGAGTCCCGGATGAGATCGGGGACATGACGAGGAGTCTCGAAATGGTCGAGACGTAAAGATCGATATATTTGACGACTATACTCGGAGTTCGGAAAGGTTCCGAATGATTCGGGTATTTTTGGGAGTACCGGAGAGTTACGGGAATTCGCCGGGAGAAGTATTGGGCCTTATTGGGCCTGCGGGAATGAGAGAGGGCTGCCTAGGGCAGGCCGCGCCCCATGGCATAGTCCGAATTGGACTAGGGAGGGGCCGCACCCCTCCTTCCTTCCCTTCTCTCTTCCCTTCCTTGTCTCCTACTCCTAATACATGGAAGGACTCCTAGTTGGACTAGGAAAGGGGAATCCTACTCCCGGTGGGAGTAGGACTCCCCTGGTGCGCCTCCTCCTAGGCCGCCACCCCTCCCTTGCTCCTTTATATACGGGGCAGGGGGCACCCCATGACACACAAGTTGATCTACGGATCGTTCCTTAGCCGTGTGCGGTGCCCCCTCCACCATATTCCACTTCACCATATCGTCATGGAGCTTAGGCGAAGCCTGCGCCGGAGAAGTCATATCGTCATGGAGCTTAGGCGAAGCCCTGCGTCAGTGGAGCATCATCATCGTCACCACGCCTTGCGTCGTCTTGTGGAACTCATCCCCGACACTTTGCTGGATCGGAGTCCGGGATCGTCATCGAGCTGAACGATGTGCAGAACTCGGAGGTGCCGACGTTCGGTACTTGGATCGGTCGGATCGTGAAGACGTACGACTACATCAACATCGGAGTTATAACGCTTCCGCTTACGGTCTACGAGGGTACGTGGACATACACTCTCCCCTCTCATTGCTATGCATCACCATGATCCTTGCGTGTGCGTAGGAAAATTTTGAAATTACTACGTTCCCCAACAGTGGTATCAGAGCCAGGTTTTATGGTTTGATGTTTTGCACGAGTAGAACACAAGTGAGTTGTGGGCGATACAAGTCATACTGCCTACCAACATGTCATACTTTGGTTCAGCGGTATTGTGAGATGAAGCGCCCGGACCGACATTACGCCAGACGCTTACGCGAGACTGGTTTCACCGTTCACGAGCACTCGTGCTTAAAGGTGGCTGGCGGGTGTCTGTCTCTCTCACTTTAGTTGAACCGAGTGTGACTACGCCCGGTCCTTGCGAAGGTTAAACGGAGTCTATTTGACAAACTATCGTTGTGGTTTTGATGCGTGGGTGAGAACGGTTCTTGCTAAGCCCGTAGCAGCCACGTAAAATTTGCAACAACAAAGTAGAGGGCGTCTAACTTGTTTTTGCAGGGCATGTTGTGATGTGATATGGTCAAGATGTGATGAGATATAAGTTGTTGTATAAGATGATCATGTTTTGTTGAAGTTATCGGCAACTGGCAGAAGCCCTATGGTTGTCTCTTTGTTGCATAAGATGCAAGTGCCAAATAATTGCTTTACTTTATCGCTATGCGATAGCAATAGTTGCAAAAGCAATAGTTGGCGAGACAACCATGTGATGACACATTGATATAGATCAAGATGATGAAGATCATGGTGTCGTGCGGTGACGATATAAAGGTCATGACGATACTTTGGAGATGGAGATCAAAGGCGCAAGATGATCATGGCCATATCATGTCACATATTTTGATTGCATATGATGTTTATCTGTTATACATCTTATTCTCGCTTTGATTGACGGTAGCATTTTAAGATGATCTCTCATTAATTATCAAGAAGTGTTCTCCTGAGTATGCACCGTTGCCAAAGTTAAATGCGTCTTAGAGACACCACGTGATGATCGGGTGTGATAAGCTCTACGTCCATCTACAACGGGTGCAAGCCAGTTTGCACGCGAGAATACTCAGGTTATACTTGACGAGCCTAGCATATGCGAGATATGGCCTCGGAACACGGAGACCGAAAGGTCGGCGTGAATCATATAGTAGATATGATCAACATAAGATGTTCACCATTGAAAACTACTCCATCTCACGTGATGATCGGTTATGGTTTAGTTGATTTGGATCACGTGATCACTTAGATGACTAGAGAGATGTCGTCTAAGTGGGAGTTCTTAAGTAATATGATTAATTGAACTTAAATTTATCACGAACTTAGTCCTGGTAGTATTTTGCAAATTATGTTGTAGATCAATAGCTCGCGTTGTTGCTTCCCAATGTTTATTTTGATATGTTCCTAGAGAAAATTGTGTTGAAAGATGTTAGTAGCAATGATACGGATTGGATCCGTGATCTGAGGTTTATCCTCATTGCTGCACAGAAGAATTATGTCCTTAATGCACCGCTAGGTGACAGACCTATTGCAGGAGCAGATGTTATGAACGTTTGGCTAGCTCAATATGATGACTACTTGATAGTTTAGTGCACCATGCTTAAACGGCTTAGAATCGGGACTTCAAAGACGTTTTGAACGTCATGGACCATATGAGATGTTCCAGGAATTGAAGTTAATATTTCAAGCAAATACCCGAGTTGAGAGATATGAAATCTACAACAAGTTATATAGCTAAAAGATGGAAGAGAATCGCTCAACTAGTGAGCATGTTCTCAGATTGTGCAGGTACTTCAATCGCTTGAATCAAGTGGGAGTTAATCTTCCAGATAAGATAGTGATTGACAGAATTCTCTAGTCACCAACACTAAGTTACTAGAACTTCGTGATGAACTATAGAATGCAAGGGATGACGAAACGATTCCCGAGCTCTTCGTGATGTTGAAATCGATGAAGGTAGAAATCAAGAAAGAGCATCAAGTGTTGATGATTGACAAGACCACTAGTCTCAAGGAAAAGGGCAAAGGGAAGAAGGGGAACTTCAAGAAGAGCGGCAAGCAAGTTGCTGCTCGAGTGAAGAAGCCCAAGTCTGGACCTAAGCACGAGACTAAGTGCTTTTGCTGCAATGGAACTGGTCACTAGAAGCGGAACTACCCCATGTGATTGGTGGATAAGAAGGATGGCAAAGTGAACATAAGTATATTTGATATACATGTTATTGATGTGTACTTTACTAGTGTTCATAGCAACCCCTCAGTATTTGGTACTAGTTCAGTTGCTAAGATTAGTAACTCGAAAAGGGAGTTGAAGAATGAACAGAGACTAGTTAAGGGTGAAGTGACGATGAGAGTTGGAAGTGGTTCCAAGATTGATATGATCATCATCGCACACTCCCTATACTTTCGGGATTAGTGTGGAACCTAAATAAGTGTTATTTGGTGTTGAGCATAAATATGATTTGATCATGTTTATTGCAATACGGTTATTCATTTAAGTAAGAGAATAAATTGTTGTTCTGTTTACATGAATAAAACCTTATATGGTTACACACCCAATGAAAATGGTTCATTGGATCTCGATCATAGTGATACACATATTCAAAATATTGAAACCAAAAGATGCAAAGTTAATAATGATAGTGCAACTTATTTGTGGCTTGCCGTTTAGGTCATATTGGTGTAAAGCGCTTGAAGAAAACTCCATGCTTGATGGACTTTTGGAATCACTTGATTATGAATCATTTGATGCTTGCGAACCGTGCCTTTTGGGCAAGATGACTAAAACTCCGTTCTCCGGAACAATGGAACAAGCTACTGACTTATTGGAAATAATACATACCGATGTATGCGATTCAATGAGTGTTGATGCTCGTGGCAAGTATCGTTATTTTCTGACCTTCACAAGATGATTTGAGCGAGATATGGGTATATCTACTTGATGAAACATAAGTCTGAAACATTTGAAAAGTTCAAAGAATTTCAGAGTGAAGTTGAAAATCATCGTAATAAGAAAATAAAGTTTCTACGATCTGATCGTGGAGGCGAATATTTGAGTTACGAGTTTGGTATACATTTGAAACAATGCGGAATAGTTTCGCAACTCACGCCACCCGGAGCACCACAGCGCAATGGTGTGTCCGAGCGTCGTAATCGCACTTTACTAGATATGGTGCGATCTAAGATGTTTCTTACCGATTTACCGTTATAGTTTTGGGGCTATGCATTAGAGACAACTGCATTCACGTTAAAAAGGGCACCATCTAAATCCGTTGAGACGACACCGTATGAACTGTGGTTTGGCAAGAAACCAAAGTTGTTGTTTCTTAAAAGTTTGGAGTTGTGATGCTTATGTGAAAAAAGTTTTCACCTGATGAGCTCAAACCCAAATCGGAGAAGTGCGTCTTCATAGAATACCCAAAGGTAACTATTGGGTACACCTTCTATCACAGATCCGAAGGCAAGTTTTTCGTTGCTAAGATGGATCCTTTCTAGAGAAGAAGTTTCTCTCGAAAGAAGTGAGTGGGAGGAAAGTAGAACTTGATGAGGTAATTGTACCTTCTCCCTTATTTGAAAGTAGTTCATCACAGGAATCAGTTCGATGATTCCTACACCAATTAGTGAGGAAGTTAATGATGATGATCATGAAACTTCAGATCAAGTTGCTACCAAACCTCGTAGGGTCTTCCAGAGTAAGATCCGCACCAGAGTGGTACGGTAATCTTATTCTAGAAGTCATGTTACTAGACCATGATGAACCTATGAACTATGAGGAAGCGATGATGAGCCCAGATTCATGAAATGGCTTGAGGCCATGAAATCTGAGATAGGATCCATGTATGAGAACAAAGTATGGACTTTGATTGACTTGCTCGATGATCAGCAAGCCATGTTAAATAAATGGATCTTCAAGAGGAAGGCGGACAACGATAGTAGTGTTACTATCTACAAAACTCGACTTGTCACAAAAAGGTTTTTGACAAGTTCAAGGTATTGACTACAATGAGATTTTCTCTCTTGTAGCGATTCTTAAGTCTGTCCGAATCATGTTAGCAATTGCCACATTTTATGAAATCTGGCAAATGGATGTCAAAACTACATTCTTTAATGGATTTATTAAAGAAGAGTTCCATATGATGCAACCAGAAGTTTTCGTCAATCCTAAAGGAGCTAACAAAATATGCAAGCTTCAGCGATCCATCTATGGACTGGTGCAAGCATCTCGAGTTGGAATACATGCTTTGATAAGTTGATCATAGCATATAGTTTTATCTGAGACTTGCGGTGAAGCCTGTAATTACTAGAAAGTGAGTGGGAGCACTACAGCATTTACGATAAGTATATGTGAATGACATATTGTAGATCGGAAATAATGTAGAATTATTCTACAAAGCATAAAGGAGTGTTTGAAAGGAGTTTTTCAAAGAAAGACCTCGGTGAAGCTGCTTACATATTGAGCATCAAGATCTATAGAGATAGATCAAGACGCTTGATAAGTTTTTTTTTCAATGAATACATACCTTGACAAGATTTTGAAGTAGTTCAAAATGGAACAGTCAAAGAAAGAGTTCTTACCTGTGTTACAAGGTGTGAGATTGAGTAAGACTCAAAACCCGACCACGGCAGAAGATAGAAAGAGAATGAAAGTCATTCCCTATGCATCAGCCATAGGTTCTATAAAGTATGTCATCTTGTGTACCAGATCTATTGCATACCCTACCACTAAGCTTGGCAAGGAGTGCAATAGTGATCTAGGAGTAGATCAATGGACAGCGGTCAAAATTATCCTTAGTAGAATAAGGATGTGTTTCGATTATGGAAGTGAAAAGGTTAAACGTAAAGGGTTATGTCGATGCAAGTTTTAAACACTAATCTAGATGACTCGAGTCTCAATCTGGATACATATTGAAAGTGGGAGCAATTAGCTAGAGTAGCTCCGCAAGAGCATTGTAGACATAGAAATTTGCAAAATACATACGGATCTGAATGTGGCAGACCCGCTGACTAAACTTCTCTCACAAACAAAACATGATCACACCTTAGTACTCTTTGGGCGTTAATCACATAGCGATATGAGCTAGATTACTGACTCTAGTAAACCCTTTGGGTGTTGGTCACATGTCGATGTGAACTATGGGTGTTAACCACATATAGATGTGAACTATTGATGTTAAATCACATGGCGATGTGAACTAGATTATTGACTCTAGTGCAAGTGGGAGACTGAAGGAAATATGCCCTAGAGGCAATAATAAAGTTATTATTTATTTCCTTATATCATGATAAATGTTTATTATTCATGCTAGAATTGTATTAACGGAAACATAATACATGTGTGAATACATAAACAAGCAGAGTGTCACTAGTATGCCTCTACTTGACTAGCTCGTTAATCAAAGATGGTTATGTTTCCTAACCATAGACATGAGTTGTCATTTGATTAACGGGATCACATCATTAGGAGAATGATCTGATTGACATGACCCATTCCGTTAGCCTAGCACTTGATCGTTTAGTATGTTGCTATTGCTTTCTTCATGACTTATACATGTTCCTGTAACTATGAGATTATGCAACTCCCGTTTACGGAGGAACACTTTGGGTGCTACCAAACGTCACAACATAACTGGGTGATTATAAAGGAGTACTACAGGTGTCTCCAAAGGTACATGTTGGGTTGGCGTATTTCGAGATTAGGTTTTGTCACTCCGATTGTCGGAGAGGTATCTCTGGGCCCTCTCGGTAATGCACATCACTATAAGCCTTGCAAGCAATGTAGCTAATGAGTTAGTTACGGAATGATGCATTACGTAACGAGTAAAGAGACTTGCGGTAACGAGATTGAACTAGGTATTGGATACCGACGATCAAATCTCGGGCAAGTAACATACCGATGACAAAGGGAACAATGTATGTTGTTATGCGGTTTGACCGATAAAGATCTTCGTAGAATATGTAGGAGCCAATATGGGCATCCAGGTCCCGCTATTGGTTATTGACCGAGAATAGTTCTAGGTCATGTCTACATAGTTCTCGAACCCGTAGGGTCCGCACGCTTAAGGTTTCGATGACAGTTATATTATGAGTTTATGAGTTTTGATGTACGGAAGCAGTTCGGAGTCCCGGATGAGATCGGGGACATGAAGAGGAGTCTCGAAATGGTCGAGACCTAAAGATCAATATATTGGACGACTATATTCGGAGTTCGGAAAGGTTCCGAATGAGTCGGGTATTTTTCGGAGTACCGGAGAGTTACGGGAATTCGCCGGGGAGAAGTATTGGGCCTTATTGGGCCCTGGGAAAGAGAGAGGCTGCCTAGGGCAGGCGCGCGCCCCATGGCCTAGTCCGAATTGGACTAGGGGAGGCCGCACCCTCCTTCCTTCCCTTCTCTCTTCCCTTCCTTGTCTCCTACTCCTAATACATGGAAGGACTCCTAGTTGGACTAGGAAAGGGGGAATCTACTCCCGGTGGGAGTAGGACTCCCCCTTGGTGCGCCTCCTCCTAGGCCGGCCACCCCCTCCCTTGCTCCTTTATATACGGGGGCAGGGGGCACCCCATGACACACAAGTTGATCTACGGATCGTTCCTTAGCCGTGTGCGGTGCCCCCCTCCACCATATTCCACTTCAGTCATATCGTCGCGGAGCTTAGGCGAAGCCCTGCGCCGGAGAAGTCATATCGTCGCGGAGCTTAGGCGAAGCCCTGCGTCGGTGGAGCATCATCATCGTCCTGCCCCGTCGTCTTGTGGAACTCATCCCCAACACTTTGCTTTGGATCGGAGTCCGGGGATGCGTCATCGAGCTGAGCGTGTGCGAGAACTCGGAGGTGCCGTCGTTCGGTACTTGGATCGGTCGGATCGTGAAGACGTGCGACTACATCAACCGCGTTGTTATAACGCTTCCGCTTCACGGTCTCACGAGTGCGTGGACATACACTCTCCCCTCTCGTTGCTATGCATCACCATGATCCTTGCGTGTGCGTAGGAAAATTTTGAAATTACTACGTTCCCCAACACTTGCAACAAGCTCAACACTCACATGACCAATATTTGGATAATTCCTTAATAGCACCTTGGTCAACACATAAACTCTTTGAAACCAACACATTGACTTCAAGAAATGCCTATGGACAAATCATGACCAATCTTTGGATAATTCCTTAATAGCACCTTGGTCAACACATAAACTCCTTGAAACCAACACATGGACTTCAAGAAATGCCTATGGACAAATCCTTCAAATATAACTCAATGCAACCATTAGTCCATAGAGAATGTCATCAATTACCAGAACCACACATGGGGGCACCGCATGTCCTTTCAATCTCCCCCATTTTGGTAATTGATGACAATCACTTTCAAGAGAGTTTATATAAGGAATTATGCATCACCATGCAATGCAACAACCAATGATGCATGAGTAAGAGATGCAAATGCTTAGGAACAAAACCAAAGCAAGAGGAGAGAATTCTGAAGACTTCTCCATAAAACTCTCTGAAACTTCTCCCCCATTGGCATCGATTGCCAAAATGGGCCAAAAGCTAAGAAGACCAATATAAAAGGTGTTCCTCCAAAAGTTGTGTATTTCTCAACAAGAGAGTGGAATGCCATACACATATCCAAAGGTAATACTTGGAGGAAGACCAACTGTATTGAGGCACCAAGATTGCAAAAGAATGATATGCCACAAAGACATAACAAAGAGAGAAACAAGCAATCAAGCAATCAAAAGATACTAATTGAAGCAAGCTATCAAAAGATATCAACTGAACCAACTAGACCAAAGATCCTACGAGCCACATGAAAAAGATATTATGATATGAGTAGAGGATTGTTCTGAAGAAACTAGAGGATCTCCCCATGATTTGTGCACATCAAGAATTTTTGTATTTGGATACAAAGTGCACAAAATAGGATCATAGCTCCCCCAAAGTCAATAGAAACTAACAACAAGTGCAAGAGAGCATATAGGAAACTAAGCCTAGCGCTTGCAACAAGCACATGGTTGAGCAACATTGTAAAAGAGGCAACTTAAGAATAGGCTCAACCAAAATGATGTGTGAGTCATGGCAAAGCACATGAGAAGACTAATATACGGATGAGCATAAGCATCAACATAGTCTCGAATGAATGAGATACACGGTGCAAAGCCTTTCATTCTCACACACAACTAGCAAATGGGTTCACAAGCTTACTAATAAGAAAATAGAGAACCTATGCTTGTGACAACCCGTGGTGAAGATAAACGATGAGAGGCTCATCAAGATGAGGGGTACCAATTAAGATGGCAAAAGCCTCGTAAAGATAAGCAAGAGGAAAATAATCTTCACCACACAAGAGTGCAACAAGATGCAACGATAGAGGACACTCACTCAAGGCAAAAGATTTCACGGAGCCACCAAAGAAATAACATAAGAAAGACAAGGTGGACGTGAAAGAAAAGATATCAACTAGAGATGTAATTTCTCTCAAGTGTATAAGGTTCTAGGTAGACAAAATCATGATGATATATATCTACAAAGAGGGATGTACACCGAAATAGTTACAACATGAAGGAACAAGATATCCACAAGGAAGTCATAAATATACCAATAAGATATTTGCTTGAAAGCATAGCACTTGGCTAGATATGGTCTTATTGTATATAAATGAATTCCTAACGCATGAACATCAAAGACATCACAACTAGCAACATGAGATCATCATTGAGATGCTTTGAGAAAGGAAACAAGTATCACAAGAAAGAATGAAATACATGCCATGATACAACCTACACAAGGTTGATGCAAGTAATGTGTGCATGTAGTAGATGATGATACTTATTACCGAGATACCATTGGAAGGATGTAGTAGATACCCATTGAAGGTAGATAGTAGTCCATTGATCATCCTAGCTTGACTCCAATATGCACATGGTGACAACACCTTCCTTGTGAGTGAGCCGAGCATCCAATGCATCTCCAACTGTTCCTATAAGAACAACACAAACTAAACGGTACCCAAACTCATCGGAACCAAATACTTAGAAACACCAATACATAGGACAAACTCCACATAAATATGTGCATATAGATATCAAAATGAATATCATGCGCATCTCATCCAAATTGAGACTAGGTGGAGTTTCTCCCATATATTGAGTCAAAGAAAGAAAGCATGCCAAATAAAATACATGAAGAAAACATGCATGCTCAAGACTTCAAAACCCAAAACCAAAAGACAAAGAAATGCCAAGTGAAAAGGATACCAAATGAATAAAATATCACTTGGAGGATATCCATAAAAGATACATCAAGGAATGAGATATCCATTGATACACTCAAAATAAAAGATATCAAACTCCCAAAAGAGAGGATGGTTCCAAACAAACCAAGCTCTCTACAAAGTTTCATGATGGCACAAAGTACCAAAACGGAAACGGCTTGCCTTCCACCAACACAAACTTGATAAGGATCACAAGAAGAGTGTTCTAAAGAAAATAGGATAGCTCCCCCACGAGTTGTGCATTATATAGGATTTGCATTTGAATACAAAATGCACAAGGTGGGATCACCACTTTCACTATATCTAGAAAGCACTAGACAAGAACGAGAAACAAACAAGATCCACAAGTGGTAGGGAAGACAACGGAGTTGACACAAACCTTGGCAAGAGAAAAGGCAAATAAAAATAAAAGCCAATGTAAAGATGATCAATAAATTCTACCACACATAAGTGAGTACCAATTGTCAAAAGACAAGAAGTATTTGGAAATAATTCCCGGTGGTAGATAGCAAGGATATCCGACATCCTCTTCACACCAAACACAAGCAAATTGCAACTTGTAGAGCTATCATGCCACCTAGGAACAAGATAATTTACAATATCAATTCTAGGTGAAAATATCTCAAATGTACACATTTTCTAGGCTAGTAATACACACATAGCATATTACTCCCCCATAATGTGATACCAATTAAAGATAGACAAGAGGCAAATAAAAGGATCCAACAAGAGATAATTAATGGACAATTTAGAATTTGAATTTCTCATGAGAGATATACCACCTAGAGACTAGATAATCTTGAAATATCAATACTAGATGGTATTACTCATGTACACACATATATAGGATTGTGAGGTGCACAAAGCACATCACTCTCCCATAATGGGATATTCCATTAATCTCTCACAAGAGCCAACTAAGAAATAAACAAGATGCAAAAAGGCTCAACACACAACACACATGTACATGATGTGCAAACCAACATGCACATACTTGATTTCTCAAGATAAGCAATTTGGAAGCACAACATATACAAGCACATGCAAGATACAAAACCGCAACATGCTAAGGGACAAGTAACTTTTAATGTAAGCAATTTAAGCACGAGTTACCGCAAGGAGGAACATTGGATGTATGATAGAAAGATAATCCGAATGACTTGGCTTGACACAATATGAATGATGAGGACCCCTTAAATCTTCATAATGTAGCCAAGTCTCCAATGACCTCCAACAACACCTATTGATCAAGTTTGAGCTAGTTGGTCCCCAACCAAGTTGGGTCCTAAGAGGTTAGTAACAATAGGCTTGGCCATCCAAATGGTTCTTTTCTTGACACCACTTTGAGTACCAACAAACTTGGCAAACACATTGCCAACCTTATCCTTCCCAAGAGAATAGACATCATCAATAATAATTGGGTTGGATAAGTTACCACTAGTGCATGAACAAGCGACGTGGCCTTTCTCACGACATAAGTAGCAACGTCTACTCTTCACTTTCTTCTCACTTGATTTCTCAACAAGAGAAGCATTAACTTGAGTCTTCTTGGGAAGTGGCCTTTCTTCAACTTGAGGTTGAGCATGATATTGAACGTGTGCCCTCTTCCCTTGTTGCTTGACACTAATGGCCTTCTTCTTCAATGGGCAAGATCTAACATGATGCCCTTCTACTTTGCACTTGAAGCAAACAATCTTGGCCGATTTCTTGACTTGTTCTTGGCCCTTCTTTTTGTTCATCTTGGACTTCTTCTTCTTATTGGAGTTGAATCCAAGTCCACCTTTGTCATTGGGGGATTTTTGCACACTCAAGATATTGTTGAGTGTGGATTTCCCTTCATGACTCTTTTCCAAGTCTTTCTTTAAAGAAGTGACTTGGGCCTTGAGCTCTTTGATTTCCTCTACACGGTTAGTCTCAATACAAGTACTAGAGGAAGTATAAGCTTCATTGTTAGAGCAACAAGGCAAGGAAAGCAATTCATCACAAGATGTACCAACATTGTGAGTAGATGAATTACAAGGACTAGCACATATCAATATAGCATTTTGACTAGAAGTAGTGCTAGTATCCACATGAGGCTCACTAGATGTTACCTTAGCAAGCATGGCCTCATGAGCTATCTTTAGCACATTATGGGATACTAGAAGATAGTCATGAGAGCTTGAGAGCTTTTCATGGCTTTCTTCCAATTTCCCATAATTGCTAGATAGCAACTCAAGTTGAGCCCGTAGCTCAACATTCTCCTTCAAAATGGATGCTTCACAAGAGATAGAGTTAGTAGCACAAGCATCATCATCAGCAACAAGAGGAGAAGACAACTTGGCAAGCTCTTTTGAGCCTAAAGAGATTAAGCATGCAAATTACCCAAACATCAAAATTTGTGCCATTGAAACTAAGAGTGTCAGAGAATCCTAAACCCCTAGTCGACATCTTTACTCTCTCGGCGGTTAAGCCCAACAAAGAGAGACGAGGCTCTGATACCAATTGAAAGATCATGGATGTCGCCTAGAGGGGGGGTGAATAGGCGCTTTAAAATAATTATAGTTGAGGCTTGAACAAATGCGGAATAAACCTAGCGGTTAATTTGTCAAGCACAAAACCTACAACAACTAGGCTCACCTATGTGCACCAACAACTTATGCTAAGCAAGAAAAACTACTTAGGTGATAGCAAGATATATGACAAGAAACAATATGGCTATCACAAAGTAAAGTGCATAAGTAAAGGGCTCGGATAAGAGATAATCGATGCACGCGGAGATGACGATGTATCCCGAAGTTCACACCCTTGCGGATGCTAATCTCCGTTTGGAGCGGTGTGGAGGCACAATGCTCCCCATGAAGCCACTAGGGCCACCGTAATATCCTCACGCCCTCGCACAATGCAAGATGCCGTGATTCCACTAAGGGACCCTTGAGGGCGGTCACTGAACCCGTACAAATGGCAACCCTTGGGGGCGGTCACCGAACCCGTACATGTTGGCAACCCTTGGGGGCGGTCACCGGTACCCGTCAAATTGCTCGGGGCGATCTCCACAACCTAATTGGAGACCCCGACGCTTGCCCGGAGCTTTACACCACAATGATTGAGCACCGAACACCACCAACCGTCTAGGGCGCCCAAGCACCCAAGAGGAACAAGCTCAAGGGCACCAAGCACCAAAGAGTAATAAGCTTCTCAACTTGTAACTTTCACGTATCACCGTGGAGAACTCAAACCGATGCACCAAATGCAATGGCAAGGGCACACGGAGTGGCCAAGTCCTTCTCTCTCAAATCCCACCGGAGCAACTAATGCTAAGGAAGAAAATGAGAGGAAGAACAAGAAGGAGAACACCAAGAACTCCAAGATCTAGATCCAAGGGGTTCCCCTCACATAGAGGAGAAAGTGATTGGTGAAAATGTGGATCTAGATCTCCTCTCTCTTTTCCCTCAAAAACTAGCAAGAATCCATGGAGGGATTGAGAGTTAGCAAGCTCGAAGAAGGTCAACAATGGGGGAAGAACACGAGCCCAAAGGATAAGGTTAAATGGGGAAGAAGACCCCTTTTATAGGTGGGGGAAAATCCAACCGTTATGCTCACAACCCGCACAGAGCGGTACTACCGCTCGTCCTCACGGCACTACCGCTAGGGATCGCGGTACTACTGTTTGCGGTACAAAAAAATACTTCCGTACCTACCTTCGCAGGACTTGGGACGAGTTTTTTGGTCCGGAGCGGTACTACCGCTGTAGGAGCCGCGGTAGTACCGCTGCAGCCTTTTCAGAACACCAAAACTACCATAACTTCTGCATTCGGACTCCGAATTCGACGAAATCAAGTTTGTTGGAAAGATAGAGACAAGGGCTAACACAATCTTGAGATAAATACCAATAATAAGCAAATGATAAAAGGCCCAAAAGAAAATGGTGATAACCCTTCCTCGGAAAAGACCGGTAAAACCTCCAACACCGAAAACATCATAGAAGACGCATGCAAACTCCGTTTTCGATGAACTCAAGCTTGTCATAAAGATGACCATAAGCTCTAAGACTCACAAAGAGAACCAATAATGAACCAACAAACATGATGCAAGGATGCAATGGTTTGAGCTCTCGATGAACGATACGATCAAGCTACTCACTTGAGAGCCCCCCTTGATAGTACGGCTATCGATCCTATAACCGGTCTCCCAACTACCACCATGAGACCGGTAAAATAGAAAACCTATCAAGGGCAAACCTTTGCCTTGCACATGATCCACTTGAGCTAGATGATGATGATCTTGTCCTCCTCAAGATGGACCACCTTTCTTGATTGCGTTGGGTCGATGGAGACTAGATGATTGCTCCCCATACTCCACTATGGGTGAGCCACTCTTGACACATCTTCACAAGTCCATTGACACCACAATGGATGGCAAGCTTTAAGCACTTGATCTCTTCGTGATGCTCCACTTGAACTTGCACACGACAATCTTGATGGCGATCACCACTTGATGTCATCCTTTCCATGGGTTGTATGATATCTTCCTCTTGACGCAAGCCCATGGACACGTACCTAACCCCACATAGACTCTCACATAGACCATGGGTTAGTACACAAAGTGCAATGGATAATGCTTACCATACCATGGGATCACTTGATCCCTCTCGGTACATCTTATACGCTTTGTGAGTTGATAAACTTGATTCACTCTTGACTTAGTCTTGATCAACCTTGAATCTTTCCAACTCTATTCGTTTGGATGATGTCTTGAAGGTAAACATGAATGATCACACAATCTTCTTCTTCAAGACATGCTTGCAATAAGCTCAACACTCACATGACCAATCTTTGGATAATTCCTTAATAGCACCTTGGTCAACACATAAACTCCTTGAAACCAACACATTGACTTCAAGAAATGCCTATGGACAAATCATGACCAATCTTTGGATAATTCCATAATAGCACCTTGATCAACACATAAACTCTTTGAAACCAACACATGGACTTCAAGAAATGCCTATGGACAAATCCTTCAAATATAACTCAATGCAACCATTAGTCCATAGAGAATGTCATCAATTACCAAAATCACACATGGGGGCACCGCATGTCCTTTCATAGTCTCCAGCTGCTTTTTTTTTTGAGGGGATGTAGTCTCCAGCTGCTAGTTACAGTATCTGTGGAGCTACAGGGTGGAAGGTAACATGAACGGTACTCTTGTTTTGGATCACCGCATATTGTTGTGACGTGAATGATCTCCGCGGGAAAAAATAGTTGAGAAACGAATGAAAAACATCTCACCATCTATCGACGGCGACTTGACCTGACCGGTCAGCAGCTCAGTCTCCGTATACCGACGAAGACTTTGACCCACCCAAAATCTCCAATCCCCTTCTTCCTCCTCGCACTCCCCTGCTCATTGGATTAGATTGGATAGGATGGGCACTCGATGAGCAGCTAGGTCACCGCTGGGCCGGCGGCATAAGGGCGCCGTGCCGACGTCCCCGCATCCGCAACTGCAAGCCCTGGTTGGTTTTTGTGTAACATTATGTACATGTATTTTCTTCTTTTTATCAGTTCCATACATGTGTTTTGTCAAAATGTACTACACTCTAAAGTATAAACACATGTTCTTCAGTTTTCTTCTTCCTTTCAACTTGTAAATACTCATATTTTGATATCTGTATTCTAATGAAATTGGCAAAGTGCCCGCCTTTATTGGAAAGGAAAACTTTAAGGAGTGCCTTTATGTCCACTTGTGGTTGGAAGCAGGGGAGCTCTTTTGCTCACTGTTTTGTCTATTGGTATATATTTAATAGGAAACTAGCCAATATGTCCAGACTTCTCTCATATTGCTAATCGGTCCTTAACACCATTGTGATTTGAGTGGAAAACTGCTCAACTGTCCTTTTTCTCACATTGCTGCCAAAAGTGCAAGGGAAAAATGGAGACAACACTAAGAGGCTTCTCTGACGAGCACAATGATTTGAGTGGACAAGAGTGAGATTGTTGAAAAACAGTGCACCTTATCCCAAGCAAAGCAAGATGGGTCAGGCATGACTGGAAAGCTTGTATGTTCTCCCTTGTTGGGAATCCTTTTAGTACGTCCGGATAATGATTTGTGTGAAAAAGTGCCAAATTTTTGGCAAAATTGATCATTGCTTGGATGGTTAGAAGCGCGGTTGTACCTTGGGTCTACCTGGGATCAAATACTCGACTTGGTGCTCTGTGTGTCTTACTAATGCGGATTATTCTCTCTATAGCATCTCATACGGTGTCAGCGTCGATGTCCCTGCTATAGTGTGAAAATATTTAGGATGATGTAGACACGGATTATTGTTTTTTTACTATTGATTATTCTATATTTAGAGTGATGTGGACGTGGATTATTGTACTACATTTTTTTATTCACCCAGAAAGAGTCGAACACGGTGGGCATGAGTCAAGTCAATGCATACTTTTCTACGCGGTAGGTGAGCATCTCATTGGGTTGGTGGTGTATATCCAGCTGAGGCTAGCAGGAAGTGGTTCCTTCTCAGAAGCTTCATCCCCATTTCTCTGCTCTCTTCACAACTGCGAGGATCCCTAAAGAGTCCGATCTTCACAAGGTATGTTCTTTCAATTTGGAAGTTGATTGTTTTCAGGTTAGAACAGCCATGTCTATGGATAGGAGTGTTTTCTTCCATGTTATTACTAGTTACTACATCTTTTACTGTTGTTTGCTTGCCTTTGCATGTCTACATTCCCAGAAGTCAGAACTCGGTGACGGCGCGAGGTCGGGGACGGCGCGAGGTCGGGGACGCCGCTCGGTGGACGAGTGGTGGCGGCGCAGTCTGGGATGAGGTCGGCGACGACAGACGGCGTGGGACGTCGTGCGGACGAGCTTGTCAGCACCGGCACCAGGGCTGCCAAAGCAGCGCCGGCGCCCGGGAAGCGAGGCCCGAGCGACCAATGTAGCAGCGGGGCCCGAGCTGAGGTAGCCGACGAGTCTGACGCAGTCAGCCCGACGCAGTCAGCCCGACGCAGTCGAGGATGAGGCCGGTGAGGTATACCGCCGGGCCGCCGTGGAGACACGACGGAGGCGGGTGACGTGGATCGATGGGCGGGGCGGCGCGCGATCGACGGCTATGATTGGCCGTCGCATGGCGCGAGGCCGCGGGTCGGGGCGATGCAGGTGTCCCGGTCGGAGCAGGGGGTTGACGGCCGGCGCAGGGCGATGGGTGGACCGACGCACGGACGACGGCTGGCCCTGACGGGCCAACTCGGCGTGCGTGGCCGCCGGGTCGAAGGAGAGGCCGGCTGGTCGCGCCGGGGTCGAAGTAGAGGCGCACGGGGGTCGACGGCGGCGACAGGCGACGCAAACCGATCAAGATTAGATCGGAAAACCAAAAGGAAAAACGCCAATCAAAACGACCGGCGAGAGAGCAAAAAAAACCGAAGCAAGGGCTCGGGAAAAAGACTCTCTAGGGCAACCGGTCAACATGGCCGCCGGACGAACCCTAGAATACGGGCGCGGCCCCTCGTCGTGATCGTGGAGGCCGACCACCCGAAGCGGCTGGAGTGCGAAGCGGCGGCGGCTTGGGTTTGGATCGTGATTAGGCTGATACCATGTTAGAAGGGAAAGAAATGGATTGGTGGAATACTTCGATGTATTACTTGAACCTCGTGGGCATATATATAGGAGTACATGATCTACTTGAAATACAAGGCAAGCCAGAATATTTCCTAGTCTAACCTATGTTTTCTAATACAATCACGTTACTCAACAGAAAGGAGCCGGAAGTGCCGGAGAGGTTTATTGTCTACAAGTACATGGAGAATGGCACGTTCTACGACCACCTGCACGGTGATCAGGCCGGCACCTCTTCGCTGTCACCGGTGACAATGTCCTGGAAAATGCGGGCCGATGTGCTACTCTGCGTATCACGCGCCATTGAACACCTACACTGTCATGCCAGCCCATCGATCATCCACCGGGACATCAAGTCAACTAACATCATGTTCGATGCTAGTTGGGTGCCACGTGTGACCGATTTTGGCGCGTCCATCGTCTGGGACATGGCGAGTGAGGAGGAGGGAATGACTAAGCGTTGCAGGCACAATTGGGTACGTCGCCCCTGAGTACGCCATGCATTGTCTTCTGAAGCCACCTTCTTCGGCCGCCCCACCGGCCGCAAGGGGGACGGGCGGCTCATCATCGACTTCATCGGTAACGCTCCTTAGTTGTTCTCCGGCCAGCCGGCCATCAGTTCAGGCGATAACTATACGTTCTTCGTTGGAGCAGCTGAAAACCTTGGCCTGCCGTATGTGCCGCCCACCCTGGCGCACAACGACAGCTTCCGCCGAGGTGCCAACTTCGCTGTTGGAGCCGCCACCGCCCTAGATGCCGGTTTATTCCACGAGAGGGACATCCCCAGAGGCTCCAGCAAGTTCCCCTCAACACCAGCCTAGGCGTGGAGCTGGAGTGGTTCGAGTCCATGAAGCCTACATTGTGCCGCACACCTCGAGGTTACAATTACATGATATTCATAATTTCATATACATTCGTAGCTATCATTAGCCAAGTCATCGCTTGATGAGAACGCAAATGATATGCATGTGGCGTCCAGAGTGCAAGAAATTCTAGGGCAGATCCCTCTTCTTGGTGGGCGAGTTCGGAGTGAATGATTATCACTTCTCTTTCCAACGGAAAACGGTGCAGGAGTCAAGTCCTTTGTTCCAGATGTTGTCGCCACCATCTCCTTGGCCATCGAGGTACTCTCTTAAGCAGTCATGAATCATGATGCTTTACATACGGAATGAATGAGCAATCAAGCATCCATGTTAATTAAACCAAATATTGCTGCTGTCAACAGAGGCTGATCAAGCACGGGGCGAGGAGCCTGGTGGTTCCCGGCGTGATCCCGTCAGGATGCTCCGCGCCCATCCTGACCAAGTTCGCCGACGCCCCGCCGGCAGCATACGACTCCAAAACCGGCTGTCTGACAGCGCACAACGAGCTGGGGCTGCACCACAACGCGCTGCTGCAGGCAGCTCTCGGGAAGCTCTGGGCCAAGCACCGCAACGTCAAGATCATATACGCCGATTTCTTTGGCCCAATCATGGAGATGGTGGAGACGCCTCACAAGTTCGGTTAGCGCCGCCAACTCAATTGAAAGATGATGGCGAAACTATAGGCCCATATCTTTCTATGTGTCAGGTTGAAACTTTTTGCTCATGTGTATGCGGTGAGTATTATCAATCATAGAAGACTATATGATGGTTGAGTATGTGGACTTGCCAAAAGGCTCCGATACGTGCCCTTTTCTGAAAAGATGATGAATTGTAGTTGCAAAGTTGACTGAGAACATAGTTTGTTGGTTTTCAATAGAGTTTATGATTTATACTTCGATGTTATGATGAATTGTTACTTGTTTATGAGAAGTTTATTATAAAAGTTATGTGATAAAAGATTTATAATAAAGTTTGTTGTTGTTATAATAATTTACATGAGGTTTCTATGTTCGTATTGTTTTATCGCCACCTCTCTCTATGTATGCATGAGGACATGTTTCCCAATTTCGGTTTTTCGCTTGAGGACAAGGTCTAAGCTTGTGGGAGTTGATACGTCCATTTTGCATCATTTTTCTAATGTTATTTATGATATTTTTATGCATAATAATGATTTATGGAGTAATTCTAATGTCTTTTCTCATAATATGCAAGGTTCACACAAAGAAGGAGAATACCGGCAGCCGGAATTCTAGACCTGAAAAAACTACGTCAGGCCACCTATTCCGCACAACTTTAAATGAGCTGAAACTTGCTGAAAACCACTTGTCATTTTTTTCTGCTCTTCGTTGGGTTCGACACTCTTACATATCAAAATGACTATGATTGATCCTCTATACTTATGGGACATCAGTGCCCAAGCTTTCAGCTCCATCGAAGGAAGATGCAAATATTTCTAAAGAAAAAGCAGCTGAAACAACCGCTTCCAAGAAAACTGCTCCAGAACAAAAAATGTTACATCCTATAACATTTATGCCATCTATTGCCCCAGTCCATTCTATCAAAACAACAGTTGCAGCTATTGCTGCCAAAGACAATGATGCTCCACACAATTACGATCACATATTCATCATGGAGCAACTGGACAGGTTTGTGAGAATCCTTTCATGGAAATATCTCCGATGTGCCTATTCCCAAAGAGGTTACTAAGGAAGCCAGCAAGCTCACTGAATATATCAAAGAAGCATCCACTGATTGGAAGTCTGATTTGACTTCTCTCATTCCGGAGAAAAAAGAAACGTATGAGAAGATGAAGTCTGCCACCTCCAAGTTTGTTATTGATGAACTTGATGATACTTATCGGGAGTTAAATAAGACTATCTCTATTATAAGGACCAAGAGGTTGAGATTTCACTCTGATCTTGATATCATGGTTCGGAAAATCTGCATTGCTCGTAAGGAAGAAAAGTCAAAATACAATGAATTGGTCAAAGGGCATATTGATGCATCCAAATGTTTGCTCAAGACCAAGAAGAAGACTAAATAAAGTGTTGAACTACCTCCCCCAAAGAGAATAGCCGCTGAAAAGGTTGCAGAAGAACAACCTGAGGAAAAAGGCTCCTAAACAATTGCTCAAGAGGAGTTGGTTGATGAAAATCCTCTACCACATAAAGCCACACCTCAGGCTACCAAAGATTTTCTTCCACCTGTGTCATCTGAAGGTGTTCCCGTGCTCGCCACCACAATGGAAGAAACTCAAATGCCTTCCAAGTCTGCGACTAAGGAAGGCGAAATTCATCTGTCCAAGCCTAGTTCTTAGCCCAAGGATACCGCAGAACTTCAAGTCTTTCGAATAGCCAAGTGACGGAAGAGACACTATGACTCTCGAGAGCTGCCAACTCTCTAGAGTGGTTGAGCATCAAAGAGCTCAAATTCTAGTACACTCAACCTATTACTTTTGTGAGGCCAACTCTTTAGACGGTTAGCCATCAAAATATATAGTGGTTGAGCATCATAGATATCTAAGTCTAGCACGCTCGGCCTATTACTCTTGAGAGCTTCCAACTCTCTAGACTTCAGCAACCAAGAGTCATTGTGGTTCGCGAAGACGGCCTATGAAGGATAGCTTGCCTGAAGTATCTAACTCGATCAACCAGCACAAGTTGACGAACTTGTTGTCGAGGAGAAAAGGATAAAGAGAGTTTATCTACTATCTCAAATCACAAGTTTCTCCAACCAGACATAGCTCTTTTGTAGAAGAGTTAACTGGTCTACCAAATTTAGTTTCGCCATCGAGCACTAATGGTTTAATTTTCGCTCTGCAATACTTTCAGTACTCCCTCTGTACCGGTGCATAAGTTATTTTACGAAAATCAAATAATCTCAAAACACTTAGGCGCGGTGCATTAAGTCCCACCTCATTTCATGTTTCTTGACATGAATAAGAGAATGAACCAATAAGAGATGTGGGGCGTGTATGTTTTTAATGACTTAGCACGGTATGCAGTGGTCAGTTTATTGCATGCAATGATATTAATTAGCAAAAAAAATAAGTTCACTCGTTTTTCGCCTTAAGCCTTGGTCGATGTGCACTGGCGTAAGATGACTTATGCACCGCACGGAGGAGTACTTTATCTTTTGTAGTGTACAAACATGTGATTTATCTTCAGTTCTCGTATTTGTCTTGTCTCTATCTGTTCTTAGTAGTTTTCTTTCATAGTTCGAATTAGGGATGAAAACAGAACAGAAACAGACGAAACTGGTTACTATCACATTTGTTTTCATACTTTTTACAGAAGCGAAAACAAGTACAGAAACCCGGAAGCAGACACGGAAACAATACTATCGGAAACAGACACAAAGCGAATACAGAGCGGACACGAAAATAGAAGTGGCGTTGACCGGAATTTAAAAAGCCCTTGGGTCATAGAAAAATAAACACAAAAACAAAAATAATAAAAGAAATGTTACCATGGCTACAAAATAATATAATTATGTTAGCAACTTAACACAATATTATAGTAGTATTAGACAATTGCGTATAAGGTCTAGTTGAGTACGTATGTGATAGTAGAAGTTAGGCCTCAAATGATCCATTCTGCTCATTATGCCGTTGCGTGTTGTTTGATAACTGGGCTACAAAGTAACCATATGCCTATACTAAAAACTAAAGTTCCATATTTCGTTTCCACGTCAGTTTCATCAGAAAAAACTGTAACGTTTTTATTTCCGTTTCCACCTAAAAAATTCATTTTCATTTCCGTTTTGCAAATTTCTGTTTCTATTTTCATTTTTCCTCTTCATTTCCATTTTTCTCCGGAAAAGTGGAAAGTTTCCACTCCATTTCCATCTTAGTTCGAATACTGTTAGTTCATTTTCCGTTGCTTTGCACTGAGAGATTTAAAATTTCCGAGAAGAAAATTTAAATTTCCCGTTCAACGTCCTCTCCTCTAGTCTCTTTCCTACGCACATAAAGCTTAATTTGGGAGGGATATAGCGTTTGTAATAGGTGTCTGGGTGTGGGCTGTTTGGTAGCATTAGCCGGATGCTGGACGGGTGAGATGGCTCCCATTCGGGCTTCATTGGCCCCGGCGCAGTGGCGTGTGTCAGTGCAGCAGTGGTTGAAAACTTGAAATAGTTGCATGCATCGATTCGGCTGCCAAGAGTTTGGCCCTTAGAGCATCTCCACTCGTTCGGCCCCTAGGCGCCCCTGGGGATTATGGTTTGGCCCTTCGGCCGGCGCTTTTTGGGTTCTGGGGGCGATCTAGTTTCTAGTCACGCCCCAAGGTTCGGCCCCAAGACGTGTATAAATTCAAACATGATATTTCCCGCTACCCAAAAAGACGCCACAAGTTCGGCGATCAATGCCACAAAGTTCACCATGCCACAGTTCGGCGATCAATCATACTCGAAAGTTCGGCGTTCAAAAGGAAGGACGCCTAGGCACTGCTCCTCCGGCATCAGACTAGCGGGAGTCGGCGTGCTCTGGCTGGTCGTCGTCGGTGCGGCTTCTGTGCTGGGCGTCGTGGAGGCATCATCACTCGGGCTTGGCGGCGGCGTTGGTGTCAGTGTGGAAGTTGACACGGCCGTCGACGGCATCTGGTTCAAGATGAGGCCGCGCTCCGCCAGGTACCACGCCTTGACCTGCTCGTCCATCCTCGACATGTCCGCCCCCATCAGGAAAGCCAGGTCGGTGATCCTCTTCTTTGCGGCGACGTTGGTCCGGAGTAGGTCGAGCTTGATGGTGATGTTCATCATCAGCGCCGACCACCGCGCCTCAGATTTCTCCCTCTGGGCGGCGTGGTTCTTGGCGTCGATGATGCACTGCTCGATGGACGCGTGCAGGCGCTCGGTAGCCGGTGCGGCGTCCTTCGCTGTCTTGGGTCGTTTGTTGCCGTCAAGGCACCCATCCGCCTCCCCCGGCGTCGGCGCGTCTGGCTTGTACGTCTACTTGGGCTTGGCGAGGGTGCGCCGGACATCCTCCCACTTGTCACATTTCTCGATCTGGGAGAACACGTTGAGGTACATGAACTCTTGGTGGGTGCTGCTGTCCTGGCGGTACATGACGAACATCCGAACCATCTACGCCGAAGTACATGTGTCGGCGACGCACACGGCGAAAAGAAGTGAGAGCAGGCGTCTGCGCATACCTGGCCCTCAACGTTGGCGCCGCTTTTCGGGCAATCGGCGATCTCCTCGATGATCCCATGTCATTTGTTGCAGGCTGTTTGGATGAGCGCCCAATGGTTCACCATGGCCTTCGAGCCGCGCTTCATGTGGTTGGTGGCGAAGTAGGGGTCAACCAACTTGCGCTCGTCGAACTCAGACTTGATGCGCTCCCAGTACGTGTCGGTGTTCTAGTTCGTGCCGGTGATTGGGTCGAGGCAGACGGTCTTTCATGCTTCGGCGAGGCACATGTCTTCTTTGGACATCCACTTGACGCGTGGCTCGCCGATCCTAGCCCCCCGCTTCTTCTTTTCCCCTTTCCTCGCCGGTGCAGGCGCCGGCACCTCCTCCTCCTCGCCGTAGTCGAGCTCGTCGTCCATGTTGCCGGTGAGGTCCATTGCATCGTCTTGCGCCTAGAACCCGGGGGAGGCGGCGGCCGAGCTGCTCATGATGATCTCTTTCATGTCGGCTTCCCTCACGTCGGTGTTGCCGAAGTGCGAAGACGAGGCTTGCGAGAAGTGCAGGGCGCCACGGCGCAGAGGCGGCGTCGGGGAGGCAGTGTAAGCCGGTGGCGAGTAGGTGTATGGGGGTACTGGATGCGGCGAACGCGGGCGAGGGCGTGCGCTGGTCGGGGTTCAGACCGGAGTGTGAGGCGCGTTGGCCATGCGGAAAGGTGATGTTGGGGTTGAATTCGCCGTGCGCGTCACCATCGGCGTAGCCAGCCATGGGTGCGCACTGAGGGAGTCCTGGATTATGGGGTCCTCGGGTGTCCGCCTGTGAGGTATGGGCCGGACTGATGGGCCATGAAGATATAAGGTAGAAGGCTTTCCCCCGTGTCCGGATGGGACTCTCCTTTGCGTGGATGACAAGTTTGGCGTCCGGATGTATAGCTTCCTTTCTCTGTAAGCCGACTCTGTACAACCCTAGGCCCATCCGGTGTCTATATAATCCGGAGGGTTTAGTCCAAGCAGAACTCGTATAGACTAGACAGCTAGGGCTTAGCCATTATGATCTCGAGGTAGATCAACTCTTGTAACCCCTATACTTATCAAAGTCAACCAAGCAGGAAGTAGGGTTTTACGTCCATTAAGAGGGCCCGAACTGAAGGAAATATGCCCTAGAGGCAATAATAAATTTGTTATTTATATTTTCTTATATCATGATAAATGTTTATTATTCATGCTAGAATTGTATTAACTGGAAACTTAGTACATGTGTGAGTACATGGACAAAACAGAGTGTCCCTAGTATGCCTCTACTTGACTAGCTCGTTAATCAAAGATGGTTAAGTTTCCTGACCATAGACATGTGTTGTCATTTGATGAACGGGATCACATCATTAGAGAATGATGTGATGGACAAGACCCATCCATTAGCTTATTAGCATAAATGATCATTTAGTTTTATTGCTATTGCTTTCATCATGACTTATACATGTTCCTCTGACTATGAGATTATGCAACTCCCGAATATCGGAGGAACACCTTGTGTGCTATCTAACATCACAACGTAACTGGGTGATTATAAAGATGCTCTACAGGTTTCTCCGATAGTGTTTGTTGAGTTGGCATAGATCAAGATTAGGATTTGTCACTTCGATTGTCGGAGAGGTATCTCTGGGCCCTCTCGGTAATGCACATCACTATAAGCCTTGCAAGCAATGTGACTAATGAGTTAGATGCGGGATGATGCATTATAGTAAAGAGACTTGCAAATAACAAGATTGAAGTAGGTATGGTGATACCGTGATACGTCCATTTTGCATCATGCTTTTATATCGATATTTATTGCATTATGGGCTGTTATTACGTTATGTCACAATACTTATGCCCATTCTCTCTTATTTTACAAGGTTTACATAAGGAGGAGAATGCTGAAATTTGGAATTACAGGCTGGAAAAGGAGCAAATATTAGAGACCTATTCTGCACAACTCCAAAAGTCCTGAAACTCCACGAAAGTCATTTTTGGAAATAATAAAAAATATTGAGTGGAAGAAGTTCACCAGAGGGGGACCCACCTGGCCATGAGGGTGGGGGGCGCGCCCTACCCCCCAGGGCGCGGCCCCTGCCTCGTGGGCCCCCTGTTGGCTCTCTGATGGCCATCTTCTGCTATATGAGGTATTTTGTCGAGGAAAAAATCATAAGCAACCTTTCGGGACGAAACTCCGCCGCCACGAGGCGGAACCTTGGCGGAACCAATCTAGGGCTCCGGTAGAGCTGTTCTGCCGGGGACACTTCCCTCCGGGAGAGGGAAATCATCGCCATCGTCATCACCAACACTCGTTTCATCGGGAGAGGGCAATCTCCATCAACATCTTCACCAGCACCATCTCCTCTCAAAACCCTAGTTCATCTCTTGTATCCAATTCTTGTCTCCAAGTCCGGAATTGGTACTAGTAGGTTGCTAGTAGTGTTGATTACTCCTTGTAGTTGATGCTAGTTGGTTTATTTGGTGGAAGATCATATGTTTAGATCCTTTATGCATATTAATACCCTCTTATTATGAACATGAATATGCTTTGTGAGTAGTTACGTTTGTTCCACGAGGACATGGGAGAAGTCTTGCTATTAGTAGTCATGTGAATTTGGTATTCGTTCGATATTTTGATGAGATGTATGTTGTCTAGCCTCTAGTGGTGTTATGTGAACATCGACTACATAACACTTCACCATTATTTAGTCCTAGAGGAAGGCATTGGGAAGTAATAAGGAGATGATGGGTTGCTAGAGTGACAGAAGCTTAAACCCTAGTTTATGCGTTGCTTCGTAAGGGGCTGATTTGGATCCATATGTTTCATGCTATGGTTAGGTTTACCTTAATACTTTTGTTGTAGTTGCGGATGCTTGCAATAGAGGTTAATCATAAGTGGGATGCTTGTTCAAGTAAGAACAGCACCCAAGCACCGTCCACCCACATATCAAATTATCAAAGTACCGAGCGAATCATATGAATGTGATGAAAACTAGCTTGACTATATTCCCATGTGTCCTCGGGAGTGCTTTTCCTTACATAAGAGTTTGTCCAGGCTTGTCCTTTGCTACAAAAAGGATTGGGCCACCTTGCTGCACTTTATTTACTTTTGTTACTTGTTGCTCGTTACAAATTATTTTATCACAAAACTATCTGTTACCACTTATTTCAGTACTTGCAGAGAATACCTTGCTGAAAACCTCTTATCATTTCCTTCTACTCCTCGTTGGGTTCGACACTCTTACTTATCGAAAGGACTACGATAGATCCCCTATACTTGTGGGTCATCATACCGATGATCGAATCTCGGGCAAGTAACATACCGATGACAAAGGGAACAACGTATGTTGTTATGCGGTTTGACCGATAAAGATCTTCGTAGAATATGTAGGAGCCAATATGAGTATCCAGGTTCCGCTATTGGTTATTGACCGGAGATGTGTCTCGGTCATGTCTACATAGTTCTCGAACCTGTAGGTTCCGCACGCTTAATGTTTGATGATAATTTGTATTATGAGTTATGTGATGTGATGTACCGAAGGTTGTTCGGAGTCCCGAATGAGATCACGGACATGACGAGGAGTCTCGAAATGGTCGAGACGTAAAGATCGATATATTGGAAGGCTATATTTGGACATCGGAAAGGTTCCGAGTGATTCGGGTATTTTTCGGAGAACCGGAGAGTTACGGGAATTCGCCGAGGCAAGTATTGAGCCTTCATGGGCCTAGTAGTGGAAGAGAGGAGGCAGGCCAAGGTGGGGCGCCCCCCTAGCCCAAACCGAATTGGACTAGGTGGGCCGGGCCCCCTTTCCTTCTCTTCTTCCCCTCCTTCCTTTCTCTCCTACTTGGACTAGGAAAGGGGGAAACCTACTCCTACTAGGAGTAGGAATCCCCCCTTAGGGCGCCGCCTTGTGGCTGGCCCTCCTCCTCCTCCCCTCCTTTATATACGGGGGAGGGGGCACCACATAGACACACAAGTTGATTTCTTAGCCGTGTGCGGTGCCCCCCTCCACATATTTCCACCTCGGTCATATTGTCGTCATGCTTAGGCGAAGCCCTGCGTCGGTAACTTCATCATTACCGTTACCACGCCTTCATGCTGACAAAACTCTCCCTCGGGCTCAGCTAGATCTAGAGTTCGACGGACGTCACCGAGCTAAATGTGTGCAGATCGCGGAGGTGCCGTCCGTTCGGTACTTGATCAGTTGAATCGTGAACATGTTCGACTACATCAACCGTTTTAGTTAACGCTTCCGCTTTTGGTCTACGAGGGTACATGGACACACTCTCCCCGCTTGTTGCTATGCTTCTCCTAGATAGATCTTGCGTGATCGTAGGAATTTTTTTTAAATACTACGTTCCACAACAGTGGTATCAGAGCCAGGTCTATGCGTAGATGTTATATGCACGAGTAAAACACAAAGAGTTGTGGGAGATAATAGTCATACTACTTAACAACATGTCATACTTTGATTCGGCGGTATTGTCGGATGAAGCGGCCCAGAACGACATTACACGATCGCGTTCTGCCGCCGTGCTTCGCACACAGGTGGCTAGTGGGTGTTTGTTTCTGCAACTTTAGTTGAATCGAGTGTGACTACGCCCGGTCCTTGTTGAAGGTTAAAATAGCACACTTGACGAAAAATCGTTGTGGTTTTGATGCGTAGGTAAGAACGGTTCTTGCTAGAAGCCCGTAGCAGCCACGTAAAACTTGCAACAACAAAGTAGAGGACGTCTAACTTGTTTTTGCAGGGCTTGCTGTGATGTGATATGGTCAAGACGTGATGATATATAATTTGTTGTATGAGATGATCATGTTTTGTAACAGTTATCCGCAACTGGCAGGAGCCATATGGTTGTCGCTTTATTGTATGAAATGCAATCTCCATGTAATTGCTTTACTTTATCACTAAGCGGTAGCGATAGTCATAGAAGCAATAGTTGGTGAGACGACAACGATGCTTGATGGAGATCAAGGTGTCAAGCCGGTGACGATGTTGATCATATCGGTGCTTTGGAGATGAAGATCAAAGGCGCAAGATGATGATGGCCATATCATATCACTTATTTGATTGCATGTGATTTTTATCTTTTATGCATCTTATTTTGCTTAGTACGGCGGTAGCATTATAAGATGATATCTCACTAAATTTCAAGGTATAAGTGTTCTCCACGAGTATGCACCGCTATGCGACAGTTAAATCGTGCCGAGATACCACGTGATGATCGGGTGTGATAAGCTCTACGTTCACATACAACGGGTGCAAGCCAGTTTTGCACACGCGGAATACTCGGGCTAAACTTGACGAGCCTAGCATATGCAGATATGGCCTCGGAACACTGAGACCAAAAGGACGAACATGAATCATATAATAGATATGATCAACATAGTGATGTTCACCATTGAAAGCTACTCCATCTCACGTGATGATCGGACATAATTTAGTTGATATGGATCACGTGATCATTTAGATTACTAGAGGATGTTTATCTAAGTGGGAGTGCTTAAGTAATATGATTAATTGAACTTAAATTTATCCTAAACTTAGTCACGATAGTATTTGCATATCTATGTTGTAGATCAATAGCTCGTGTATAGCTTCCCCTTTTTATTTATGATATGTTCCTAGAGAAAAATAAGTTGAAAGATGATAGTAGCAATGATGCGGACTAGGTCCATGATCTGAGGATTATCCTCATTGCTGCACAGAAGAATTATGTCCTTGATGCACCGCTAGGTGACAGAACTATTGCAGGAGCAAATGCACGGGCGTTATGAACGTTTGGCAAAGCACGATATGATGAGTACTTGATAGTTTAGTGCAGCATGCTTTACGGCTTAGAACCGGGACTTCAAAAACATTTTGAACACCACGGAACATATAAGATGTTCCAAGAGCTGAAATTTGTATTTCAGACTCATGCCCGAGTCAAGAGGTATGAGACCACTGACAAGTATTTTGCCTACAAGATGGAGGAGAATAGCTCAACCAGTGAGCATGTGCTCAGAATATCTGAGTACTGCAATCGCTTGAATCGAGTGGGAGTTAATCTTCCAGATAAGATAGTGATTGACATAGTTCTCTAGTCACTATCACCAAGTTACTATAACTTCATGATGAACTATAATATGTAAGGGATGGCGAAAACGATTCCCGAGCTCTTCCAAATGCTGAATTCAGCAAAGGTAGAAATCAAGAAAAGTATCAAGTGTTGATGGTTGACAAGACCACTAGTTTCAAGTAAAAGGGCAAGGGAAAGAAAGGGAACTTCAATAAGAATGGCAAGCAAGTTTCCACTCCCATTAAGAAGCCCAAAGCTAGACCCAAGCCTGAAACTGAGTGCTTCTACTGCAAAGGAAATGGTCACTGGAAGCGGAACTGCCCCAAATAATTGGTCGATAGGAAGGATGCAAAAGTGAAAAAAGTATATTTGATATACATGTTATTGATGTGTACTTTACTAGTGTTCATAGTAACCCCAGGGTATTTGATACTAGTTCAGTTGCTAAGAAATTAAATGTTATTCGTTATGCTAGTAAAAATCTAGACAATGCTGAAAGAAATTATGCTACTACTGAAAAAGAATTCTTAGCAGTTGTATTTGCTTGTGATAAGTTCAGACCTTATATTGTTGATTCTAAAGTAACTATTCACACGGATCATGCTGCTATTAAATATCTTATTTAAAAGAAAGATGCTAAACCTAGACTTATTAGATGGGTTCTCCTGCTACAAGAATTTGATTTGCATATTGTTGATAGAAAAGGAGCTGAGAACCCGTTGCATAACTTGTCTAGGTTAGAAAATGTTCTTGATGACCCACTACCTATTGATGATAGCTTTCCTGATGAGCAATTAAATGTCATAAGTACTTCTCATAGTACTCCTTGGTATGCTGATTATGCTAATTACATTGTTGCTAAATTTATACCACCTAGTTTCACATACCAGCAAAAGAAAAAGTTTTTCTATGATTTGAACATTACTTTTGGGATGACCCACATCTTTATAAAGAAGGAGTAGATGGTGTTATTAGACGTTGTGTACCTGAGCATGAACATGAACAGATCCTACAGAAGTGTCACTCCGAAGCCTATGGAGGACACCACGCTGGAGATAGAACTGCACATAAGGTAATGCAATCTGGTTTTTATTGGCCTACTCTCTTCAAGGATGCCCGTAAGTTTGTCTTGTCATGTGATGAATGTCAAAGAATTGGTAATATCAGTAGACTTCAAGAAATGCCTATGAATTATTCACTTGTTATTGAACCATTTCATGTTTGGGGCTTTGATTATATGGGACCTTTTCCTGCCTCTAATGGATATACACATATTTTAGTTGCTGTTGATTACGTTACTAAGTGAGTAGAAGCTATTCCAACTAGCAGTGCTGATCATAACACTTCTATTAAAATGCTTAAATAAGTTATTTTCCCGAGGTTTGGAGTCCCTAGATATTTAATGATTGATGGTGGTTCACATTTTATTCAAGGTGCTTTCCGTAAAATGCCTGCTAAGTATGATGTTAATCATAGAATTGCATCTCCTTATCACCCACAGTCTAGTGGTCAAGTAGAATTGAGTAATAGAGAGCTCAAATTAATTTTGCAAAAGACTGTCAATAGGTCTAGAAAGAATTGGTCCAAGAAACTAGATGATGCATTATGGGCCTATAGAACTGCATATAAAAATCCTATGGGTATGTCTCCGTATAAAATGGTTTATGGAAAAGCATGTCACTTACCTCTCGAACTGGAACATAAGGCATATTGGGCTATTAAAGAGCTCAACTATGATTTCAAACTTGCCGGTGAGAAGAGGTTATTTGATATTAGCTCACTTGATGAATGGAGAACCCAAGCTTATGAAAATGCCAAGTTGTTTAAAGAAAAAGTTAAAAGATGGCATGACAAAAGGATACAAAAGCGTGAGTTTAATGTAGGTGATGATGTATTGCAATACAACTCTTGTTTAAGATTTTTTGCAGGAAAACTCCTCTCTAAATGGGAAGGCCCTTACGTTATCGAGGAGGTCTATCGTTTCGGGCCATAAAAATCAACAACTTCAAGGCACAACCAAGGTGGTGAACGGTCAAAGAATCAAACATCATATCTTAGGTAATCCTATAAATGTTGAAACCAATGTTATTGAAACCGTAACCCCAAACGAATACATAAGGGACACTTTCCAGAACGTTTCAGACTCCGAAAAGGAATAGGTATGTGGTATGGTAAGTAAACCGACTCCAAAACAGTTTTTAAGGCAATATTTCTCCGTTTTGGGATATTTAGAAAAATAGAAAAATAAGTAGCAGTCCGGGAAGGACACGAGGGTGGAGGGCACGCCCCCCTACCTCGTAGGCACCTCGTGTGCCTCCCGGACTCCGTTTTCTTGCATGATATGTATTTTGCTCGGTAAAAATTCATTATATATCCTCCCGAAGGTTTTGACTCCTGTATCACGCAATTATCCTCTGTTCTTGTTTCGAGCTGTTTTTCTGACAGATCTAGATTATCAATGACGTCCCCCAGTGCCTCCAAGGACAAGTTCTTCGAGAAGGTCATCAACCCTTACCCCGCGGAGGTGCTGCGACACCCTCAAACCATTGAGATGCGTGATGGGTTGCTACACATCCGCGATGCTGAGGGACCAAAGGGGACTGGAAGCGTGGAGACAAGGCTCGAAGCAGTGGAGCAACAAGTTTTCAAGTGCCAAGGGATGGTGGAACGTGGACTCAACTCCAACCACATGATGATCGCGGAGTTCACTAGCAACCACAAGCTGGATGCCGACAATATCGGGAAGGCCATCTTCAAGCTTCATGAGAAGACCGAGCACCTTCAAGCCCAAATCTATGACCTGCAAAACAAAAACTGTGAGTATGAATATAGATTTAGAAGAATGAGTTTGGCTGCAGATTTGAGGATCCCGGAGACTCGATCATCCTTCTATGATGGTGAGCCTATGCCTTGGAAGATGGACGACAAGCCCGCATCATCGACAACCCCTCCACCTTCTTCAGCAGCAAAGGAGATATAATCACATGGGTATGGGCACTCCCCTTGGCAACTGCCAAGCTTGGGGGAGGTGCCCCGGTATCGTATCACAACCACATCTCCTATCTTTACCATTTTTCTTAGTTCGATCCTATTAGTAGTATCTTGATCTAGTAGAATAAAGTTTATGGCATGATCTAGTTTTGAGTTTTTCTTTATGATCTCTCTATGTAATCGAGTCCGTGAGCTATATATAATAAAGATTAGTGTTGAGTCAAGGGCTTGATTATTTTGCCATGATCTTGAGTGAATAAAAGAAAAGATAAAAGAATAAAAAGAAACAAAGAGATCATATTGATCTTATCGAGAGTGATGACTTCACATAGAAAGAGTATGATGATGAAAAGTTGTTGGGAGTTGGCAAACATAGCTTTGGTCATCGTTGCAATTAATGGGAAGTAATAAGGAAAGAGAGTTTCACATATAAATATACTATTATTGACATCTTTTATGATTGGGAGCACTCATTAAAATATGACATGCTAAAGAGTTGACGTTGGACAAGGAAGACAACATAATGAGTTATGTTTTCTTATATCTGAGATAAAGTATATTGTCATGGATCGTCCAACATGTTGAGCTTGCCTTTCCCCCTCATGCTAGCCAAATTCTTTGCACTAAGTAGAGATACTACTTGTGCTTCCCAAAACCCTTAAACCAGTTTTGCCATGAGAGTCCACCATATCTACCTATGGATTGAGTAAGATCCTTCAAGTAAGTTGTCATCGGTGCGAAGCAATAAAAATTGCTCTAAATATGTATGATTGATTGGTGTGGGGGAAATAAGCTTTATACGATCTTGTGATGTGGAAGAAATAAAAGCGACGGACTGCATAATAAAGGTTCATATCACAAGGGGCAATATAAAGTAACATTCTTTCGCATTAAGATTTTATGCATCCAACCATAAAAGCGCATGGCAACCTCTGCTTCCCTCTGCGAAGGGCCTATCTTTTATTATCTTCTACCTTATGCAAGAGTCATGGTGATCTTCACCTTTCCCTTTTACACTTTATCCTTTGGCAAGCACAGTATGTTGGAAAGATCCTGATAGGTATATCTAATTAGATATGGGGAGCATGAGTTATTATTGTTGACATTACCCTTGATGGTAAAAGGTTGGGAGGCGAAACTATAAGCCCCTATCTTTCTCTGTGTCCGATTAAAACTCCGTAACCACAAGTATTGCGTGAGTGTTAGCAATTATGAAATACTAAATGATAGTTGAGTATGTGGACTTGCTATTAAGCTCTGACATAGACTCTTTCTGATGTTATGATAAATTGCAATTGCTTCAATGACTGAGATTATAATTTGTTGGTTCTCAATAAAGTTTATGATTCGTACTCTGCATTGTGAATGGATTGTTACTTGAGCATAAGAAATCATATGACAATATCCATATATGTTGCTGTTATGAGAATAATCATGATGCCTTCATGTCCTTATTTTATTTTTATCACACCTCTACCTCTAAACATGGGGACATATTTATCGTTATCGGCTTCCGCTTGAGGACAAGCGAGGTCTAAGCTTGGGGGAGTTGATACGTCCATTTTGCATCATGCTTTTATATCAATATTTATTGCATTATGGGCTGTTATTACACGTTATGTCACAATACTTATGCCTATTCTTTCTTATTTTAGAAGGTTTACATAAGGAGGGGGAATGCCGGCAGCTGGAATTCTTGGCTGGAAAAGGAGCAAATATTAGAGACCTATTCTGCACAACTCCAAAAGTCCTGAAACTCCACGGAAGTCATTTTTGGAAATAATAAAAAATATTGAGCAGAAAAAGTTCACCAGAGGGGGACCCACCTGGCCACGAGGGTGGGGGGGGCCTACCCCCCCAGGGTGCGCCCCCTGCCTCGTGGGCCCCCTGTTGGCTCTCCGATGGCCATCTTCTACTATATGAGGTCTTTCGTCGAGGAAAAAATCATAAATAACCTTTCGGGACGAAACTCCGCCGCCACGAGGCGGAACCAATCTAGGGCTCCGGCAGAGCTGTTCTGTCGGGGACACTTCCCTCCGGGAGGGGGAAATCATCGCCATCGTCATCACCAACGCTCCTCTCATCGGGAGAGGGCAATCTCCATCAACATCTTTACCAGCACCATCTCCTCTCAAAACCCTAGTTCATCTCTTGTATCCAATTCTTGTCTCCAAGTCCGGGATTGGTACTAGTAGGTTGCTAGTAGTGTTGATTACTCCTTGTAGTTGATGCTAGTTGGTTTATTTGGTGGAAGATCATATGTTTAGATCCTTTATGCATATTAATACCCCTCTTATTATGAACATGAATATGCTTTGTGAGTAGTTACGTTTGTTCTGAGGACATGGGAGAAGTCTTGCTATTAGTAGTCATGTGAATTTGGTATTCGTTCGATATTTTGATGAGATGTATGTTGTCTAGCCTCTAGTGGTGTTATGTGAACATCGACTACATAACACTTCACCATTATTTAGGCCTAGAGGAAGGCATTGGGAAGTAATAAGGAGATGATGGGTTGCTAGAGTGACAGAAGCTTAAACCCTAGTTTATGTGTTGCTTCGTAAGGGGCTGATTTGGATCCATATGTTTCATGCTATGGTTAGGTTTACCTTAATACTTTTGTTGTAGTTGCGGATGCTTGCAATAGAGGTTAATCATAAGTGGGATGCTTGTTCAAGTAAGAACAGCACCCAAGCACCGGTCCACCCACATATCAAATTATCAAAGTACCGAACGCGAATCATATGAACGTGATGAAAACTAGCTTGACTATATTCCCATGTGTCCTCGGGAGTGCTTTTCCTTACATAAGAGTTTGTCCAGGCTTGTCCTTTGCTACAAAAAGGATTGGGCCACCTTGCTGCACTTTATTTACTTTTGTTACTTGTTGCTCGTTACAAATTATTTTATCACAAAACTATCTGTTACCACTTATTTCAGTACTTGCAGAGAATACCTTGCTGAAAACCTCTTATCATTTCCTTCTGCTCCTCGTTGGGTTCGACACTCTTACTTATCGAAAGGACTACGATAGATCCCCTATACTTGTGGGTCATCATACCGATGATCGAATCTCGGGCAAGTAACATACCGATGACAAAGGGAACAACGTATGTTGTTATGCGGTTTGACCGATAAAGATCTTCGTAGAATATGTAGGAGCCAATATGAGTATCCAGGTTCCGCTATTGGTTATTGACCGGAGATGTGTCTCGGTCATGTCTACATAGTTCTCGAACCTGTAGGTTCCGCACGCTTAATGTTTGATGATAATTTGTATTATGAGTTATGTGATTTGATGTACCGAAGGTTGTTCGGAGTCCCGAATGAGATCACGGACATGACGAGGAGTCTCGAAGTGGTCGAGACGTAAAGATCGATATATTGGAAGGCTATATTCGGACATTGGAAAGGTTCTGAGTGGTTCGGGTATTTTTGGGAGTACCGGAGAGTTACATGAATTCGCCGGGGGAAGTATTGGGCCTTCATGGGCCTAGTAGTGGAAGAGAGGAGGCAGGCCAAGCTGGGGTGCCCCCCTAGCCCAAACTGAATTGGACTAGGGGGGCCGGGCCCCCTTTCCTTCTCTTCTTCCCCTCCTTCCTTTCTCTCCTACTTGGACTAGGAAAGGGGGAAACCTACTCCTACTAGGAGTAGGAATCCCCCCTTAGGGCGCGCCCCTTGTGGTTGGCCCTCCTCCTCCTCCCCTCCTTTATATACGGGGGAGGGGGCACCACATAGACACACAAGTTGATTTCTTAGCCGTGTGCGGTGCCCCCCTCCACATATTTCCACCTCGGTCATATTGTCGTCATGCTTAGGCGAAGCCTCGCCGGTAACTTCATCATCACCGTTACCACGCCTTCATGCCGACAAAACTCTCCCTCGGGCTCAGCTAGATCTAGAGTTCACGGACGCCACCGAGCTAAATGTGTGCAGATCGCTGGAGGTGCCGTCTGCTCGGTACTTGATCAGTTGAATCGTGAACATGTTCGACTACATCAACCGTTTTAGTTAACGCTTCCGCTTTTGGTTTACGAGGGTACATGGACACACTCTCCCCGCTTGTTGCTATGCTTCTCCTAGATAGATCTTGCGTGATCGTAGGAAATTTTTTTAAATACTACGTTCCACAACAGTTGTATCAGAGCCAGGTCTATGCGTAGATGTTATATGCACGAGTAAAACACAAAGAGTTGTGGGAGATAATAGTCATACTACTTAACAACATGTCATACTTTGATTCGGCGGTATTGTCGGATGAAGCGGCCCAGAACGACATTACACGACCGCGTTCTGCCGCCGTGCTTCGCACACAGGTGGCTAGTGGGTGTTTGTTTCTGCAACTTTAGTTGAATCGAGTGTGACTACGCCCGGTCCTTGTTGAAGGTTAAAATAGCACACTTGACGAAAAATCGTTGTGGTTTTGATGCGTAGGTAAGAACGGTTCTTGCTAGAAGCCCGTAGCAGCCACGTAAAACTTGCAACAACAAAGTAGAGGACGTCTAACTTGTTTTTGCAGGGCTTGCTGTGATGTGATATGGTCAAGACGTGATGATATATAATTTGTTGTATGAGATGATCATGTTTTGTAACAGTTATCCGCAACTGGCAGGAGCCATATGGTTGTCGCTTTATTGTATGAAATGCAATCTCCATGTAATTGCTTTACTTTATCACTAAGCGGTAGCGATAGTCATAGAAGCAATAGTTGGCGAGACGACAACGATGCTTCGATGGAGATCAAGGTGTCAAGCCGGTGACGATGTTGATCATATCGGTGCTTTGGAGATGAAGATCAAAGGCGCAAGATGATGATGGCCATATCATATCACTTATTTGATTGCATGTGATTTTTATCTTTTATGCATCTTATTTTGCTTAGTACGGCGGTAGCATTATAAGATGATATCTCACTAAATTTCAAGGTATAAGTGTTCTCCCTGAGTATGCACCGTTGCGACAGTTCGTCGTGCCGAGATACCATGTGATGATCGGGTGTGATAAGCTCTACGTTCACATACAACGGGTGCAAGCCAGTTTTGCACACGCGGAATACTCGGGCTAAACTTGACGAGCCTAGCATATGCAGATATGGCCTCGGAACACTGAGACCAAAAGGACGAACATGAATCATATAATAGATATGATCAACATAGTGATGTTCACCATTGAAAGCTACTCCATCTCACGTGATGATCGGACATAATTTAGTTGATATGGATCACGTGATCATTTAGATTACTAGAGGGATGTTTATCTAAGTGGGAGTGCTTAAGTAATATGATTAATTGAACTTAAATTTATCCTAAACTTAGTCCTGATAGTATTTGCATATCTATGTTGTAGATCAATAAGCTCGCGTATATCTTCCCCGTTTATTTTTTGATATGTTCCTAGAGAAAAATAAGTTGAAAGATGATAGTAGCAATGATGCGGACTAGGTCCATGATCTGAGGATTATCCTCATTGCTGCATAGAAGAATTATGTCCTTGATGCACCGCTAGGTGACGGACCTATGGCAGGAGCAGATGCAGACGTTATGAACGTTTGGCAAAGCTCGATATGATGAGTACTTGATAGTTTAGTGCAGCATGCTTTACGGCTTAGAACCGGGACTTCAAAAACATTTTGAACACCACGGAACATATAAGATGTTCCAAGAGCTGAAATTTGTATTTCAGACTCATGCCCGAGTCAAGAGGTATGAGACCACTGACAAGTATTTTGCCTACAAGATGGAGGAGAATAGCTCAACCAGTGAGCATGTGCTCAGAATATCTGAGTGCAATCGCTTGAATCGAGTGGGAGTTAATCTTCCAGATAAGATAGTGATTGACATAGTTCTCTAGTCACTATCACCAAGTTACTATAACTTCATGATGAACTATAATATGTAAGGGATGGCGAAAACGATTCCCGAGCTCTTCCAAATGCTGAATTCAGCAAAGCTAGAAATCAAGAAAAGTATCAAGTGTTGATGGTTGACAAGACCACTAGTTTCAAGTAAAAGGGCAAGGGAAAGAAAGGGAACTTCAATAAGAATGGCAAGCAAGTTTCCACTCCCATTAAGAAGCCCAAAGCTAGACCCAAGCCTGAAACTGAGTGCTTCTACTGCAAAGGAAATGGTCACTGGAAGCGGAACTGCCCCAAATAATTGGTCGATAGGAAGGATGCAAAAGTGAAAAAAGTATATTTGATATACATGTTATTGATGTGTACTTTACTAGTGTTCATAGTAACCCCAGGGTATTTGATACTAGTTCAGTTGCTAAGATTAGTAACTAAAAACGGGAGTTGCAAAATAAACATAGACTAGTTATGGGCGAAGTGATGATGTGTGTTGGAAGTGATTCCAAGGTTGATACGATCACCATAGCACACTCCCTTTACCTTCGGGATTAGTGTTGAACCTAAATAAATGTTATTTGGTGTTTGCGTTGAGCATGAATATGATTAGATCATGCTTATTGCAATACGGTTATTCATTTAAGTCAGAGAATAATTGTTATTCTGTTTACATGAATAAAACCTTCAATGGTCATACACCAAATGTGAATGGTTTATTGAATCTCGATCGTGTGATACACATATTCATAATATTGAAGAAAAAAGATGCAAAGTTAATAATGATAGTGCAACTTATTTGTGGCACTATCGTTTGGGTCATATTGGTGTAAAGCGCATGAAGAAACTCCATGCTGATGGGCTTTTGGAATCACTTGATTATGAATCCCATGATGCTTGTGAACCATGCCTCATGGGCAAGATGACTAAGACTCCGTTGTCCGGGACAATGGAGCGAGCAACTGACTTATTGGAAATAATACATACTGATGTATGCGATCCGATGAGTTTTGAGGCTCGCGACGGGCATCATTATTTTCTAAACCTTCACAGATGATTTGAGCAGATATGGGTATATCTACTTAATGAAACATAAGTCTGGAACCTTTGAAAAGTTCAAAGAATTTGAGAGTGAAGTGGAGAATCATCTTAACAAGAAAATAAGTTTCTACGATCTGATCGAGGATGCAGATATTTGAGTTACGAGTTTGGTCTTCATTTAAAACAATGTGGAATAGTTTCGCAACTCACGCCACCTGGAACACGACAGCGTAATGGTGTGTCCGAATGTCATAACCGTACTTTTATTAGATATGGTGCAATCTATGATGTCTCTTACCGAATTACCACTATCTTTTGGGGTTATGCATTAGAGACAGTTGCATTCACGTTAAGTCTATTTTTATTAAATCTCGATAGTAGTGATACACATATTCATAATGTTGAAGCCAAAAGATGCAGAGTTGATAATGATAGTGCAACTTATTTGTGGCACTGCCATTTGGGTCATATTGGTGTAAAGCGCATGAAGAAACTCCATACTGATGGACTTCTGGAATCACTTGATTATGAATCACTTGGTACTTGCGAACCGTGCCTCATGGGCAAGATGACTAAAACACCGTTCTCCGGAACTATGGAGAGAGCAACAGATTTGTTGGAAATCATACATACAGATGTATGTGGTCCGATGAATGTTGAAGCTCGTGGCAGATATCGTTATTTTCTCACCTTCACAGATGATTTAAGCAGATATGGGTATATCTACTTGATGAAACATAAGTCTGAAACTTTTGAAAAGTTCAAAGAATTTCAGAGTGAAGTTGAAAATCATCGTAACAAGAAAATAAAGTTTCTACGATCTGATCGTGGAGGAGAATATCTGAGTTACGAGTTTGGTCTACATTTGAAACAATGCGGAATAGTTTCGCAACTCATGCCACCCGGAACACACCGCATCGTAATGGTGTGTCCGAACGTCATAATCATGCTTTACTAGATATGATGCGATCTATGATGTCTCTTACTGATTTACCGCTATCATTTTGGGGTTATGCTTTAGAGACGACCGCATTCACATTAAATAGGGCACCATCAAAATCCGTTGAGACGACGCCTTATGAACTGTGGTTTGGCAAGAAACCAAAGTTGTCGTTTCTTAAAGTTTGGGGCTGCGATGCTTATGTGAAGAAACTTCAACCAGATAAGCTTGAACCCAAATCGAGAAATGTGTCTTCATAGGATACCCAAAAGAGACTATTGGGTACACCTTCTATCACAGATCTGAGGGCAAGATTTTTGTTGCTAAATTCGGATCCTTTCTAGAGAAGGAGTTTCTCTCGAAAGAAGTGAGTGGGAGGAAAGTAGAACTTGATGAGGTAGCTATACCTACTCCCTTATTGGAAAGTAGTTCATCACAAGAACCGGTTCCTGTGACGACTACACAAATCAGTGAGGAAGCTAATGATAATGATCATGAAACTTCAGATCAAGTTACTACCGAACTTCATAGGTCAACTAGAGTGAGGTTCGCACCAGAGTGGTATTGTAATCCTATTCTGGAAGTCCTGTTACTTGACCATGGCGAACCTACGAACTATGAGGAAGCGATGATGAGCCCAGATTCCGCAAAATGGCTTGAGGCCATGAAATCTGAGATGGGATCCATGTATGAGAACAAAGTATGGACTTTGGTTGACTTGCCCGATGATCGGCAAGCCATCGAGAATAAATGGATCTTCAAGAAGAAGACCGACGCTGATGGTAATGTAACTGTCTACAAAGCTCGACTTGTTGCGAAAGGTTTTCGACAAGTTCAAGGGGTTGACTACAATGAGACTTTCTCACCCGTAGCGATGCTTAAGTCTGTCCGAATCATGTTAGTAATTGCCGCATTTTATGATTATGAAATATGGCAAATGGATGTCAAAACTGCATTCCTGAATGGATTTCTGGAAGAAGAGTTGTATATGATGCAACCGGAAGGTTTTGTCGATCCAAAAGGTGCTAACAAAGTGTGCAAGCTCCAGCGATCCATTTATGGACTGGTGCAAGCCTCTCGGAGTTGGAATAAATGCTTTGATAGTGTGATCAAAGCATATGATTTTATACAGACTTTTGGAGAAGCCTGTATTTACAAGAAAGTGAGTGGGAGCTCTGTAGCATTTCTGATATTATATGTAGATGACATATTATTAATTAGAAATGATATAGAATTTCTGGATAGCATAAAGGGATACTTTAAAAGTTTTTCAATGGAAGACCTCGGTGAAGCTGCTTACATATTAGGCATCAAGATCTATATAGAGATAGATCAAGACGCTTAATTGGACTTTCACAAAGCACATACCTTGATAAAGTTTTGAAAAAGTTCAAAATGGATCAGGCAAAGAAAGGGTTCTTGCATGTATTACAAGGTGTGAAGTTGAGTCAGACTCAATGCCCGACCACAGCAGAAGATATAGAGAAAATGAAAGATGTTCCCTATGCTTCAGCCATAGGCTCTATCATGTATGCAATGTTGTGTAGCAGACCTGACGTATGCTTAGCAATAAGTTTGGCAGGGAGGGACCAAAGTAATCCAGGAGTGGATCACTGGACAGCGGTCAAGAATATCCTGAAATACCTTAAAAGGACTAAGGATATGTTTCTCGTTTATGGAGGTGACAAAGAGCTAGTCGTAAATTGTTATGTTGATGCAAGCTTTGATACTGATCCGGAATATTCTAAATCGCAAACCGGATACGTGTTTATACTGAACGGTGGAGCTGTCAGTTGGTGCAGTTCTAAACAAAGCGTCGTGGCAGGATCTACATGCGAAGCGGAGTACATAGCTGCTTCGGAAGCAGCAAATGAAGGAGTCTGGATGAAAGAGTTCATTTCCAATCTAGGTGTCATACCTAGTGCATCGGGACCAATGAAGATCTTCTGTGACAATACTGGTGCAATTGCCTTGGCAAAGGAATCCAGATTTCACAAGAGGACCAAGCACATCAAGAGACGTTTCAATTCCATCCAGGACCAAGTCCAGGTGGGAGACAAAGAGATTTGCAAGATACATATGGATCTGAATGTTGAAGATCCGTTGACTAAGCCTCTTCCACGAGCAAAACATGATCATCACCAAGACTCCATGGGTGTTAGAATCATTACTGTGTAATGTAGATTATTGACTCTAGTGCAAGTGGGAGACTGAAGGAAATATGCCCTAGAGGCAATAATAAAGTTATTATTTATTTCCTCATATCATGATAAATGTTTATTATTCATGCTAGAATTGTATTAACCGGAAACATGATACATGTGTGAATACATAGACAAACTTAAAGTCACTAGTATGCCTCTACTTGACTAGCTCATTAATCAAAAATGGTTATGTTTCCCAACCATAGACATGTGTTGTCATTTGATTAACGAGATCACTTCATTAGGAGAATGATGTGATTGACTTGACCCATTCTGTTAGCTTAGCACTTGATCGTTTTAGTATGTTGCTATTGCTTTCTTCATGACTTATACAAGTTCCTATAACTATGAGATTATGCAACTCCCGTTTACCGAAGGAACACTTTGTGTGCTACCAAACGTCACAACGTAACTGGGTGATTACAAAGGAGCTCTACAGGTGTCTCCAAAGGTACATGTTGAGTTGGCGTATTTCGAGATTAGGTTTTGTCACTCCGATTGTTGGAGAGGTATCTCTGGGCCCTCTCGGTAATGCACATCACTATAAGCCTTGCAAGCAATGTAGCTAATGAGTTGGTTACGGAATGATGCATTACGTAACGAGTAAAGAGACTTGCCAGTAACGAGATTGAACTAGGTATTGAGCTACCGACGATCGAATCCCGGGCAAGTAACATACTGATGACAAAGGGAACAACGTATGTTGTTATGCGGTTTGACCGATAAAGATCTTCCTAGAATATGTAGGAGCCAATATGAGCATCCAGGTTCTGCTATTGGTTATTGAACCGGAATAGTTCTCGGTCATGTCTACATAGTTCTCGAACCCGTAGGGTCCGCACGCTTAAGGTTTCGATGACAGTTATATTATGAGTTTATGAGTTTTGATGTACCGAAGTGTTCGGAGTCCCGGATGTGATTACGGACATGATGAGGAATCTCGAAATGGTCAAGACATGAAGATTGATATATTGGACGACTATATTCGGACACCGAAAGTGTTCCGGAGAAGTTTTGGATAAAACCGGAGTGCCGGAGGGTTATCGGAACCCCCGGGAGAACTAATGGGTCTCGATGGGCCTTAGTGCAGAGAGAGAGGGGCGGCCAGGGCAAGCCGCGCGCCCCCTCCCCCTCTGGTCCGAATTGGACTAGGAGAGGGGGGTGCCGCCGCCCTTTCCTTCTCCCTCTCCCTCTCCTTCCTTCCCCCCTCTCCCTTTAGGTGGAAACCTACTAGGACTTGGAGTCCTAGTAGGATTCCCCTCTTGGGGGCGCGCCATAGAGGGCCGGCCGGCCTCCCCCTTGCTCCTTTATATACGGGTGCAAGGGGGCACCCCAAAGACACAACAATTGATCCTTGAGATCTCTTAGCCGTGTGCGGTGCCCCTCTCCACCATAGTTCTCCTTGATAATATTGTAGCGGTGCTTATGCGAAGCCCTGTGACGGTAGAACATCAAGATCATCACCACGCCGTCGTGCTGACGGAACTCTTCCCCGACATTTTGCTGGACCGGAGTCCGGGGAACGTCATCGAGCTGAACGTGTGCAAGAACTCGGAGGTGCCGTAGTTTCGGTGCTTGATCGATCGGGCCGTAAAGATGTACGACTACATCAACCGTGTTGTGCTAACGTTTCCGCTTTCGGTCTACGAGGATACGTGAACAACACTCTCCCTTCTCATTGCTATGCATCACCATAATCTTACGTGCACGTAGGATTTTTTTTGAAATTACTACGTTCCCAACATCAGCGGCTTAAGAACACTTGTGCAGAGTCCCTCACACCCACACAAATTGGGTGGCATCTGCCCTTGTCACGCATTATTTCAGCTTTGACGGACCTCAAATGCAGCGGAGACCTTGACTCGTCTCCCGCCACTTGCGTCGCTGTTTGAGCTGGGCAAGACGGTCTCCTGCCGCTGTTGACGGTCATTGTCGACATGGAGCCCCTTCGTCGCTCTCAAATTCACCGGATGAAAGGCTCATCACAACAAAACTGAACAAGCCTTCACTTTATTTTGGAGAAAATTTATTAACCCACTGGGTCGACCTCTTCCGCGAGGTGATTGATTCAGTTCGCTGTGTTTTCTTGTGTCACCACTCACGACTCAAAAACAAGTACACAAGGTGCCGCTACACCACATCACATTATAAACACGACAACGACCTGATAACCTACAGGCCGGGGTCAACAGCATCTTCTTCTTCTTTTTTACCAAAGTATTCAGATATATTATCAAAGTTCATCATAGAATTCGAATTGATCTGGGTGAAAACTTCACTTCGGCGTTTGCTAAGGCCGGCCGTGGCAGCGCTATCTACGTCGTTCCCTTCTTGAGGTCATTGTCGACATGGAGTCCCTTCGTTGCTCTCAAATTCACCGGGTGGAAGTCTCATCACAACCAAACTGAACAAGCCTTCACTTTGTTTCGGAGAAAATTTATTAACCCACTGGGTCGAAGTCTGCCTCATCGTAGAGGCTGTCGCTGTCGTTGTTGCTGCTGCTGTCGTCGAGGGGCACCACGGGCGCCGCCGGCGCAGCCATCGAGTCCGCCACCGCGGCATGGTAGCCGAGGAAGTCCGGCGGGTCCTCCGGGTTGTGGCGACCAGGGTGAGCTGCATGTACTCCTGGACCAGCGGGGCAGCATCGGGGCGTTCTCCGACTCCGGATCGCCGTCAAGTAGTCCGCATGTCCTCTGGCGCAGGCAAAGGCGGCGGCGCAGCGGTCAAAGTGGTGGTGTGGGCAGGCGAGCGCAGGTGGTCAAGCGATGGCGTGTGAATCGGCGCCGTGTGCGAACCGACGCCGACGATTGGACTGGTCACTGCGGCGGCAATTAGACTTGCCACTGCGTGGCGTAAATGGCCTTAGCGTAATCCGCGCCGGATCAATACGGGCGGACGGGCGGTGCTTAGGCTAAGTACGCGTGGGCCGCCCCTCCCCCTCACGCGGCGTACACTGCCACGTACGGGTGTACAGTGGACAGTACAACCATGCGCCGCGCTACGCCGCGCCAACTTGGATTTCCCATCCTACCCTTTCTCACGAATGGATATCTTCTAATCTAGACCGTTGATGTATCAGGAGGTTGTTTCGAAGACGAAGTGCACTCTCAAATTCACCGGATGGAAGTCTCATCACAACCAAACTGAACAAGCCTTCACTTTGTTTCGGAGAAAATTTATTAACCCACTGGGTCGACCTCTTCCGCGAGGTGATTGATTCAGTTCGCTGTGTCTCATTCTTCCACGTGATGCCGTCCTCCCACGTGTGCTCATTCTTCTGCCAGTCTCCTCCGGGTCAACCATCAATCTCCGGCAGCCACGCCATCGATCACGAGCTGGATCGCATACTTCTATCTAGGAGCTTTATGAGACGGCCATGAAGAAACAAGAAAAAAGTCGATACGAAATAAGACGGCCAGCAAGAAACAAGAAAAAAGTTGACGATACAAAATACGTGTAGCACCGTATGTACCGGCTGGCCGGAGAACAACAGAGTGCGTTCGCTGTGCCTGTCGAGCACCGTATATCGAAAATATTCAGATATATTCTCTCCGTTTCTAAATATAAGTCTTTTTAGAGATTCAACTACAAACTACATACGGAGTAAAATGAGTGATTCTACA